>LPNX011048261.1:0-41415 GCA_001517045.1 Pseudotsuga menziesii
GTTATTCAAATAAAGCCATAAATAACTTGGTGGTTTAAAGGGAACAAATTTCAGTATTGTTAAATATCTTTAGCTTTTGAATTATTAGTCAATCAAAACAATTTTAATTCTTACTTTAAAATCAAAAAAATATTATACTATCAATATTGTCCTCTTTTATTATATTTAAAAAAAATTAAAAAATTTGATATTGTCAATATTGTCCTCTTTTATTATATTTAAAAAAAATTAAAAAAATTAAAAAATATTATACTATCAATATTGTCCTCTTTTATATTATACTTTAAAATTTAAAAAAATATTATACTATCAATATTGTCCTCTTTTATTATATTTAAAAAAAAATGGCTAAAAAAAATAAAAAATTTGATGCCAACCATTTTTATGTTAATAGGTATTTATTATCTCAGATTTTGGACTTGTTTGACTGGATCAACATAATTAATCCAAATGGTAGTTGTATCTTGTTATGCTTAAATGCATCTTGATTAAGGTTTAAATAAGCTTCAGTTAAATGGTGGTTAAAGAAAGTGGTAACAATTTGTTTTTTTTTTCAAATCAGTTTTTGTTTTTGTTTATTAAATGGTACTTTTTTTGTTTATATTAAGTCTAACAATTTGGTATAAATAATGGATATAAAATTATAAATGTTAGCCTTTGTTTAACAGCTAGATATCTTTACAAAACTAAGTGGTTGGTTGTGCCTATTAGTATTCATCCGACCACTTCCCTTGTAACTGTACTAATCTACACTCAATCTACACTAATGCATCTCAATATTAATTAGGAATCAATATTTTCCAATATGTCTCCAAAAATTTGTCATTCATAACTTTAAAAAATAAAATACATTTACAAATTTATAACACCTTCTCTAAATTATAATATTCGGGTTTTTTGAAATGGTATTGAGACAACAACTTTGTTTCATTATAAACACAAATAACGTTCAAGCGAAACATGATTTTATTTTTTCAAGGGGCTGTTAGCTACACGGCTTTCACAAGCCATTATGAAACTCTGTATGAAGTTTGAACCCCATGAACCATTTTATAAACCACCTTATCTCAATTAGGGTAGAAACAAGAAGTTATGATGATTAACATTCAACTTTGGTATTATTAGACTTTCAGAAAGATATTATTTACATTTATTCATCGCAGTTTCGAAATCTGTGGTCCACGTTTAATGGTTTTTGTCAGTTCGAATAACTTGGGACGTGATGGATGTACATTACTAATTCTGTTGCTACCCAATCTTCCCTGGAAACAAATTAAACCTACACAAAAACATATCATAAAGACTCAATTAACTTCTTCCACCTGATGATCTTTCAATTTTCCCTGCTCTTCATATGCGGGGATAGCTCAGTTGGGAGAGCGTCAGACTGAAGATCTGAAGGTCGCGTGTTCGATCCACGCTCACCGCAATTAATCAAATATGTGATCTCAACAGTTGATATAGGTTTATTGTTCCGCTTCATTGGATCGTGTTTTTAAAATTATTAACCTTAAATGGGCGACATTAACTGGATTCTGTAGGACATTATAATTAATAACTAGGCTCGCTTTCATACCTCAGTTGGTTAGAGCACCTGTTTAGTAAGCGAGAAGTCATGAGTTTAACTCTCATTGAAAGCATTTATGTTTTGGCTGATTGCTTTGATAGAGCACCAGTTTAGCAAGCGAGAGGTCATGAGTTTAACTCTCATTGAAAGCATTTATGTTTTGGCTGTTTTGACTGATTGCTTTCATAGTTCAGTTGGTTAGAGCACCCATTTAGTAAGCAGGGGGTCATGAGTTTAACTCTCATTGAAAGCATTTATGTTTTGGCTGTTTTGGCTGATTGCTTTCATAGCTCAGTTGGTTAGAGCACTCGTTTAGTAAGCTGGAGGTCATGAGTTTAACTCTCATTGAAAGCATTTATGGCTAATTTTGCAAGTACCCTATTTTCATATTTTCACATCTTATAGGGGCTCTCTAGCATGATGGATGAATCATTTACAGCATATTCATCGAACAATGCTTAACCATCTAGCCATTCTACTGAAGACTATCGAAAATTTTAGAGGTGAAATTTTGTCTATTGGCTATTTTGGGGGCTTTTTTCAAAAATAAGTTCTCTGTTTAGTCAATAAAATATGTTTTTTTATCATGATATTAGCCAAAATATACAATTTTCGGTAATAAATTGCATGTTTTATATTTAATATTCACCTACCTATCTAAATATTTTTTTTTTTTCATTCCAAAATAATCGCCTAGAATACTATACTTAGGTATACTATTATAATCCTTAAAAGATACCCAGTTGAAGACCAAAAGCCGTGTGTACGATTCGTACTCACCACAATTACCGAGTCTTTAAGAATTATATTGATACCATCCATCCTTCGAACTCATTTTAAAATATTATGAAGTGATTGCGTTGGTTTGTATTTTATTTATATGAACAAATCCACTTTGACTATTAGGTTGGAACCCACTTCATATGGAACATAAACATTTCAACTCTTAAGATGAAGTAAAACACTTCTATAGTATTTGCATCCCTGATCTATTTATTTGTTTTCTTGGTAAAATTCAAGTGATGCATGGCAAAAAGCTATTGTAGACAAAGTAAGAAAGAACCATTGTCAATGATATACATTTTAATGGGAAACCAAAGAATGAACATGGAAAAATAAGTGTTCTTCATATTTAGAAAGTAATTTAAAATCTTCCATTATAGTTTAATGAAACAATTTCAAATATTCTAATTGAGATTCATGAAATCTACATTTCAATGGGTAAAATAAAGACTGAACATAGAAAAAAGAAGTGTTCTTCATATTTAGAAGAAGAAGTAATATGAAATATTCCACTATAATTTAATGAATTAATTTCAAACACTCCAATTTAGATCCATGAAATTTAATAAAAACAATTAAACCATCCTAGTTCTCAAACTATGCAAACAAGTAAGGATCCTTCCAAACGACATTAATAACAGTTAAGTAACAACTTTAAGTGTAGCCTCCATGGTATTATACTGCATAAATCACAAAAAAATACCTTACAACAATAAAATCTTGTTTGTCAACCAATTTAATAAGAGATTTTGTTGAAACATCCCCATTACCACATAATCGTGCAGAAAACCTAGAAGAGCACTCCAAAACCTTTAATGCAACATATTGGATTATATTTCATGAATTTAGCCTCCTTGAGACTCATTTACGAACAAACATTGGTGTTCATCCCCTTCAACCATTCTAATTAATTTCATTAAGAAAAATATGTCAATGCAAATCCCCATCCACTTTCTTTGGGCCTTCTTTGATTTCATCCCCTCTAGCCTCCTTCTAATAGAAATCATACACTTAGAAAACCTTATGCCAAACTCTTCTAAATAAAATTCATTCAAAAACAACATTTTTGTTTCATAAATGTGTTCATTGATAAGGGAATGTAGAACAGACAATTATATAATCAATCTAAAAGGAAGACCACTTTTTTTTTATAGAGAAAACTATTTTTCCACCATTTATAACTCACTTCAATACAAAACCATTTTGTTTTATGATCGAGAGCTTTGTCTCAATCCATTGATCAAAAGAACAAAACATTTAACTAGTCTTATTGTAGCAAAAATATACAAAGGGATTCTTAAGTCATTAGATTTCAACCCTCAGAAAGAAAAACATAAGTGAAAATAGAATGCGTAAATATAGGCATATATGCATGTATAAAGTCCATGATGTGAGGTTATCGTGAAGCAACAACATGATCATAGTGGTATCCTCGTAAGCTTCTTCACCTAATGTACCAACCTTTGTAAATTACTTAAACAAGACTTGCATCATAGACAATTATGATTTTATTGGTAAGACATAATTTCCTTATAGACAATTGTTAAATCCCAATTGAACGATGCAAATAAACAACTTACTTTATAGAGAACTTGCTTGGCAAGTGCACATGCAAAACTATTACATTGAAAATTTGAAAGCTCTTTAAAGAAAAATAGTGTAAACCTCAAAAATCATAGACATATATAAAAAAATCCCATTCACAACATTCTACTTGGAAACAAGTAGAAACAAGAAAATAACGTTATGACTAGACAAAATTTAGATTTAAGATGTGAATTGAATCAAGCAACCAATAGATAAAGATTCATTTGAGATAAAAGATATGCATGGTGTGGAAGTGAGGCAAATAAGTGTTTCAATTCAATCAATGCAGAGTATAATTTACTTGAAATAACATGATCAATTTCAGAGCAAACACACAAGATGTGCTTGAGATGCAATTCTTCAAGTAGAGGGACTTACACCATCAAGATTATGAATCAATGAAAACTCATCAGTGTTAAACATCTTTGTTTACCTATGTTGTTGTATGTAGGACATAGAACCAGAATCCAAGGAAAATTTAAACTTTGGTTTGGTAAGCCTCAATCAACATGAGTATGAGTGTAGAATAAAGTTGAATACACTTGAATTTAAAACTTCCTTGGAGTGGAGGATGAATAGATGCATCTTTGGATCAAGTTCTATCGTGTAGGTTTTGGATCATACCATGGATTTCGACTAAATCCAAGAGATAAATGTCAACTATAAAAAAGGGAAAAGGGAAATGGACATAATAATGTAATTTATGTATATAGATAAAGATTGTAGTGAAGAGGATATGTTCACAAGTAAAAGAGGGCTCTATCAACTAATCCAATTGAAAAAAAAGGCTACATATATGCATGTCAAACAAAGTAAACATTTGGACACCCATATCAGCGCTTTCCTGTAAATACCATTCCTATTGGTCTATGAAGGAAATAATAGAATTAATATGCAAAGAGGTTTACCCAGAAAAGCACTCATCAATATTAAGAAAACTTGTCAAATTTATTCCATTCATTGCCAGTTCTCCTCCAATTGATATTCACTTGAACAAGATTCATGCCTAGCTTCACCAAACAGATAAATGGGAAAACCACCCACTTTATCCAAAGTATATGTCACATCCAAGAATGTTTTTATGTTTAATTCGAAATGGCCCTCTATGTCTAATTTCTAAATTGTCGCTTGCAACTTGCCACACCAAGTTGATTAGACAAGTCTCCTAAATAAACTTTTTGGAGGGAGGATTCATGTTCCTAAAAGAATTAGAATACAAGTCATATATGGGGTTTAACTACTATGTTGAGCACCTTATAGGATTGCATTCTCATAAATGAAGCATTTTGACTTGGAAATGATAATGATGTATTTCATGGATTTGTTTATCTATAAACAATGTCGTGTCACTCCCCTCTTCTATCCAATTGGCCCTCACAAGAAAACTGCTATTATCCAATATCCACCAAATTAAATTTATGAAGAAAGAAGAAGATTGATTATCATCCCTCAACCTTTCAAATTAAGGTTCAAACTTATTTTAAAAGAGAAATTCTAAATACATTTTTAAAAAATAAATAAATTGAGATCACTTATTTAGGGAAGGCAATAAGTACTATAATTTTTTTTTTAAAGTTACATTTTCAACAACCTATTAATGTATTTATTCACAGTAATACAGTTATTTTTGGTTACTTAATGAGCATTGTACTTTCCATATTATATGAGGGGAATGTGAATCATGAACAAGATTCATGGTGCATCACCAAATACTTTTCTTCGGCATATAATAACTAAAATCATGTCTATTTTCATTGGTTGTCATTTATTTCCTTTAATGGTTAAAGGAAATAGAGCTTAATTATGGTTGTTTGTATTTTGTAATTAAAGGAAATAGAGCTTAATTATGGTTGTTTGTATTTTGTAATTTTTGTTATGGATTTAGATTTGTATTTAGAAAGGTGTGGTGATGTTAAGTTTGTAATTTAAAATAATTTGGATTATATAATAAAGTTTTAAGAGTAAGCTAATAAATTAATAAATTTTATTTTTTTACTAGTTTATTTTTTTTAACAAAGTAAAGTTTTATTTTTTTTAATATTTTTTTTTAAATTTCAATAATTTATATCATATTAAAATGAGTTTAAACTTTTAAAGTCAAACAATTAAAGTTTTTATCAATCAAATAGAATTATAATTTTTCGAAAAAATCTTATTATATTTAGAATTATAATTTTTTGAAAAAAATCTTATTAGATCTAAAGAAGATTAAACTTCAATATATAAGAGTCATAAAGAGATTCACTGTTTTGTTTAATGATAATTTGAAGATTCTTTCGATTAATAATAAAGATTCTTTAATTGTGGTCATTGATAATATTTTGTGGTTTCCCTAATGTTATAAGTTTAGAGAGAACAACCGGTCCATAGGTATTGTTTTGGTATTTTCAGGGTTAGATGTGTTTTCTAATTCTTTTCAAAAGAGGCATGGTGAAGACAATACATAATGATCATGAAATTTGTTTTTAAAAAAATAAAGCGGTGTGTTATGGGGGTATTTACGATGAAATGAATGTACTATATCATATTTTGAAATTATATAATAGATTATTTTATATTAAATTGTTTAGAGTGGTAAAACACTTGGATAGATTTTTAATGGCAGAGTTTTTGTGTGATAACATTGGTAGATTTAGAACGTGGGCCTATGCAACCATGTTCTCCGATCATAAGGCTATTTGTTAGACTTTGATTGTGAGTCGGTTCACTAACCATTTAAATTTAATGCAGTTAGACTTTTAGATGATGCATTTTTTTTTATGAAGAAAGAAAGGTTAACTTAGTCAAGATGGATACTTAGAGGAGGAAGATTTTGAGGCAACATGAGGAGACTTGGAGGTAGAAAAGTCTTGCAGTGTGGTTGGAAACTGGGGATAATAATATTAATTTTTTCCATCGGTTTGCTAGTAGGAGGAAAATGTTAAATGCAGTTTGGGACATAAAAAAATCTCATGAAGAGTTGGTGTCGGGAGATAAGACCCTCAAGTCTGAAACATTTGAATTATTTCAAGGTATTTTCTCAAAACCTCCCTCTACTGGTCTTTTAAGTCAGTTAAAAGTCATTAAGCTTTTGTTGTTTTTAAGTTGTCATTGATGTCAAACATTAGAGGAAATTTCAACTCAAAATGGGCCTCTTAAGGAAAATAATAAAATAATAGTTAAAATAATAAAATAATATTTATTAATTATGGAGGAAGAAAAGAAAAAAACTACTTTTTTTGTTTGTATTTTTTGCTTAATGTCATCATCACGTTTTTTCAGGTATTTATTGTTTTTGGGGTACCGAGGTCTGTCAAAAGTATGTCGAGTGGGTACTCGTTGGATGCACAATTTAATTCCACATCCAACAAGCTCTCCCGGTCGAAATTTGAGTAAAAACACAGGGAGATATGTCAAAAACACGTACAAAAAAATGGTTTTTTTATGATACATATCCCCAAATTTATATTAAAAATTTGTTTTAAGACATATACAGTATTTCAAATTTAAAGCAATTTCATTGGCTAACACATGATGACATGGAATTTTAATTAGGGTTGAAATGCCCATTTTGAGTTGAAATTTCCTCTGATGGAAGTTCATCAATGTCAAAGGAAGTGATGATGTGGCATGTGTGGTGAGGCCTGGAAACCACATGATGATGTTCTCGTGCTATTAGGAAGTCATTGTTGCAATCTGACAAAATTGGAAATTGACTAAGTCACTGAGAAACCGTAGGAGTAATTCACCCAGTCGCTGCGACACAGTCGACAAAACTCATCCAGTTGTTGAGACACAGTCGGTACAACTCAACCAATTGTTGCGAAGGTCAGAGAGTTTGGGTTAATGTCGTCGATACAATGTCGAAAGACTCAGTTAATGTCGTCAATACACTGATGCATCGATACGCTGGTATGTTGCCGACACTCTGATACAATCTGTTGGTCAGGAACATAGTTTCGACAACTCTGAGAGAAAACCATCGACACTGATGGAGGAAACTCATGAGTCAACACCGAAATAGTCGAAGAGGAAGTTTCAACAACTCTGAGAGATAACCGCTGACATCGTCGGAGGTGATTCGTCAATGCCGAAACAATCGAAGATGTTGGATTTCTGTTGCTAATATGATTGGAGCCACGGAATATTTTCTCACAGAGTGCATAAAAACATTTTTTTCTTGTTGAAATAAATTAAGACTTCTGTGTTATGAAAGACTTCACATTGAAATAAGAGACTTCTAGCAATCACGTGTGTCATATATAAACCTTCCAAATCAGTGGAAAAATAACGTATGGCTGTGTATAAAGTATGCCCGCAGTATTTATGAAGTATGCACGCACAGTTAAGCTACAGGAATACATTAAGGAAGAGAATATAAACAGAAGTATATTATCCCATAGCAAGAGTATAAAATATCATATGTGTTTTAATGAAAATAGGATAAATTAAAACAACATCAACAAATGAAAAGTCGCGTTTGATGAAGATTCCAGGTTACAAGGACGCGTTTTTGAAAGGGTGTGTTTATTGAAATGACACATCTCCATGTTGAAAGGGCGCGTTTTCGGAAATGGTATGGAAGGAGTATTTAAACTAAAGTCAAAGAAGATGAAAGGTGTTTCAGTGAAACAATTTAATGCAGTTGTAGCAGTTAGATAACAAAGAAGAATCAGAGACAGAAATCATAAAGTAGATCTGAAGATCATACAAAAATAGAGGGTGGTAGGGTGGAGCTAGGGCAGGCATCAAGCATGCAGGGGGTTGTAGCCTCCTTCCAACGGTAGATGGTAAATAGGGTGTAGTAGCATCCTGTTAGTAGTAGCTGACAAAACAGGGGGTTGTAGCCTCCTTCTAGTATATGTTGGTAAATAGGGTGTAACAATGATACTTGTCTGTAGTAGCAGGAAGAAACTATTATAATACAATTTTATAGAAATAGGAAGTATTGGTGGTTTTCCCAATCGGGTTCCACGATAAAATCTGTGTTCTATATTTCTTGTTGATTATGTGTGCTAAATGTTAAAAGTGGGTTTTTAAGTTATAAAAGTTATCAATACTGATCCACCCCCCCTCTCAGTATTGTCCAATATTCTAACAATTGGTATCAAAGAGGGTTCCTTCACCATAGTTTAACCACTGGAAGGAAGATCCTATTTAAAAACCACTATGGATCAACAAGAAGGGTTACCCACTAACAAACCTCCATTACTCACAGGATAAAATTATGCATACTGGATTGTGAGAATGAAGTGCCATCTGATGTCCCTTGGATGGAAGGTTTGGGAAGTAATTGAAAAGGAGTATAAAATAGAAGACCAAGCACCTCCAGACCCAATGGAGCTAGGCCAATATGAAGGTAATTCCAAAGCCCTAAATGAAATCTTGAGTGGATTGACAAACTCTATATTTACAAAAGTTATGCGATGCAAGATTGCCAAACAAGCCTAGGATAAGTTAAAGATTATCTAGGAAGGGGCATCCAAAGTCAAAGAACCCAAGCTTCAGACATATAAAGGGAAAATTGAGAGCCTTAAAATGAAAGAAGAAGAAAATATTAGGGAATACCTTCAAAGAGTAGATGAGGTTGTCAATGCTATTAGAGGTTTTGGAGGAAAATTAAAAGAAAGAGAAGTGGTTTACAAGGTACTAAGAACATTGCCAATAAAGTATGACTCAAAAAAATCCACCCTAGAAGAACGAAATGATCTTGACCTTGTGACAGTAAATGAACTACATGGAATCCTCACTACATATGATATGAGAATGGGACTAAATGAATCTTCAAGAAAAGAAGCAGCATTTAAAGCCTCATCCAAAAACCAACCAGAGAACCTAGATGACGAGGAAGCTTTTTTATTAAAAAAATTGAGAAAGGTACGGGAAAATACAAAGTAAAGTTACCCCTAAAATGTTTCAACTGTGGAAGAATTGGACATTTTGCTTCAAAATGTACTTACCCTAAACAATATGATAGTGGTGAGAGAGAAACCTCAAAGTTCAAAAAGGGTAAAACAGGGAACACAAAGAAGTCCTATGAGAAAAAATAAAATTGTTTACACCATCAAAGATAGTGAAGATGAAGAAACTGAAATTATATACATGGGTGTAGATACTCAATCTTCAAATAGTGACTCATATGTGTAAGGATAAGTAGACTTAAGAGCTGAACTTGTTAGTTCTCTTGAAGAACTTGATAAATACAAAAAAAAGAACAAATAGTCAAACCATGTCATTAGTAAGTTGGAAGATCAGCTTCTAGATGTCAAAAGGATGGACAAGGACCTAAATTTGCGGCTAAAAAGAAGAATATAGGAATCTGAGAGACTTGAAGAAGAGATCATGTAACTCAAGAAAAATATTGATGAAGGATATATCAAATCAAAGTTTGAGAACAGCTCAAGGATTCTAGATGACATCTTGAATAGCCAAAGATCATCAAGTGATAGATATGGATTGGGATTTATCAAAGAAAAGAAGCCAGAATGTTTATCTTTCACTAATCAAGGATGCAATAAGAAAAGCTATGCCGAAGTACTAAAGAGTCCAGTTGAAAAGGAAGAGAGCAATAAATCTTCCCTAAGCTCTCACGATAAAAACATAAATAATATGGTTCCTAAGAGACCAAATAGATACCAGCAAATATTTTTGGGTCATTCTCACTCTTGTAATAACTTTGGTCGTAGAGCCTTAAATTGCAGATTTATGGGAAAGTTCGTGAATACAAGAAGAAGTCATCAAGTAACAAACCAAAAGGAAATCATAACCTTTTTACATTTCTTCAAAAATATGGCATAAAGTGTTACAAATGTAATAACCATGGACATATGGAAAGAGATTGTAAACTGATGACTCCTAGAAGGAAGACTATTGAAATTAGGTCTCAAGACACAAAACAAAAGAAGCATTGGAGGGAAAGGGAAGAAAAGGAAAGTTTTGTGATTTCCCCATGTGCAATAGAGAAACAAAACTTATGGCACTTGGACAGTGGGTGTTCAAAACACATGACAAGTGACCCAAACAAGTTCATAAAACTAAAAGATAATAAGGGTAAAGTCACATTTGGAGACAATATGTCTTCCAAGATAACTGGCAAAGGAACAAATGTTGTCAATAACAAGATCAAAGATGAAAATGTATTACTAGTAGAAAACCTCAATCCTAATCTCCTTAGTGTAATTCAAACATGTGATCAAGGGAACATCTGTATTTTTTACTCAGAAAAATGTGAAATCAAGAAAAAGGACTCGGGAAGAGTTGTTGGCATCACTATAAGAAATTCAAACAATGTATACATCCTATAAAATGAAAATTAATGTTACTTAAGTATGGTTGATGAAAGTTGGTTATGGCACAGAAGGTTGGGACATTTAAATTTTGACAATCTTCTCAAAATAAGTAAGAAGGAAGCTGTAAGAGACTTGCCTAAAATTGTAAAACCTCTAAACTCAATTTGCAAACATTGTCAACATGGGAAGCAAACTAGAGCCAGTTTTAAAACAAAAGAACATATGACCTCACATCCTCTGGAAATAGTGTACACAGATCTCTGTGAACCAACAAGAACTAAAATCCTGTAAGGAGAATATTATTTCATGTTGCTCATTGATGATTACAAAAGGGCGACTTGGGTGACATTTCTCCAAGAAAAATTAGAAGCATTTGAGAAGTTGAAAATCTTCAAGGCAATGGTTGAAAATGAGACATATATGAAAATCAAATGTCTTAGATCGGATAATGGGGGAGAGTTAACTTCAAATGAGTTCAATGAGTTTTGTGAGATACATGGGATTAAGAGACAATTTTCAGCTGTAAAGACTCCTTAGCAGAATGATGTTGTTGAAAGGAGAAATAGAACATTCCAAGAAGCTGCCAGAACAATGCTTAATGAAGTAAAGCTTTCAGATGCACATTGGAAAGAATCAGTATAAACAGTTGTCTATATAGTTAATAGAGGACAACTTAGAGTGAATAAGGAAAATAATCCTTATGAACTATGGTATAGAAGACCAACCTCAGTCAAACATTTCTAAGTATTTGGGAGTAATTGTTACATTAAAAGGAGCGAGGATGATCTTGGCAAGTTTAACTCTAGGACTGATGAAGGAATATTTCTAGGATATTCATCCACCAAGAAGGTGTATAGATGTTACAATAAAAGGTTTCACAAGATTGTAGAAAGTGCATATGTAAGAATAGATGATATTAAACCAAGAAGAGTAAGAATTCATAACAGTGTTGAAAATAAAAATGATGAAGAAAAGGAATACTTGCAAAAGGACAAAAGTACTCATGATGAAGAAGAAGGAATAGAGAAGGAAGATACATAGGAATGTGAAGAAGATTCCCCAAGACCTGATACAAAAACTCCATCCAGAAAAATACAAAAGAATAATCTGGAGACATAGATCATAGGTGATAAAAATATTGTAGTCAGTATAAGGAGACAACTTCCATTTAATGAACAATCCATACTCTCAATTAACAGAAACCAGCAAAAATTATGAATGGATCAAAGCCATGAATGAAGAATTGGACCAGATTGAGAAAAATGAGACCTCAGAACTTGTCCCAAGACCCAAAGATAAGAATTTTATAGGGACCAAATCGGTTTTCAAGAACAAATTCAATCAGGATGGTCAAGTGATAAGGAACAAGGCAATATTAGTATGTAAAGAGTATGCTAAGGTAGAAGGGATTGATTTTGAAGAAACTTATGCCCATGTGGAAATACTTGAAGCAATTAGAATGTTTCTAGCACTCTCATGCCATTAAAATTTTAAAGTGTATCAAATGGATGTCAAGTCTGCATTTTTGAATGGAAAAAAAGAAGAAGAAGAGGTTTATATTGAACAACCTGAAGGTTTTCTATTATTAGAAAACAAATACTATGTTTGAAAACTTAAAAAGGCACTCTATGGTCTCAAACAAGCTCCAAGGGCCTGGTTTTCAAGGCTAGACATCTATTTAAAGAAATAAGGATTTAAGAGAGGAGCCACTAAAAGTAATCTCTACTTAAAAATCGAAGATGAAAATATGATCATTTTTGTTGTTTATGTAGATGACATCATATTTGGAAGCAATTTACAAATACTAAGTGTAAATTTTGCTTCTGAAATGAAGAAGAAATTTGAAATGTCAATGTTGGGTGAACTAACATTCTTTCCGGGACTACAAGTGTACCAAACAAAAAAAGGAATATTTATATCTCAAACCAAGTACATCAAAGACATGCTTAAGAGATTTAATATGGAAGACTCCAAACTTGTTAGTACTCCTATGATCATAAGTTGTAAGTTGAGTAAGGACAATGAGTCTTTGGATGTGGATCATACCATGTATAGATCCATGATAGGAATCCTGCTATATGTGACAACTACAAGACCATATGTGATGCAAGTTGTAGGATTGGTTACTAGGTTCCAGTCAAGACCCAAAGAAACACATGTAACAATAGTAAAAAGGATTTTCAAATATTTGAAAGGTACTATGGAGTATGGGTTAGGGTATCTGAAAGGTCAAGAATTCACCTTAAAAGCATTTACTGATGCAGATTGGGAAGGTAGTGTTAATGATCGTAAAATTATCAGTGGAGCAGCATTGTTTTTAGGAAATTGTTTGGTATCATGGTCAAGCAAGAAACAATCCTCCATTTCACTCTCTACAGCAAAAGCCGAATACGTTGTTGTTGCATCATGTTGCACTCAAGTCATTTGGATGAAACCGGCACTAGTATCTTTACTGGTAATGTATGAGCATCAAATAGTAATAAACTGTGACAATACTAGTGCCATAAATATGTCAAAAAATCCTGTCATGCACTCTAAGAAAAAAGCACATACCAATAAAGTATCACTTTCTAAGATAACAAGTGTCACAAAAAAATGTTAAACTAAAATATGTTGACACCAAAGAATAGATAACTGATATCCTCACAAAGCCACTACCCAAGGAAGCATTTGAGCATCTTAGGAAAAAATGGGAGTAATTTCCTTAAAATGATTAAAAAGGAGAAAAAGGTATCATCTCAAGGGGAGATATGTTGACAAAGAGAGCTATCAGAAGGAAGCCTTTGTCATTAATGTCAAAGGGGGAGAAAAATAAAGAGTTGTTGCCATCAATGCCAAAGGGGGAGATTGTTGTTTTTAAGTTGTCGTTGATGTTAAAGAAGTTCATTAATGTCAAAGGAACTGATGATGTGGCATGTGTGAAGAGGCCAAGAAACCACATAATGATGTTCTTGTGCTATTAGGAAGTCATTGTTGTAATCTAACAAAATTGGAAATTGATGAAGTCACTGTGAAACCGTCGGAGTAACTCACCTAGTCATTGCGACACGGTCGATGTTGGAGCATCAAATCGGTATGTCTTCTTGAACGATAGCCGACTAACTAGAGATTAGGTCCGCCACCTAAAGTCGTGTCAGTTCACCGAACCAACAGGTATTTATTTTGTAACTGTTTTGTAATAATATATATTAGGCTGTTGAGCCAGATGAGAACTCGGTTCAGTTCTCTGTATTGTATGAACCCTCTCATGCTAATATAATATGTTATTCTATCTACTTGTTCTTGTCTCTTGTCTCTATTATGTATGTATGTCTTAATATGTATTATTGGTAACCTTATGTGATCTGTGAGATTACAACATTGGTTCCATTGTCGGTAGTACATGATATCAGAACAGGAGATTAAGGATTGGTGGGAGTGTAAAGTAGAAAATTATTTACAGAATTACGTACGAAGAAATAGATTGACGACCCCACAAGAAAAAGAAAGATTCTTTCCAGAGACACATGAGAAGTTTGTAGAATCTGTGCCCCAACTTCTGAAGAAACTCCTGGATGAAAAATCCGGAAGGGACTAAAGATCAACAGTTACTAGAAAAACTGATTCACGGGGAAAGAACAAACTTGTCGGAGTGGTTTGAAAAAATTGCCGACGAATTCTGTGAAGAGCAAGCAGTAGAAGACAAAACTTCGGTAGAAACCATCAAAAATAAATTCTACACAGACCTCACCGAGCAATTCTTGTGTTCCTTACCGACCTTGGTGTTTAAATTCCTGATCGCGAAGGGAGTAGGTCATATTGTCGAACCCCGTCCATCACTTCGCGGACTACCATTAAACCCTAACTGGGCGAAAAAGCAAAAGAGGTGGGAAAAATTCATTACAGAAAGGGAGTGGGAATACTTCCTAAGCAAATAGACAGAACTATTCGGGCTTTTTAAAGCATTGGGTAGGCTATGGGGGGGTAGCTGTTCATATGTCGGAATAAAGTGGAGTGGATTCTAGTCGACTAAAATAAAGACCAATCACCAGTAATGAGAAGTCAACCTAAAAAGGAAATCGAGAAAACAATGTCACACAAAGGAACGACGGACTTCCAGAAAATAGAAAGGGAGAGGAGGCTACAAAGTAGGGAAGAAAGAAGAGAACGAGCCTTAGTGCTGCAGAGAGGAATGAGTGCTAGGGTGACCGACCAGGAAAGAAATCCACCGGAGTCAGGTCATGACCGACGAGAAGAAGGCGTGGAAGAAGAGGCGTCCCCTATGGAAGAAGAACTGTGGATAGAGCAGCGAGAAGCTCTCCAATTAGAAGTTCCCCAGGAAGTAAAACCTCCGACAGATCCACGTACCCAGATACAAGCTATTGTCAAAGAGGACCTCAGACTAGGAGCTAGTGACTTTTGTATCTGGAGCCGACTAGATGACGAGACATACACTGGTAGACATCTCATTATCTGTCGACCAAAATAAGGAAATTGGGTTACGCTTCAAGCGGTACCCTCCAACTGAAGTATCCACTTACTTTTATCGACACATGAAGGAGCACCCCCCTACCAAATATAGCTTTGGAAGACATAGAACATTCATAACTACAGACAAATAAGTGCAGTTGGACATCAACAGATGAAGTCGACACTAACCGACTGCTGGTCAAAGAGGAAACAACAAAAAAAACCAGCGGGAACGAGAGTTCCATCGACGATAGTTAAGCAGAGAGGAATAAGCAAATAACCCCACCACCCATACCACCACCTCCTGAAAGTAGTGACAGTGACTCCGACATGGGTCATGGGTCAGCACACATTCCTCTATATGAGGGTGATGAGGACCCCAGATGACACTGGTTCACTTGTGAGTCGACTTGGGAGGCCAACCAAGTTATGAATGAAGACAGGAAGATGGCACAGTTCGTTGGTGCATTGAGGAAAAGGGCATTAACTTGGTACATGACCTTTTCTGAAATAACCCCCCAAGCAACTAAAGTCGAGATCAAAGTGCAATTTCTATCATTTTTCAAAACTCCAGATGCAAAACATATGGCAGCAAAGAAACTAAAAACGACATCACAGAAGCCAGGAGAGACTGTTCGCGATTATGATAAACGATGGAAAGACCTTCTTAGCCAATTGGACTATGTTATTGATGAACAATTATTAATCCAATGGTTTCTTGCAGGGTTATCACAGAAAATTCACTGACACATAAGTCTGGAGACATTCAAGACTTACGAAGACGCGCTTACAAAATCTCTCCAAGTAGAAATGGATGAGGACATACCAGCATACTCCACCGATCACAGTCTAGAAGAATAGCTTGAGAGTATACAAAATTCATTAAAAAAATTAAACCTCAAAAGTCAGGATATTTGGTGCACGAAGTGCTCGATGGACGGACATTCCAAAGACACCTGTTGCCAGGAAATCAGCCGACAGGACGTTCGATTCGTGTAGAATAAATGTTTTTACGACATTTTCCAAGAGCATGGAGATCACTCGACAAAAGATTGCCCGTTCAACATGAAGAATGGCGAGGCATCTTGCTGTGCAATTTGCGAAACCAAAAATCATAACACGACTGACTGCCATCTGAACCTCAAGAATTGTCAAAATTATCATGCAGTCTATCAGACCAATGTAGTTGCACAAAGTAATGAGCAAAACAACACGTCGAACGATCAGAACAATCAGAGATACGACGGTTGAAGATACGAGCGCCGGTATGACAATCGACGTGGAGGATATGGAGGTCGAGGTCAATTCTCTGGGAATCGAGACAACCGACCACATTGACCCATCCAATGTTTCACATGTTATAAGGATGGACACTGACATGCAGACTGTCCATACAAGGACATAACTGACCTCAAATTTTGTACTCATTGCAAAGTAGGGGATCACTCATTAGAGGATTGCCCTACCATGCTGGAAAAAATAAATAAAAAGAAAAATGTTAATGTCTTGTCATGTGTGCAAAAAAATGATGTAATAAATACAAAGAATTTGCATATCATAACCAGACAAGGGACAAAAACAAGAAGCGATAACCCACGAATCAGCAAAAGAAAAGAAAAGAATGTCTACCCTGATCCAGTTAAAGAAAAACAAATATATAAAGATGCAACAAATGTGTTTAAAGAATTTGCATGACAAGAAGAGGATAATGACAATCGACATAACACAATAAAAGAACTAATACAGATCGTACAGAAAGATAACTCAGTATCTCAGTTCATCGAATTGCTATATGAAATAAAACATAACAACACCGAAAAACAAACAAAGAATATCTATAGTTTAAATAAAAAAGATAAAAGTGATGTCGACCCACTTATTGACCTGGAAATTGAAAGATACTACGTCCAACAAGTCGTGCTCAACTTTGGATCACAAGTAAACATCATGACTCGTGACACTTGGGAACAACTGGGTAGACCTCGACTATATGAGTCAGGTATATACCTAAAACTAGCCGACCAAGGCCTAATTGAACCTATTAGAGTCTGGAAAAATGTTGACACAATGATAAAAGGAATATTAACCAAAGTTGACTTCGAAATTATTGACCCTAAGGAAGGATCTAGCTCCTTCCCAGGGTTAGTAGGTCGACCTTGGGGAAGAAAGATGAAAGCGTCGATATCCCTAGATAAAGAGAGAATAAAATTAAAAGGAAATGGAAAAAAAGGCCATTGTACGTATTCATCCATCCCAACGAGAACCTTGGACAGAACCTATCGATGAAGAAGTTGATATCCGACAACTTTATCAGATAAAAAATAATGTAGATTATACATAACCTAATATCTATGGAGAACTTCATTTAGGTAACCAAGACTCAATCGGTTATAATTCAGATGTAGAATTATATGATTGGGAAGTTGAGAACTACGAAACACAAGCAAGAGGGTGCTGAACTATCCAAAAAGTACAGAAAAAGCCCACCCTATAGTGCTTCATAGTGTCCATTGTCCCAAAAATATTTGAGAAAAAAATTAGGGAATACCCTACGCTAAAACTTACAAATATAAATAATACACAAATACTAAGATATAAGGAGAGAGAATCACCAGTCATGCACATAGAACAAGTGTCCAAAAATATTGGTGAACATGGTCGACTACAAAGTTTAGTAGAAACTTGTTGAGGCCTGGAAAATCGCAGGCAAGAATAGCAAGGGATTCTCCTCAGTCAACGTTCCCAACTAGCCCATGACTATTTGGTATGGGGAATCCATTCGATTTACGGTCCGGCTACCGTAGGTCAAGTAACAAAAATTAAAAGGTTTTACCGGTTGCGGCCCAGTCCACCGTATATATTTTTGTGTTTTTAACTTTAAGTATGATATGCAAGTGCCTATCTAAAATGCAGATTGATCAAGAATACGAGGAGCGGTCACAATGTGATGTGCAGGTTCTTACCTCTCGTCTTAGACTCTCTCGCATCTGAACCACACACAGTAGGAAATAAAACTAACTAAGCTGTCCCTAGGGAGTGAGATTATCATTTAATGAGTAATGTATTACTGTTCATGCATTAAGAAAAATCATAGGTAGTTGTTCTTTGATTCGAAACACATAAACATGAATAGATGGATGAACAACAAGATAGCTCATTGTCTGTGAAAACATTCATTACTCATAGTGGAAATTATCATAAAATAAACCAGAGAAAATTCATAAAAGAACATAGGTTCAACAAGTTAGAGCGATCTCACGGTTAATGAATAAAAACTAAAAACTAAATAGTTCCCCTCCAACAACATCCATTGAACAACATTTGAACATTCCACCAAAGCTTTCCCCAATAGGAAAAACTGTAATAGTATATTGCAAAATGAAATAGTTCCTCTTACAATGTGTTCTCACCAGTCTCACTAGGAAAAATTCCTTGTCTCTCGAACATTCCTATATTTATACAAAAATAGCAAAACCTTTGGGTTTCCCCCACCCTGTGACCTTTGGGCTCCCCAAACGTTTTAGTCTTACAATTTTGTCTTTTATGAGTGCTCATGATTCATACAAACGTTATATTTCAAATTAAGATTAATATTTACAAGCACTTTGTAAAAAGGGACCGGCTTGGTAACTGACGAACTTCCCAAGCCTGAGACACTGTTCTTAATGATTACGCTCAGTAATCCATTGGTCCTTTTGAGATCATGTTGATCTTAGACTTCCGCTATCTTCTTTTCCTTGAGCAACATCTCTGTTTCTTTATGCTTTAGCTAGTTCTTTCTTCAACCAACTTACTTCTGAGTTGTCCTCCAGCTATGACTTCTTTGCAGCAGTAATCATCAACTGGATCTGAGAAAATCTCCCATGTCTGTCTGCGACCAACACAAACAACACATCATTTATCCAAACCACTTTTCAATGAACGTAAATCATACTACCAATAAAAATGAGCATCAACATCAACAACCCGGGATTGCGCTTTCAACATGGAAACCTAAAACCTGATAAAAAACCAAGAAATTTGTTGCCTAGGGAAATAAAAACCCCACTGGCGGGAAAACTAAACCTCCGGCAAATAAAAACTTCATCGGTGAATCGGAACACATAATGTCTGTCAATTAGTTTACTAAAACGCCGCAACGACGGGTAACCCTTGATCTAGGTGCTCAGGAGCAAAACAAAACATCGGTTAAACAAAGCATTACAACAGGATTTGATACATCGGAGGTCGGAACTATTATAGAATTAGACAGTTAGTCTATTAAGGAACCGCGATGGTGGGAATAAAATAGACACGGCTTCCACCCATAGTTATGAACTGCTCCGATTAACGAGGAAAAGTGATAAAACCACGAGATCGGCCAGGGTAGGGGCTATGCATCGGAACATTCATCGTTTAGCTTCCACAATGGCAGCTCTGTAGAGAACAATAGCTTCGATGCACTGTACAAAAGACCTTCGACAGCGGAAAGAAAAATGATGACAGTAAAATAAAATGACAGAGAAAAACACGCATCGACGAACAATAGACTTTACATCGGATCATTCATTATAAAGCTTTCGCAAGGGCGGCTGCGTAGGTGACTACGACCCTAACTCATAATTCAAAAACCTTCCAACAGCGACCAAAGTAAATCACCCGTAAGTCAAAATCAAGTTAAACATAGCAGCGTCAGTAGACAAAGATATTCATTTAGCAATTATCCTCAAAAGATCAAACTCGCAGTAGAGTCAAGCAATTTCAATAAATCTAAGAAAGACAAAAATTAAAGGAGGGTCCAAAATTTTAAGGAATTTGGGAGAACGTTGCAACTGCAACAAATGGCGACTACTTGGTGAACCTAGATCTCTGGATAATTTCTTCCTTAAGCAACAGACTGTTTAGCAATAAAACCAACATGTTGAATTCTTCTAGATGTTTGGATTCCCACAATGGCAAATATATGTACTTTTAATCATTGATGATAGTCCTATTTAGGAAATGGAAACTAAGACTTCAAAGTCAAGATAACTCTTTTGAGGCCAAGTAGATGAGTTTCATTTTACCTCGGTCTTCGAGTAGCTTCCAGCTTAGACACCACGGGATTGTAACACATGGCAAACATAAATATTCATGTGTTCCTCATTCCCATGCCATTTTGCACTTTTGTGTGCTTGTGAACTTTTTGTTCCTTTGAGTCCTCCTCATGCCTTTCTTTTTGAATTTTTATTCAAGCTCCTCTGTCCAGAGTGTCCTTTTGTGTGAGAGATGTATTTAATTTTCAGCTCACGAACGGAGCAGAACTCTTGGCAAATTTTTGGACTTTTATGATTCGGTACTTTGTTTTGATAGATATTTCTTCTTTTAGGAGTTTTGACTCTTATTATCCCTTAGGCTTTCAATTCTTGGCATGGGATCATTTATATATAATATACTGTTTACCTTGCTCCCTTTCTGTGGGTCTTTTGCTATCACCCCCTAGGACATTTTAGATGTGAAATGGATGGAGCCTCAAAATAGTATTCCAGACCTTTTGATCCTGAGTTATTTTTGTGGATTAAGCAGGACTTCAATGTGTTCATAGCCATTTAGGAAAACTACTTACTAGAAGAATTTCTATCAGATCAAACAATAGTATACAGTCTTATACCCAAAAATTTCAATTAATTCAGAACTCTGATGCTTTCCATGCAACCAAAAGTTTGCCTCTTTTATTGAAATCAAAAAATAAAGTTTTACTAAAAACAAGTAGCAATCAACCAAAACAATTTATTTATGTACAAAGTCATTTTGAAATAAAAACCAAGAAAAATAAAAAAACTGAGAACTAATCCACTAACTGGCCAGTTCTCTGCCCACCCCTAAAGATCTAGCAACTTGTATGTTAAGGGGCTAGGCTTGACTACAAAAAATGAGAAATACCTAACCATTATCTAATTCTACTGGTATTGAAACAAAAACTACATCTACTGATTTAAAATCAATATTATCATCCCGTGAATATTGAAGGAGATCAGGCTGGGTGTCCGATAGGTTGCTGGCTTCTTCTGATGCAGAGTGTCCCAGTTCAAGTTCAATCAGTTAATTTCCCAACACAAAATTTATTGATTCATTTCTTTCTTCCAATTTCGTGACAGTGTGTTTCATGTAGGGCTCTCTTAATATTTTGATCTGATTTGGGCTTCCTTTATGAGGCACCCACAAATGTGACCAATCCGAAGCAAAATACCCCTTTAATCTCGTTGACCAGTCTCGATTCAAAATAAGTCCATAACCATCAGGTATGTCTGCTACCACAATATCAATATATTGACATATCTTTTCATTTGTAGATAAATGAATCGGAATATCCTCCATCTCCCCGACTACTTTCACATTAGTCCTGTCTAATTGAGTAACCTCCCAGGCAGTAGGTTTAGGCCGTCCATTAATCTTTCGGCAAACTACAAGTGGCATAACATTAACTAATGACCCAGAATCTACCAAACAGTTGTGCACCTTATGATTCAAAATTTCCAAAGTCAACAAGAAAGGTGGGGTTTTAAACCTAGTCTTTCCTCCCACACTTGCTTCAACAATTTCTTCTATAGGTTGGTTTTTTGTGGGTATCTTTTCCCCTAGTTCTTCAGGTATTTTGAGATTTTCTTCTTCAGTAGGCTTAGCAGGCATGTTGACCTGTCTCAAATCTTGACTGGTAATTTTAGGTGTCTCATCATCTATGTTGTTCTTCGGTTGTTTCTTTACATTTTCTTACAAATTCTTGATCTTTGAGAGTACTGAATTGTATTTGTTCACCAAATCCAAGCTCCTTGCTGACATATTTGTTTCCTATGTCTCTTCATGTTTCAGAGTATTTTCTTCTTTATCAAAAAGCGAAACATAGTCCCATAAAACCATGGCATCATTTTCTTGTTTTTCTGTGGCTTTACCACCCTTTTCTTCTTCACCATTGTCCTATGTTAATTTGGAATCCAGCAGCTGATTCATAACTAATGTCATTGAGTTTATCCATTGAGGACAACTTTTTTCAGAATGAGGCTGTTAGTGAAAAGTGCAAAAATTATCCATACCAACAGTTAAGTTCATTGATGCAGGACTGTGTGGAGGAGGTTTGGATTGATTGTTATCCTCTCTTCTCTTGTAGTAAGGCTTATAGGATTTCTGAGCTTCCTTTTCTTTTTCAAAATCTATTATTCTGTTGGAAAGCTTTTGCTTCATTTTTAACATTCCCTCAAAATCATGTGATTTCTCCTCCTTAGGTTTAGTTAGTAATAAGGCTTTCTTCCCAAAAGTTTTTTCTCCAGATTGCTCAGGATAATCTTCTATGCTTTCTTTTTTAGCCTCTACTCTTTCAGCTTCTTCATAAGTCTCTGATAATGTAGTTTTAACTTGGGATTTTGCAAACATAGCCAAGTCAGGACCCAAAGCTGAGGTATAATATTCAATCAGAACCTTATCAGAGGGCTTATCAGTTGCAGAGAAATTCTTAAGATAAGCAAAAAACCTTTGAGTAAAATTATGCACCTTTTCTTTTCTTTCTTTCTTCAAACCGCCTAAACCTTTCATTAGTGTTGCATGGGTTTTTTGGGATGCATATTTTCTTCTGAAAATCCTTTCAAAAGTGTCCCAATCTAGAATTGAATTTGCAGGCAGACCAAAATACCATGAGGCTGCTACTCCTTTCAAGGTACGTGGAAAAATTCTGCAGACTACATCTTCATGTTCTCTAGCCCTTAATCCTTCTATGGCTAAGTAGAAACTTTGCAAATGGTCATCTACTAAAATCTTCTCACTTGGGTCAAACTTGGGCAGCATCTTCTCAAAAGCCTGAGGTAAGTCATGCAAAGGAGGGGTTAGGTTTAGAGGTGATCTGGCTTTCCAAGCAGGTGGTGGATTTGGTGGGTTAGGTGGCTGATTTGCATTTACACCTGCCATGAGTCTGGGTGGAGAGTGAGGTGGAGAATGAATAGGAGTACAGACAGGTGAACCATTAGGTGAATCAGGGCCTACTTGATTCAAAGGCTGAACAACTTCCTGTAAAGATGTTTCTACACATTCTTCCCAATCTCCAACTAACACAGAGTCTTCCAAAATGGGACGATCTTTCTTCTTGTATTCTCTTCTAGGTAATTCAGGGATAATCGGTAATCCTCCAATATTCTTCACATAATCCCTAGTGTGTCTTCTCAGATCATTAACAACTTCGTTGTTCACAGAATACACATGTTCTCTATTCTCTTCGGGAAATGGATTAGGAAATGAACTGCTTTCAAAACTATCACTGGTGGAGTAATTTCAAGGAAATGGGTTTCCTCGGCCAGCCATGCACTGGTGGCCCTTCTTCTAGTGCCAAAAAACTGTTGAGGCATGGAAAATCGCATGCAACAACAGCAAGGGATTCTCCCCAGTCAACGTTCCCAACTAGCCCGTGACTGTTTGGTATGCGGAATCCGTCCAGTTTACAATCCGGCTACCATAGGTCAAGAAACAAAAATTAAAAGGTTTTACCGGTTGCGGCGCGGTCCACTGTATATATTTTTGTGTTTTTAACTTTAAGTATGATATGCAAGTTCCTATCTAAAATGCAGATTGATAAAGAATACGAGGAGTGGTCACAATGTGATGTGCAGGTTCTTACCTCTCGTCTTAGACTCTCTCGCATTTGAACCACACACAGCAGTAAATAAAACTAACTAAGCTATCCCTAGGGAGTGAGATTATCATTTAATGAGTAATGTATTACTGTTCATGCATTAAGAAAAATCACAGGTAGCTGTTCTTTGATTCAAAACACATAAACATGAGTAGATGGATGAACAACAAGATAGCTCATTGTCTGTGAAAAAATCCATTACTCATAGTCGAAATTATCATAAAATAAACCAGAGAACATTCATAAAAGAACATAGGTTCAACAAGTTAGAACGATCTCATGATTACTGAATAAAGGCTGAAAACGAAATAGTTCCCCTTCAAAAACATCCATTGAACAACATTTAAACATTCCACCAAATCTTTCTCCAACAGGCAAAACTATAATAGTATATTGCAAAACGAAATAGTTCCTCTTATAATGTGTTCTCACCAGTCTCATTGGGAAAAAGTCCTGGTTCTCTCGAACTTTCCTATATTTATACAAAAATAGCAAAACCTTTGGGTTGCCCCCACCCCGTGACCTTTGGGCTCCATAAATGTTTTAGTCTTACAATTTTGTCTTTTATGAGTGCTCATGATTCATACAAACGTTATATTTCAAATTAAGATTAAGATTTACAGGAACTTTGTAAAAAGGGACCGGCTTGGTAACTGATGAACTTCCCAAGCCTGAGACACTATTCTTAATTATTACGCTCAGTAATCTGTTGGTCCTTTTGAGATCCTGTTGATCTTAGACTTCCGCTATCTTCTTTTCCTTGAGAAACATCTCTGCTTCTTTATGCTTTGGCTGCTTCGTTCTTCAGCCAACTTACTTCTGAGTTGTCCTCCAGCTATGAATTCTTTGCAGCAGTAATCATCAACTGGATCTGAGAAAATCTCCCATGTATGTTTGCGACCAACACAAAAAACACATCATTTATCCAAACCACTTTTCCATGAACGTAAATCATACTACCAATAAAAATGAGCATCAACAGTAACAACCCGAGACTGCGCTTTCAACGTGGAAACCTCAAACCTGATAAAAAACCAAGAAATCTGTCGCCTGGGGTGAGAGAAACCCCACCGATGGGAAAACTAAACCTCCGACAGATAAAAACTTCATCGGTGAATCGGAACACATAACGTCTATCGGTTAGTTTACTAAAACGTTGCAACATCGGGTAACCCATGATCTAGGTGCTCCAGAGCAAAACAAAACATCGGTGAAACAAAGCATTACAACGGGATTCGATACATCGGAGGTCGAAACTATTATAGAATTGCACGATTAGTCTGTTAAGGAACTGCAATGGTGGGAATCAAATAGACACGGCTTCCGCCCACAGTTATGAACTGCTTCGATTAACGAGGAAAAGCGATAAAACCGCTGGATCGGCCAGGGTAGGGGCTATGCATCGAAACATTCGTCGTTTAGCTTCCGCAACGGCGGCTCTGTAGAGAACAGTGGCTCCGATACACTATACAAAAGACCTCTGATAGTGGAAAGAAAAACATAGACAGTAAAATAAAATGACATAGAAAAACACGCATCGACGAACAACAAACTTTACATCGGGTCATTCATTATAAAGCTTTCGAAAGGGCAGTTGCGTAGGTGTCTACAGCGCTGACTCATAATTCAAAAACCTTCCAACAGCGACCAAAGGAAATCACCCGTAAGACAAAACCAAGTTAAACATAGCAACATCAGCAGACAAAGATATTCATTCAGCAATCATCCTCAAAAGATCAAACTCGCAGCAGAGTCAAGCAATTTCAATAAATCTAAGCAAGACAAAAATTAAAGGAGGGTCCAAAATTTTAAGAAATTTGGGAGAACGTTGCAGCTGCAACAAAACTTTTACAGGACAAGCTGCTAGATGGTGGGATACCCATCAGACAAGACTGCAGACTTGGACAACAGCTTCGACTTACTTTGTAGAAAGTTTTGGAGGAAACAAGTTAACCAACCAAGCTCAGATACCTATTTTCATTCAAGGACGGAATCCAAAAGACCATATTAAGACATGTGAAAAAGAATGGAGAAGACTTGGGTAAAAATATGAATGAGCATGGCCACATCTGTTCCCATCAACCCTCGCCGACTTACCAAACAAATGGTATAAGATGGAGGAAGCCCGAGGTGAAACATTCCTATGGCCTGAACTCAGAGAAAATTTTATCAAAGATTTCAACTTTATACCACAAAATGAGAATTTGGTCGAAACAGCAAAGCAGATTCAAGAATTTATATAGCCAACAAAAAACAAACCCGTACCAGACAACCGACAGGCAATGGACTGTAACAATATACAAACCGGGACAATACCACACTCGACAAGACTATAGTTAGAAAATGAAAATACAGAAGGGAAAAGTTTTAGATGGAAATCAAACCATGTCGAAATGACCAAACCCATTCGCACAATACTCAAAGTTGGAACCACCGATAAGGACGATACCGACCGAATGACTGCAGCTGACTTCCCTGCCACATTCTCACAGTTTAAAGAAGGAAGTCGACCAATCAATGAAGCCAAAGCACCTGAATGGATAGATGCTAAGGTCAAAATTAGAGAGTTCGACATCTCAAATGATGACCGACCAAAAATTTCAAAGATTGGAGACTATTGGAGTGATGAGCAGACAACATAAATAGTGAACCTCTTAAAAGAGTTCCAGGATGTATTTGCACGAGATTATACAGATCTCAAAGGTTTAGTCCACGAAATGGGTGAAATGAAAATTGACACTAAACCTGATGTTCGACCTGTGAATAAAAGGCCATATAAGCTAGCTCATAAATACAAAGAGATAGTCAAAAAGGAGAATGATAACATGCTTGCAGCAGGCATCATCTACCCTATTGACCAGTCAGAATGGGCAAGTCCAATGGTCATTCAACCGGAGAAATATGATCTAACCAAATTGAGAATTTGTGTCGACTTCAGGGAGATAAATAAAGTGACACTAACAGACCCATTTCCAACTCCTTATGCAGATGAAATCTTAAATGAAGTTGCAGGACATGAATGCTACTCATTTACAGATGGATTCTAAGGTTATAACCAAGTGCCAATAGCTAAAGAATATCAGAAAAAGACAACATTTGTATGTGAATTTATTATTTTGCTCATTTGCTTACAAGATTATGCCTTTTGGATTAAAGAATGCACCTGCAGTATTCTCTAGAATTGTGGTCAAAACATTCCAAGAATATATTTACAAAACCATGGCAGTATGCTTTGATGATTGGACAATATACTCCATGTTAAAAGATCATTGCAAGTGGCTAAGGTTTATGTTGGAAAGATGTCGACAAATCCAGTTAGCTTTAAACATTAGGAAGTGCATATTTATGACCCCCATAGGGATATTGTTAGGACACATTGTCTGTAAGGAATGTATTAAGGTATATTTTGCAAAAATCAAAATTATCCTCGACCTAAAACCACCAGTGAACTCAAAACAAGTCAGAGTGTTACTAGGTCATACAGGCTATTATAGAAAATTCATAAGATACTACTCAGATATGACCTATGCACTAGAAGAACTATTAAGGGAAGATAAAGAGTTCGACTGGACATAAGAGTGCCATATATCATTTGAAAAACTAAAAAGAAAACTAGTCGAAGCACCAATCCTAAGGTTTCCAAACCGGTCGACTAAATTCCATGTCCATATCGACGCATCAGGTCTAGCAATAGGAGCAATTCTAACTCAGCCAGGAGATGATGGAATGGATTATCCTATAGTTTACAGTAGCAGAAAATTAAACAAAGTTGAAAGAAATTATTCGACGACAGAAAGAGAAGCATTAGGAATGATCTTTGCACTACAAAAATATCGACACTATCTCCTAGCTAATCCATTTATCTTTTACACTGATCATCAGACATTAAAATACCTTGTGAATAAGCCTCTACACCATGGAATAATTTGTCGATGGCTACTTCTATTCCAAGAATTTGAGTTCGAAGTCATTGTCAGACCAGGTAAGTTAAATGTCAGTCCCGACCATTTATCTCGAATCGACACTGGAGAGGAACCAATAGGAGTCGAAGACGACTTACCAGATGCACATCTATTTCGGATAGAAGCAGTCTCGGCAGAGTTAGAGGAAATAGCTCAATTTTTAGAAGATGGACAAGCACCAGAAGGCATGAATACCAAAAAGAAATAGATCTTAGCCATGAAAGCTGCACCTTATAGCCTCATAAATGAATTCCTGTACAAAATGGGTTTAGATGACATCCTTAGAAGGTGCGTACTAGAAAATGAAAGAAACAAAATTATGCATGAAGAAAATTATGGACCTATAGGAGGACATTTCCAAGCAGACACGGCTGCCAAGAAAATCCATCAATCAGTGTTATGGTGGCCGACACTTCACAAATATTGCAAAAATTTTGTAAGCAAATGTGACAGATGTCAACGACTAGGTCGACCCCTTCCTAGCACAGAAATTCCTTTGATATCAGTAAACCCAAGTTTGACATTTGAAATTTGGGCCATAGACTTCATAGGACCATTTCCTATACCAACAAAAAGAACAGGTGCAAGGTACATAATAACTGCAGTCAAATATGTCACCAAATGGGTAGAAGCAGCACCGGTTGACTCATGTTCCAGTGAGATAGCTGCTAAGTTTATCTATGAGAATATCATCACCAGAATTGGATGTCTATTAACCATAATTAGCAACCAGGGAACACACTTTATTAATAGAACTATCAAAACCCTAACCACCCAGTTCCAATTCGACCATCATCGGAGTACAGCATACCATCCTCAGTTGAATGGAGCAATTGAAGCATTTAATAAAACATCAACAAAAGGACTAACCAAAATATGTAATGCTGATAAAGACGACTGGGATGAGAAGATACCTACAATACTATGGGCATATAGAACAACATACAAATGATCAACCGACCAAACCCCCTTTCGACTATTTTATGGACAAGAAGCAATAGTTCCACTACACTTCCGACAACATACACCTTTTATTGTAGAGATTCTACATGTCGATGTCGAATAAGGAAGAAAGGACCGACTATTACAACTGAGTAAACTTGAAGAGCACCAACTAATCGCGATACAACATCAATAAATATAGAAACAACAACAAAAGGCATGGCACGATAGAAACATCAAAAACAAAAACTTGTCGATAGGAGACCTTGCTTTACTATACAATAATCGAGTAAAAGGAAAACCTAAAAAGTTACATACATAATGGATGGGACCCTATGTTGTCGAAGAGATACATACCAATGGATCAGTCCAACTAAAGACATTACAAGGCATAGTATTTCGAAAACTCGTTAATGGAGCCCGATTAAAACGTTACAGAAACTATAAAAAAAGGAGGAAAAAAAAACCATATAACGACCATAACGGTTAAACAAAAGCTATAAAAATCTAAAAATCCAAAAAGAAAAATAATACCATACACACACAAAATTATGACAAGAAATCACCACTTTGACAACTGACATCATGCCCATCGACATAACGCCATCGACCATTTTCATAACCGACATCGACCGACGACCTCGATAGTCCCATCGCGCATTCATGACCTCGAGCGCCGAAACCAATTCACCATTAACACACACTCAAGTGTTCCAGCTGGAACATCATGTCCGCCATTAATACACCTACCGATGAGAACATCCAACGCGTCCCCTATAAATACTGAAACACCGAAGGATCATTCACCACAATTCAAACAGAGAGAGCATCAAAGCAACCAGACGACTGAAAACCAAGAGCACCGTAGTAAAACCAACCCCCCAACCAATAAGATGGCACCCAAACAAACTAGAGCCTCAGCCAAAGCCAAGGAATTATAGACTACAGAAACACCATTAGTCAGGAGACTAAAGAACATCAAGAATGATAAGGTGCAGGAGGGCTCATGGCAAAAAATATGGGCTGAGATAAAAGAGTGTGCTTACGTCGACAAGAAGCCTACTCCAGCTGCAGAGAAAAAACAACACAGTTCCATCGTAAACTATGCCAACACGCCACTCATGGCCAACTTTGGTGGCACAAAAGAAATAGTCGTCAAATTTGTCATAAGCCGGTACCACAACGGTCGGTTTTACTTTGACCAACCGGTCGACATATCTGGTGAAGTTATTTCCAAGCTGACAGGGTTATCAAACAAAGGAGACCCAGTACTAGTTGGTATAAAAGAAGGACTGGTCGAAGAACTAACCCGGTCACCATCGGGAAAAAACTCGAAAGGACTAATGATTGGCCACATCAGAGCTTGAACGCCACAGATTGTGGCCAAAATCATAACTATAACACTCACCATGGCAGGTAGTGGAAGCGACCTCAAACTAGATATGCTACAAGTAGTCGACACCATTGCGACTAATGGAAAGATATACAAATGGGTCGAATATGTCGCTGACATGATTAAAACCATCTGTGAGAAATGCCAAGAGATGGGAGGAATTATCAGGTTCCCATCCCTTATCTTATGGATAGTAATGTTCTATATTTTCCCTGAAGGAAACAAAAATTTTCAGGAACCGACAAAATTCCACATGTGGAGATTCAAACCCTTCTCCCAAAAAAGAACAATGACGGAACTTGCCAACGAAAAAGTGTTGTTGGAAAACTAGCTCCAGTGGCTCAAAATCCACATGACCATATGGAGGGTGCCTCAAAACATTCGATGAAGTCTACCCAAAAAGGCCCACATTCAATTAGAGCTCGACCATACTGCGGTGTGGTACATGCAGGGCACCAAACCAAATGTAAAGGCCCTAGACTATTATCTGTCAGTTGAACAGATATTTCGAGAGATGTCTCAACAAGCTGGAGCAAAAGTACCAATACCAACGAAGGCAAAGGAAACTGACTTCTCAATAGAGGAACCATTGACAGACCAAGAGAAGGAAGAGGATTATGAGCTTAACCTCTACATTAGTGCATTTGTGTCGGAGGAGAAATCGGTCGAAACCATTGGTCGACTATAGATCATAATCAAGCCTCCGATGGCACAGAGGGAAGATATACATACAGAAGAAACACATGCAGAATAGCAGGTAACCAATCTGGCTGAAGAAAATCTCATCCCAACTCATACACCAAGGGAAGAGATAGAAGCTGAAAACCCAGAGTATGTTGTCACCAAAGAGATTATCACCAAATTGTCAAAGGAGATAGCAGCTGCAAGAAAAAGGAAAATAACACAGCCACAAGGGAAAGGTAAGCGCAAGCTTATCATTCCAAAGTCCTCAGATGATGACGAGGAACTAGCAGCTATGACCCTTGACATAATAGAAGATGCCGCAGCAAACAAAGTGCCAGTCGAAACCCAATTCCAGACATTTGTCGAGGCAGGAGCACTACAAGGCTTACCAAAGAAGGCCAAGATCACACACACATCGACGCCTAAAAATGTCGTAGATCTTGTGTCTACGCCTCCACCTCCGTCTCCGACAAAAATAACATAAGAGCTAGTACCAGAACAACTCTCAATAAGCCCACTCAACCTATGCAAAAATGCTATGTCGAAGGATGTGAAGGAGAAGTTCGACCAGGATAGAGACCTCCAAGAATTTATTGAAAGTCTACCAGAGATATTCACGTTGGTGCAAAAAATATCTACCAAAGCACCTATGTTTGAAGCTGCTGGATCCTGACAACCTGGCCAAATACTTCAGGAGCTAAAAACTTTTGCAACTGTGACTTCGACCTTCGAGAGAAATCCTGACAAATAATTCTAAGTTGCCACACGTCGGACCACGACTATCACTCTGACTGAACCTAAACCCCACCTACCAGCCTCTGACGGGACCAGAGGAGAGGAAGAAGAAAATATCGACGACATAAATCGAGAAATCAACCAACTCTTCTATAAATTGGACTCACCACCCCAGACCAACAATCCACCACTTGACCACATTTCCGCCAACCCAATCACACGCGACCATTCACCAACCCCGTCACCACCACCACCACCACCCCTCGACTCAGAACCCTTAATCCAACCAGCTGTACCCGAACCAACCCCACCACAACCATCAGCACCAACCGCATCCACTTCTGGACCACCTGCATCCGAACAACCAGAGGTAGCAGTCATCCCACCGCCCCAAACAAAAATACCATCAACCACTGCTACATAGCAAATAGAAAATCTAGACTCAACTTTTGCAGGTACACAGGTGCCGAAACAAGCCGAAGCAGAGAAGCACAAAAAGAATAAAAAGAAGAAGGACCATCATGGACAGCTAGCAATGGTCCACATCAATCTAGTTGGGTCGACCACTGCAGTCGATGCAACCAAATTAAGAGATCCAAAACTAGAACAACTACTGGAAGCGCTAGCAGTCGAAGCAAAGACAAGGAACCAGTACAAACGTAAGGAACTAGACAGCAAGGAAAAAGAACAAGTTAAGTTCCTTAACAAGTGCAGGGACCTGGTCCAGTCTGTGATACCAGGGCCAACAAAGGTCGATACCGACAAACTTCTAGAAAGATCTTATCAGCTGTTTGAAAGCATGGTGTCGACACTCCAAGCACAGATTCAGGAAACAAAAGAAGAGCAGAAAGAAGAAACCATCCGACTACTGACGGAGCAACACATAGCCTTTTCCGAAGCCTACAAAGTGTTGCAAGATCACATGGAGGAGTTTGTCATCACCAAAGAAGTAATGAGAGACTGGCTTACTTACTACGGGCAAGTCTATCAGCACACCAGGCAGACTCGACAAGAGGTCCAAGCGCTTGAGAAGAGGAAAACCACTGACGAAGCACTCAGAAGCACAATTGACTATCAAATAGTGCTTGAGATAGCTAAACTCCAGAAGCTTGAGCGGGAAGCACATTAGTGGGTGCATCAAGCCATTCCCAACTTATAAAAAGTAGACATCATCTGCCCGTAGATGAAACGACTCTTGGAGATAGCAGAGGAAAAGGACCAGTTTATGGGTCCTGACATGTAAAGAATAGCTAAACTCTCCATTCAAGAGAAAATGTCGATCTTGTCAAGTCTGAATACACTCACCATCGACATACAGAAAATATTGCAAAATTGGACAGATTTCCAACATCATCTAGCAGTGACAGCCCCAACAATTGTCGAAGTCTGCGTACAGAAAAGACCGACCATCAGACTTCACAGCCCATAAAGATCAAGCACAAAATAATGACTACTTAGACAGCAAGGAAGTTTTTGTACCTCCCTATTTCTTCGGGACGAAGAAACATTTTGTTTGTGGGGGAGATGTTGGAGGAGCAAGTTAGTATCCTGACTTGAATGATAGCCAACTTAGTTGATTGGCCAATTAAGTCGGTCAGCCGACTAACTAGAGATTAGGTCAGCCACCTAAAGTCATGTTGGTTCATCGAACCGACAGGTAGTTATTTTGTAACTGTTTTGTAATCATATATATTAGGCTGTTGAGCCAGATGAGAACTCGGTTCAGTTCTCTATATTGTATGAACCCTCTCATGGTAATATAATATGTTATTCTATCTACTTGTTCTTGTCTCTTGTCTCTGTTATGTATGTATGTTTTAGTATCTATTATTGGTAACCTTATGTGATCTGTGATATTACAATAGTCGACAAAACTCATCCAGTCGCTACGAAGGTTGGAGAGTTTGGGTTAATGTCATCGATACAATGTCAAAAGAATCGGTTAATGTCGTCGATACGCCGATGCACCTATACGTTGATATGCTGATGAAAAGTGACAATGTCGCCGATACTCCGATACAATCTGTTGGTTGGGACCGTAGTTTCAAAAACTCTGAGAGAAGACTGTCAACACTGTTAGAGGAAACTCATGAGTTGGCACCAAAATGGTCGGAGAGGAAGTTTCAACAACTTTGAGAGATGACTGTCGACACTATCGGAGGTGACTCATGAGTCAACACCGAAACAATCGGAGATGTTGGATTTTTGTTGCCGATATGATCGGAGCCACGGAATATTTTCTCACAAAGTGCGAAAAGACATTTTTTTTCCTATTGAAATAAATGAAGACTTTTGTGTTATGAAAGACTTCTTGTTGAAGTGAGAGACTTCTAGAGATCACAAGTGTGATAAATAAACCTACCAAATTAGTGGAAAAGTAATGTATGACTGTGTATAAAGTATGGCCGCAGTATTTATGAAGCATGCACACACAGTTAAGATACATGAATAAATTAAGGAAGATAATATAAACAAAATTCTATTATCCCGTAGAAAGAGTATAAAACATAGTATGTGTTTTAATGAATATAGGATAAATTAAAAACAATGTTAATAAATTAAAAGGTGTGTTTCATGAAGATTCCAGTTTGCAAGGATGCGTTTTTTAAAGGGTGTGTTTATTGAAATGACACATCTCCATGTTGAAATGACGTGTTTTCTGAAATGGTAGGAAATGCATATTTAAACTAAAGTCAAAGAACATGAAAGGTGTCTTAGTGATACATTTTAATGCAGTTGTAGCAGTTAGAGACCAAAGAAGAATCAGAGACAAAAATCGTAAAGCATATCTGAAGATCATACAAAAACAGAGGGTGGTAGGGTGGAGCTAGGGCAGGCATCAAGCCTACAGAAGGATGTAGCCTCCTTCCAGCAATAGATGGTAAATAGGGAGTAGTAGCATCCTGTCAGTAGTAGCTGACAAAACAGGTGGTTATATCCTCCTTCTATTAGATACCCGTAAATAGGGTGTAATATCATCCTTGTTTGTAGTAGCAGGAAAAAACTATTGTAATACAATTTTGCAGAAATAGGAAGTATTGGTGGTTTCCCCAATTTTGTAGAAATAGGAAGAGATATAGAACCATAGGTATCTCATTTTATACTATCCCTGGCTATCATGAGGACCATAGGTATCTATTTTAATTGTCGATACATAAAACGCTAAATCGACGGTAGGGCCTTGGCCTTAAGCTCCACACCATGATTTAAGAACGATATTTACATCATGTACAATTTTAATGCAAATGCGGTCAAAATTGGGATATTGCATTACCATCCCCCTTACATTATCACTGTCCTTGGTGCTCTTCAAAATTGAACAAAAATGGATGTGCCACTCTCATGGCATCCTCTAGCTCCCACATAGCCTCATAGGGGTCGTAGTGCTTCCATTGCACCTTTACCTGTCCAATAGCTCGGTTCTAGAGCATTGTTACCTTCTTGTCTGGGATGTGCAATGGATCAATTTATAAATCTCCCTCATGTTCCATCTGGATCACATCCCAATTAATCACATGGTTAGGATCATGTACATATTTCTTAAGAAAAGAGACATGAAAAACATTATGAGGTCTAATGGTAGCAGGAAATGCAAGCCTATATGCAACTGGACCTATTCTTTCAAGCACTTCAAATGGACCACAATATCTAGGTGATAGCTTGGAGCAACTCCCAAGATTCAAGGAACTCTTCCTTGGCCTCACTCTAAGATAAACATGATCCCCAACATTGAACTCCCTATGTACTCTATGCTTGTTTGCATATCGCTTCTGTCTATCTTGGGTTGCTTTCAATTTCTTCCTGATCTTTGCAACCTCTTGTTCCATTTCCTTAGGAAATTCTAGACCAAACACAATTCTATTCACTAGATTATCCCAAGTCATTGGTGTCTTACACCTTCTTCCATATAAAGCCTTATATGGACTCATTCCCAATGATTCTTGTTTTCTGTTATTATATGAAAACTCTACCAAGTGTAAATAATCCTCCTACTTTGATGGTTTGTCCATTACATACATGCGAAGTATGTCTTCATCTCTATTTTTCCATCAGTTTGAGGATGGTAGGCGGTGCTAAAGTTTAGCATTGTACCCAAATCTGCAAAAAGACCTTTCCAAAAATTTGAAGTAAACTTGGTATCCCTGTCAGAAATTATTGCCTTGGGCAATCCATGTAATATGAAAATTTCCTTCATGAAAATATTTGCAATGGCATCGAATTTATATGTGGACTTGACCGGTATAAAATGTGATGCCTTTGTTAACTTGTCCACCACAACCATGATGGAATCATGTTGTCTCATAGCCATTGGAAATCTTGTAAATATAAAATCCATGGAAATGAATTCCCATTTCCATTCTGTGATTGGAAAAGGTAGCAATAAACCTGTTGGGTGTTGATGTTCAACCTTCACATGCTGACATTTCATGCACTTAGAAATATACTCAGCAATGTCGTTCTTGATTCCCGGGAAAAACTATTTCTTTCTGGCTGTAGCAATTGTTTTCTGATATCCTGGGTGACCAGAATATGGAGCTTAATGGATTTCATCCATAATAACCCTCCTCAAGTCTGCCATATTTGGAATATAAATTCTATTCTTATAAGTAAGAAATTCATCTCCTTCCAATTGATATCCTTCGTACTTCCTTTCAAGGTTTTGCTGCTGCAACTTGTCCTTTATCTTCACATACACTTCATCCTTGGCAACATGGTTAATAATATGTTGCCTCAAATCTGGTTGGAAAGTACTAAGAGATTCCACATGCATTTCATGTACCCTCCTACTGAGTGCATCAACCACCTTTTTTTCTTTTCCTTTTATGTGCTTGATTTCAAAATCAAATTCACACAAAAATTCCAACCATCTAGCTTGCATAGCATTTAAAGTTGGATGATCAAACAGGTATTTCAGACCACAATGGTTTGTCCTTACCTTTGCTCCTCTCATTTGATAAAAAAGGTCATCAATTCGAGGTAATGGGTATTTATTCTTCACAATAACTTTGTTCAACTGCATGTAGTCAATACATAACCTGCGTGTCCCATCTTTATTTTTCATAAATAGGACTGGTGCTACCCATGGGGACACACTCGGCCTGATATATTTCTTTTCCAACAACTCTTGTAACTGCATTTTCAGCTCTAGCAATTCTAGTGTGCTCATCTTGTAGGGTGTCTTGGACACTGGCACGCCTCTCAACACAAGGTCAATTGTAAACTAAATGTCTCTCTTTGGAGGAAGTCTTGGAATCTCATCAAGAAAAACATCCCTAAATTCTTGCAATACATGACAGTCCTCCAACTTAGGAGTTTCATTTTTCGTTGACTCCGAAACATGGGATGCATACAATCGACAACATTTCCTACATAACTTCTTCAATTGCATTGTTGAAAATTGCCTAACATAAATCACCTTTGGAAGGCCTTTTACAACCCTTGGGTTTCCTTCTTCATCCATGCATTCAAATGTCTTGTTGTAGCAGTCAAGTTTAACCTTATGTGCTTCTAACCAATCAATTCCAATGAGAATATGATCAGAACCAAGTCACAGAATATTCAGGTTTGCATAAGTGAATAGCCCATCCATATATAATAGACATTCCTCTACAATTTCACTGACTTTTATCTTGGTTCCAGTGGCTAGTTGAACTAACCATGATTTTCTATGCTTTAATTTCTTCAAAACACAAATCTCAACAATTTTAGAAGTGATATAACTGTGAGTAGATCTTGGGTAAATCAAAATAAAAACAGATTTATTAGCAATCTTACCTTCAACTTCAACCACAGTTGATTGATGATCTTCCTAAATAGGCGTTCAGTCATAATCCGACACACGGTAGCTTCGCGCCACTGGCTTTTCAACCAAGCATGATGACCAATTGTGTGAATCAATGGTTCCTCTTGTACTAAGTTGAATTACTATTGCGGCGCAGTTCATCAGTAGGGTAAAACTAACTTGTCTCACGACGGTCTAAACCCAGCTCACATTCCCTATTGGTGGGTGATCAATCCAACACTTGGTGAATTCTGCTTCACAATTATAGGAAGAGCCGACATCGAACGATCAAAAAGCAACGTCACTATGAACGCTTGGTTGCCACAAGCTAGTTATCCCCATGGTAACTTTTCTGACACCTCTAGCTTCAAATTTCGAAAGTCTAAAGGATCGAAAGACCACACTTTCACGGTTTGTATTCATACTGAAAATCAAAATCAAATGAGCTTTTACCCTTTTGTTCCACATGAGATTTTTGTTCTCGTTGAGCTCATCTTAGGACACCTGCATTATCTTTTAACGGATGTGCCGCCCCAGCCAAACTCCCCACCTGACAATGTCTTCCGCCTGAATCGACTTGTCAATGCATGCCTTAAGGCCAAAAACAGGGGCAATGCCCCGTATCTGCCCCACGGAATAAGTAAAATAACGTTAAAAGTAGTGTATTTCATTTGCGCCGAAAATGGCTCCCACTTATTCGACACCTCTCAATTCATTTCACAAAGTTAGACTAGAGTCAAGCTCAACAGGGTCTTCTTTCCCCGCTGATTCTGCCAAGCCCATTCCCTTGGCTGTGGTTTCGCTAGATAGTAGATAGGGACAGTGGGAATCTCGTTAATCCATTCATGCGCGTCACTAATTAGATGACAAGGCATTTGGATACCTTAAGAGAGTCATAGTTACTCCCACCGTTTACCCGCGCTTGGTTGAATTTCTTCACTTTGACATTCAGAGCATTGGGCATAAATCACATTGCATCAGCATCCGCAGGGACCATCACAATGCTTTGTTTTAATTAAATAGTCAGATTCCCCTTGTCTGTACCAATTCTAAGTCGACTGTTCGCCGCTTAGGGAACGCCCCGCAAGGGGACATTCTAGGCCCGTAGCCCGATAGGCACGCAACTGCCCGCCCTCACCGTGAGTGCAACTCAGGCAGACTGTCGACAGCCCACGGGTTGAGGACGCAGACCCTTAGGCCCAGCCATCAGAGCCAATCCTTTTCCCGAAGTTACAGATCCATTTTTCTGACTTCCCTTACCTACATTATTCTATTGACCAGACGTTGTTCACCTTGGAGACCTGATGTGGTTATAAGTACAACTAGGCATGAACGGTACTCAGTCCTCCATATTTTCAAGGGCCATCGAGGGCGCACAGGACACCACAAGATGTGCGATGATCTTCCAGCTGCTAGACCCTATCTCTGGTTGAACCAATTTCAGGGTGGGTAAGATGTTAAAAAGAAGACATAACTCTTCCCAAGGCCCCCGACTACGTCTTTGGATTTCCTAACTTCGTCGTCCACCTCCATGTCCCAGTTCGGGAATATTAACCTGATTCCCTTTCGATGTTTGCACAGAGTGCGCCCTTGATACAGGTTTTCCCCATCTCTTAGGATCAACTGACCCATGTCCAAGTGTTGTTCACATGGAACCTTTCCCCACTTCAGTCTTCAAAATTCTCATTTGAATTTTTACTACTACCACCAAGATCTGCACCGAGGGCCGGTCCACCCAGGCTCGCACCCAAGGTTTCTCAATGACCCCCGTATCCTCCTACTTATCGAGGCCTAGAAATTGCTTCGACATATGAGTATAGGTCGCGCACTTCAGCACCATCCATTTTTTAGGCTAGTTGATTCGGCAGATGAGTTGTTACACACTCCTTGGTGGATTTCGACAAATGGGAAAACCACCCACTTTATCCAAGAATTTTTTTATGTTTAATTTGAAATGGCCCTCTATGTCTAATTTCTAAATTGTCGCTTGCAACTTGCCACACCAAGTTGATTAGACAAGTCTCCTAAATAAAAATTTTGGAGGGAGGATTCATGTTCCTAAAAGAATTAGAATACAAGTCATATATGGGGTTTAACTACTATGTTGAGCACCTTATAGGATTGCATTCTCATAAATGAAGCATTTTGACTTGGAAATGATAATGATGTATTTCATGGATTTGTTTTTCTATAAACAATGTCGTGTCACTCCCCTCTTCTATCCAATTGGCCCTCACAAGAAAACTGTTATTATCCAATATCCACCAAATTAAATTTTATGAAGAAAGAAGAAGATTGATTATCATCCCTCAACCTTTCAAATAAGTTGACGGCACCAAAAACATGATGCATCTATAACATCATACCATGGGGATCTCTCTCCCATATTGGTGCAAGCAAAAGCTTACTATTTTGGGTCCTCGGTCTCTTTATTGAACTACAAATTAAATATCACTGCATGAACAAGTTGATTGTTTTTCTTCTTGCTTATAGAAAAACACTTAGGAAAAGAGCACTATAGTTCCAATATGTTTCAAACCTATAAATCAAAACAAAATCAGTGTTAGTATAGAAAAATAAAAGGAACATGTTTACTCTTATGGTATGTTGGTAGCAAATATCCTTAATGCCAAAGGAGCTCATGATGTCTTAGACCAAAAACCTAGGCTTATAAATCCATAGTTTCATGGTCGTGTCATGATTCCACTTTGTGGAGCATGGCCGATTTTGGCAAGCTCAATTCCAAATCTCTCCATCAATATATTACTATTACTATTATTTAAGAAGAAAAACATATTATAAAAAATTCATATAAATCCCCATCCACTTTCTTTGGGCCTTCTTTGATTTCATCCCCTCTAGCTTCCTTCTAATAGAAATCATACACTTAGAAAACCTTATGCCAAAATCTTCTAAATAAAATTCATTCAAAAACAACATTTTTGTTTCATAAATGTGTTCATTGATAAGGGAATGTAGAACAGACAATTATATAATCAATCTAAAAGGAAGACCACTTTTTTTTATAGAGAAAACTATTTTTCCACCATTTATAACTCACTTCAATACAAAACCATTTTGTTTTATGATCGAGAGCTTTGTCTCAATCCATTGATCAAAAGAACAAAACATTTAACTAGTCTTATTGTAGCAAAAATATACAAAGGGATTCTTAAGTCATTAGATTTCACCCCTCAGAAAGAAAAACATAAGTGAAAATAGAATGCGTAAATATAGGCATATATGCATGTTAAAGTCCATGATGTGAGGTTATCATGAAGCAACAACATGATCATAGTGGTATCCTCGTAAGCTTCTTCACCTAATGTACCAACCTTTGTAAATTACTTAAACAAGACTTGCATCATAGACAATTATGATTTTATTGGTAAGACATAATTTCCTTATAGACAATTGTTAAATCCCAATTGAACGATGCAAATAAACAACTTACTTTATAGAGAACTTGCTTGGCAAGTGCACATGCAAAACTATTACATTGAAAATCTGAAACCTCTTTAAAGAAAAATAGTGTAAACCTCAAAAATCATAGACATATATAAAAATTTCCCATTCACAACATTCTAAATGGAAACAAGTAGAAACAAGAAAATAATGTTATGACTAGACA
>LPNX011048261.1:43630-59888 GCA_001517045.1 Pseudotsuga menziesii
CCAGATTCAATACTTATAATGACATATTAGCTCTTGTTGAGCTTTTATATAATAAATCAATAAAACATGTGAAAGAAAAAAAAAATTACATTAACATATTATCCATAAACCACTAAATATTTGTTTAAAGCATATACCTTCAAACGTTAATTGTGACTTGTTTCTTGGGGTTTTCATCTGTGTGTCTCTTTCAAAAACTATGAGTAGACAAATCCATGAATGATACGATCTCATAAATTTTTTCATGTGGAATTACTACAATTCTCCACTCAATAACTTATTATTAGTGTAGCTTATCATGATGTGTACATTGCATTGCTTCTTTAATTTTGAGTTCATGAATATTGTTCCTTTGTGTTTCATTTGAAACACATTTGATTGATATTGTTTGCGGGAAGTTGTCAAAATTGAGTGTGTCAAAGTTGTCAAAATTGAGCTATTTTCATTTGATTGATATTGTTTGCGGGAAGTTGTCAAGATAGTGAAGATGAAGAAACTGAAATTATATACATGGGTGTAGATACTCAAGCTTCAAATAGTGACTCATATGTGTAAGGAGAAGTAGACTTAAGAGTTGAACTTGTTAGTTCTCTTGAAGAACTTGATAAATGCAGAAAAAAGAACAAATAGTCAAACCATGTCATTAGTAAGTTGGAAGATCAACTTCTAGATGTCAAAAGGATGGACAAGGACCTAAATTTGCGGCTCAAAAGAAGAATATAGGAATATGAGAGACTTGAAGAAGAGATCATGTAACTCAAGAAAAATATTGATGAAGGATCTATCAAATCAAAGTTTGAGAACAGCTCAAGGATTCTAGATCACATCCTGAATAGCCAAAGATCATCAAGTGATAGATATGGATTGGGATTTAACAAAGAAAAGAAGCCAGAATGTTTATCTTTCACTAATCAAGGATGCAATAAGAAAAGCTATGACGAAGAACTAAAGAGTCCAGTTAAAAAGGAAGAGAGCAAGAAAGCTTCCCTAAGCTCTCACGATAAAAACAGAAATAATATGGTGCCTAAGAGACCAAATAGATACCGGGAGATCTTTTTGGGTCATTGTCACTCTTGTAATAACTTTGGCTGTAAAGCCTTAAATTGCAGATCTTATGGGGAAGTTTGTGAATACAAGAAGAAGTCATCAAGTAACAAACCAAAAGGAAATCATAACCTTTTTACACTTCTTCAAAAATATGGCATAGAGTGTTACAAATGTAATAACCATGGACATATGGAAAGAGATTGTAAACTGATGACTCCTAGAAGGAAGACTATTGAAATTAAGTCTCAAGACACAAAACAAAAGAATCATTGGAGGGAAAGGGAAGAAAAGGAAAGTTCTGTGATTGCCCCATGTGCAATAGAGAAACAAAACTTATGGCACTTGGACAGTGGGTGTTCAAACACATGACAGGTGACCCAAACAAGTTCATAAAACTAAAAGATAATAAGGGTAAAGTCACATTTGGAGACAATATGTCTTCCAAGATAATTGGAAAAGGAACAAATGTTGTTAATAACAAGATCAAAGATGAAAATGTATTACTAGTAGAAAACCTCAAGCCTAATCTCCTCAGTGTAAGTTAAACATGTGATCAAGGAAACATCTGTATTTTTTACTCAGAGAACTGTGAAATCAGGAAAAAGGATTCGAGAAGAGTTGTTGGCATCACTATAAGAAATTCAAACAATGTATATATCCTATAAAATGAAAATTAATGTTACTTAAGTATGGTTGATGAAAGTTGGTTATGGCACAGAAGGTTGGGACATTTAAATTTTGACAATCTTCTCAAAATAAGTAAGAAGGAAGTTGCAAGAGACTTGCATAAAATTGTAAAACCTCTAAACTCAATTTGTAAACATTGTCAAAATGGGAAGCAAACTAGAGCCAGTTTTAAAACAAAAGAACATATGACCTCACATCCTCTGGAAATAGTGCACACAGATCTCTGTGGACCAACAAGAACTAAAATCCTGCAAGGAGAATATTATTTCATCTTGCTCATTGATGATTACAAAAGGATGACTTGGGTGACATTTCTCAAAGAAAAATCAGAAGCATTTGAGAAGTTCAAAATCTTCAAGGCAATGGTTGAAAATGAGACATATATGAAAATCAAATGTCTTAGATCGGACAACGGGGGAGAGTTTACTTCAAATGAGTTCAATGTGTTTTGTGAGATACATGGGATTAAGAGACAATTTTCAGCTGCAAAGACTCCTCAGCAGAACGATGTTGTTGAAAGGAGAAATAGAACATCCCAAGAAGCTGCTAGAACAATGCTTAATGAAGCAAAGCTTTCAGATGCATATTGGAAAGAATCAGTATAAACAATTGTGTATATACTTAATAGAGGAAAAATTAGAGTGAATAGGGAAAAGAATCCTTATGAATTATGGTATGGAAGACCAACCTCTGTCAAACATTTCTAAGTATTTGGGAGTAATTGTTACATTAAAAGGAGGGAGGATGATCTTGGCAAGTTTAACTCTAGGACTGATGAAGGAATATTTCTAGGATATTCATCCACCAAGAAGTCGTATAGATGTTACAATAAAAGGTTTCACAAGATTGTAGAAAGTCCATATGTAAGAATAGATGATATTAAACCAAGAAGAGTAAGAAGTCATAACAGTGTTGAAAATAAAAAAGATGAAGCAAAGGAATACTTGCAAAAGGATGAAAGTACTCATGATGAAGAAGAAGGAATTGAGAAGGAAGATACATAGGAATGTGAAGAAGATTCCCCAAGACCTGATACAAAAACTCCATCTAGAAAAATACAAAAGAATCATCTGGAGACATAGATCATAAATGATAAAAATGTTGTAGTCAGTATAAGGAGACAACTTCCATTTGATGAACAAGTCATACTCTCAATAGTGGAACCTAAGGATTTAAAAGAAACCAGCAAAAATTATGAATGGATCAAAGCCATGAATGAAGAATTGGACCAGATTGAGAAAAATGAGACCTCGAAAATTGTCCCAAGACCTAAAGATGCGATTTTTATAAGGACCAAATGGGTTTTCAAGAACAAATTCAATCAGGATGGTCAAGTGATAAGGAACAAGGCAATATTAGTATGTAAAGGGTATGCTTAGGTAGAAGGGATTTATTTTGAAGAAACTTATGCCTCTGTGGAAAGACTTGAAGTAATCAGAATGTTTCTAGCACTCTCATGCCATAAAAATTTTAAAGTGTATCAAATGGATGTCAAGTCTGCATTTTTGAAATGGAAAAATAGAAGAAGAGGTTTATATTGAACAACCTGAATGTTTTCTATTATTAGAAAACAAAGTCTATGTTTGCAAACTTTAAAAGGCACTCTATGGTCTCAAACAAGCTCCAAGGGCCTGGTTTTCAAGGCTGGACATCTATTTAAAGCAATCAGGATTTAAGAGAGGAGCCACTAAAAGCAATCTCTACTTAAAAATTGAAGATGAAAATATGATCATTGTTGTTTTTTATGTAGATGACATCATATTTGGAAGCAATTTACAAATACTAAGTGTAAACTTTGATTCTGAAATGAAGAAGGAATTTCAAATGTCAATGTTGGGTGAACTAACATTCTTTCTAGGACTACAAGTGTATCAAACAGAAAAAGGAATATTTATATGTCAAACCAAGTACATCAAAGACATGCTTAAGAGATTTAAGATGGAAGACTCCAAACTTGTTAGTACTCCTATGATCACAAGTTGTAAGTTGAGTGAGGACGATGAGCCTTTGAATGTGGACCATACCATGTATAGATCCATGATAGGAATCCTTCTATATGTGACAACTACAAGACCATATGTGATGCAAGTTGTAGGATTGGTTACTAGGTTCTAGTCAAGACCCAAAGAAACACATGTAACAACAGTAAAAAGGATTTTCAAATATTTTAAAGGTACTATGGAGTATGGGTTATGGTATCTAAAAGGTCAAGAATTCACCTTAAAAGCATTTACTGATGCAGATTGGGAAGATAGTGTTAATGGTCAAAAAAGTACCAATGGAGCAGCATTCTTTTTAGGAAATTGTTTGGTATCATGGTCAAGCAAGAAACAGTCCTCCATTTCACTCTCTACAGCAAAATCTGAATATGTTGTTGTTGCATCATGTTGCACTCAAGTCATTTGGATGAAACCGACACTATAATCTTTACTGGTAATGTATGAGCATCCAATAATAATAAACCGTGACAATACTAGTGCTATAAATATGTCATATTTTTTTGTCATGCACTCTAAGAAAAAGTACATACCAATAAAGTATCACTTTCTAAGAGAACAAGTGTCACAAAAAAATGTTAAACTAGAATATGTTGACACCAAAGAATAGATAACCAATATCCTCACAAAGCCACTACCCAAGGAAGCATTTGAGCATCTTAGGAAAAAGGTATCATCTCAAAGGGAGATATGTTGACAGGGGGAGTTGTCAGAAGGAAGCCTTTGTCATTAATGTCAAAGGGGGAGAAAATTAAGGATTTGTTGCCATCAATGCCAAAGGGGGGTATTTTTGTTTTTAAGTTGTCGTTGATGTTAAATAAGTTCATTAATGTCAAAGGAACTGATGATGTGGCATCTGTGAAGAGGACAGGAAACCGCATGATGATGTTCTTGTGCTATTAGGAATTCATTGTTGTAATCTAACAAAATTAGAAATTGACGAAGTCACTGCGAAACCATTAGAATAACTCACCTAGTTGTTGCGACACGGTCGACGAAACCCATCCAGTCGCTGTGAAGGTCAGAGAGTTTGGGTTAATGTCGTCGATACAATGTCGAAAGACTCGGTTAATGTCATTGATACACCGATGTGCCTATACGATGATATGCTGATGAAAAGTGACAATGTCGTCGATACTCCGATACAATCTATTGGTCGGGACCATAGTTTCGAAAACTCTGAGAGAAGACTGTCGACACTGTTAGAGGAAACTCACGAGTCAACATCGAAATGGTCGGAGAGGAAGTTTTAGCAACTTTGAGAGACGATCATCGACACTGTCGGAGGTGACTCATGAGTCAACACCAAAACAATTGGAGATGTTGGATTTTTGTTTCCAATATGATCGGAGCCGTGGAATATTTTCTCACAAAGTGCGAAAATACATTTTTTTTCCTATTGAAATAAATGAAGACTTTTGTGTTATGAAAGACTTCTTGTTGAAGTGAGATACTTCTAGCGATCACAAGTGTGATGAATAAACCTACCAAATTAGTGGAAAAATAACATATGACTGTGTATAAAGTATGCCTGCAGTATTTATGAAGTATGCATGCACAATTAAGCTACATGAATAAATTAAGGAAGAGAATATAAACAAAATTCTATTATCCTGTAGAAAGAGTATAAAACATAGTATGTGTTTTAATGAATATAGGATAAATTAAAAACAACGTTAATAAATGAAAAGGCATGTTTGATGAAGATTCCAGGTTGCAAGGACGTGTTTTTGAAAGGGTGTGTTTATTGAAATGACACATCTCCATGTTGAAATGACATGTTTTCTGAAATGGTATGAAATGCGTATTTAAACTAAAGTCAAAGAACATGAAAGGTGTCTTAGTGATACCGTTTAGTGTCCTCGGTGCTCTTCAAAATTGAACAAAAAATGGATGTGCCACTCTCATGGCATCCTCTAGCTCCCACATAGCCTCATAAGGGTCGTAGTGCTTCCATTGCACCTTTACTTGTCCAACGGCTCAGTTCTAGAGAACTGCTACCTTCTTGTCTAGGATGTGCAATGGCTCAGTTTATAAATCTCCCTCAAGTTCCATCTGGATCACATCACAATTAATCACATGGTTAGGATCATGTACATATTTCTTAAGAAAAGAGACATGAAAAACATTATGAAGTCTAGTGCTAGCAGGCAATGCAAGCCTATATGCAACTGGACCTATTATTTGAAGCACTTCAAATGGACCACAATATCTAGGTGATAGCTTGGAACAACTCCCAAGATTCAAGGAACTCTTCCTTGGCCTCACTCTAATATAAACATGATCCCTAACACTGAACTCCCTATGTACTCTATGCTTGTTTGCATATCGCTTTTGTCTATATTGGGTTGCTTTCAAGTTCTTCCTGATCTTTGCAACCTATTTTTCCATTTCCTTAAGAAATTCTAGACCAAACACAATTCTATTCACTGGATTATCCCAAGTCACCGGTGTCCTACACCTTCTTCCATATAAAGCCTCATATGGACTCATTCCCAACGATTCTTGTTTTCTGTTATTATATGCAAACTCTATCAATTGTAAATAATCCTCCCACTTTGATGGTTTGTCCATTACATACATGCGAAGCATGTCTTCATCTCTGCGTGTCCATCGATTTGAGGATGGTAGGCGGTGCTAAAGTTTAGCTTTGTACCCAAATCTGCAAAAATACCTTTCCAAAAAATTGAAGTAAACTTGGTATCCTTGTTAGAAATTATTGCCTTGGGCAATCCATGTAATCTAAAAATTTCCTTCATGAAATTATTTGCAATGGCATCGACTTTATATGTGGACTTGACCGGTATAAAATGTGATGCCTTTGTTAACTTGTCTACCACAACCATGATGGAATCATGTTGTCTCATAGCCATTGGCAATCCTGTAACTATAAAATCCATGGAAATGAATTCCCATTTCCATTTTGTGATTGGAAAAGGTTGCAATAAACCTGCTAGGTGTTGATGTTCAACCTTCACCTACTGACATTTCATGCACTTAGAAATATACTTAGCAATGTTGTTCTTGATTCTCGGCCAAAAATATTTCTTTCTGGCTGTAGCAATTTTTTTTTGATCTCCTGGGTGACCAGAATATGGAGCTTAATGGATTTCATCCATAACAACCCTCCTCAAGTCTACCATATTTGGAATATAAATTCTATTCTTATAAGTAAGAAGTTCGTCTCCTTCCAATTGATATCCTCCGTACTTCCTTTCAAGGTTTTGCTGCTGCAACTTGTCCTTTATCTTCACCTACACTTCATCCTCAACAACATGGTTAATAATATGTTGCCTCAAATTTGGTTGGAAAGTACTAAGAGATGCCACATGCATTTCATGTACCTTCCTACTGAGTGCATCAACCACCTTGTTTTCTTTTCCTTTTATGTGTTTGATTTCAAAATCAAGTTCACACAAAAATTCCAACCATCTAGCTTGCATAGCATTTAAAGTTGGATGATCAAACAAGTATTTCAGACCACAATGGTTTGTCCTTAGCTCAAATTTCCTTCCCATTAAGTAATTCCTTCACATTTTTAGAGCATGCACTATGGTTGCAAGTTTTAAATCATGACTAGCATAGTTCTTCTCATGCTCCTATATCTTAAAGACTCAAGCCAAGGAAAGGCTTGGGGTTCTGATCTATCATTAGAGGAGTCATTTTCTTCCTATTTGCTGTCAAGTAAATTCTTGAAGAAACATTTTCCTGGAAGGAAAAAGGAGAACTGATCCAAATCTGATACACCAGATAGGAAACCCTACCTTAGGAGATCTAACCTACTTCCATGTTGGAGTCTAGCTTGGGGGGATCCGAATTAAAACCAGGAATGGTTCTGGGTCATGTTTGAGAGGAATGTGGTATTTCCCAAGTGATTTGGTCATCAAAACAAAGGTCATAATTGCATTGAATTGTTAATGTTGGTTATTTGAGTGTGCAGGTACATAACTTCAATTTCAGGTATGAATCCCTAGACTGTCTATTTTATCTTCTAGATTAATTGTTGGATATGTTAGGTAAATGATTTCAATGCATCTCCTAACCCTATGTGTTTGATTCTCTGGTTAGAATCTGCTAGGGTTTCCATTTCTTAAATATTAACCTTAGGCTGCAAATTTTATCATATGTTGTATATTACCAGGATTGTACCTTTAAGTTTGTTTATATATTACTTCAGTACTCAGATTTTGTTTACTATAAACTAGGGTTTGTTTCCAATAACTAAGTAATCATTCTATGGGATTTATTACTCTGCTGACATATTTCATTTGTCAGCAGAGGCTTGTTTAAATTTATTTCAAAACTAGTTCATAAGTAGGAGTCATATAATTATATATGTATACTAGCTTCAACCTAAAGTACCAATAAAAGAACTATGATAGTATCCATCTAATTATTAACAACAGTAAGTAAACCAGAATACTAAATATAAGTATTTAGTAACATAGCTAGAATATAAATCAAATCAACTAAGAACATACTATAATTAAATCAATGATTAAATAACCATTAATGACCTTTCAAGGTCTTCCCCATGAAATACAAACTAATATTAAAACATTGCATTTAAATCAACAACATCTTAATTAAATGAACAGAGGAGGCATCATGACCATCCATGTGGTCCTTTATAGAATATCTGATCACACACACACATATATAAAAGAATCCATAGTTCTATTTAATCTATCATAAATACATAACATTAAACAAAAATATATAACTCATCAAACATTACATATAACGAAATAGACAATACATCATACACAGGAATCGTATCATGTATTAAACCATATCAAAACCATATTATAAACCCAAGTATTACAAATAGGGACAATAATCGAATCATGTGGGCATACAAGCCCAACCCTCGTCCATTTAAAATACAAATCATTACATTTATCCACTAATAGGATTTAACCCTGAGGCTGTTATTTATCAAGGCCACACTATACATTATAGTATGTGGGCTACATCAATTAAAAACCAACACTACTAAAATGATAACCAATACTTCGCTACAGCAATTTGTGAAGCTATGCTTCTGCCCTTGCCCTGTAAGCACAACCTCGGCCTTAATCATCTAAATTACACATTCCATTCAAAAGTCTAAACACAGCGACGAAGGACATCATGGGCTTGCACCCTGGGTATATAAATATAATCCACATTATAAACTAAACCCGCAAATTCGTTAAATAGTAAAAACAATCATTTAAAGCTATGAACAACATTCGCCCAAGTCACGACATGCCCAATAAATATACACAGTTTGAATACGATAATGAATAACTTTGTTAACGATTTCACCTCACGTTGTCAACCATTACAATAAATTATGAATACCCAACACACAGACCATAAATGAAGGCGTATGCTTGTGTTTAAATCATCATAATAAACCTTTAGTGTGACAATTAAATTCCATACACACACAATAAGCAAAATAACCATGGCCATCTCATAAACGCAGGGTATTCACATTATGAACAGTAATGTCAATCACAATCTTTCCACACCGTCACCATTAAAATCCAAAACGAAGTCCACATAGGCATGACAATGGGCTATGGCACCATTGCAAGCATTGGTGTAGCCCATGGCTCAAAAGCCCAAATCCATTTACAATTTACTTAACCCAAAACTTAAATACACAGGGCTTGTGAGAAACGTGAGTTTGCTCCATGGCCAAAGCTCACACCATTAAATTTAAAAACCCAATTCTGCACAATACAAATCCTGAAGGCAAATTCAAACCCCACAAAGAACCCCAACATCAAACGATGAAACACCACGCAGACAGGTTGAGAGACAACAAGCGTAAGATTGTTGGCAAGGCTTACCTTGCATATTGCTCACAATCAAAACCTTGACAAAATTCGAGCCATGCTGCTCTTCTTCATCATCCATCGACACCTGTAACCAACAATGAAACCACAATTCAGAAGCATGGCAACGATAGAAGTTTCAACCAAAACAAAATAGCAGGCAAGAAAACCCCAAGCGAAGCTTACCTTCCCATTTTGGAGGTCTCCTCCATTATCTCTATGCAGAGCCAAGACAAAACCCAAATGGCAGACGAAATGACCAAACCATTGTGATCCAAGCCTAAGGGAGGGTTGCCACGAAAACCAAGGTGCATTAATGGCACTAGCTGGTTACCACCACCAGAGCCAAAACCCACTATGCCATAGTGTGGTAACATCAAATTTGTATTAGTCTCCATTGCCATGCAAGGGTTAAAACCCCTTACCATATGTTTCAACCTTATAATATGTCACCACCCCAAATCTTTCACAAGGAAATATTGCAAGGTTTAATACATTACGAGGGGAGGTTAGTGCAAAGTCCAAGTATGGTATGCGCTGGTCCAATGGTTAAGCCACAAGGCTTACAACATATAGATCACATAAACCAAAGGCTTAAAAGCTCTAACTTAATTACAATGCAATTGTCCTAAGCTTAATGCTTAGTGAACATGGCATATGTAATATTCCATGTTAACATTTAACCCTCATAAAATCAAAGGTCTGGTTTTTAAAGCCACGAACAATAACCTGCACATAGAAAACATAAAAGATGTTAATACGTTTTTAATGAAATAAACATAGAACGTAAAATATACTAAGATATAAATGACGAGATATAAAACCATATTGAAGCATAAGCAGTGTACAGAAAACTTAGCGGTGATAGCTAAGTTGACAAGAATAGTATTTTTCCTAGTTGTAATTCTGAGTCGACAAAGAACCAAATTCAACCAACAATAGGATTCTTTAGGATCAAGACTTTAGTACTCTTTAAACAAGATTCAGTCGCAAAGTATGAACTGCATATGAAGTAAAATAGGTGCCTTAGTTCAGAGAACTAAGTAAGCCTGCGAACAAGTAAACACCTTTCCCTCTCAAACCGTCATGGGAGAACGAGTCTCGCCACTCCGCCCACTTTGTTTCCACAAACAAAGTTAAGTTAGGACTTTATAATTAACAAGTGCAACTATGCAGAAAGGACGAAGCATTTAAATCCAGTGATGACACATAAGCGACACATGTATAAACATAAGACTAAGCAGTAATTAGCAGTACGACAGAACGTAAAGAACAATTTATGAATAAATAGTGGTACATGAACTGTACAATATAGTTCCGCAAGTGAATAATGTTCTGTCTAGGTAGTTTTTACTAGCCTATAAAAACAAATTCGATTTTTGGGGACATTACAAAATGTTAGTTAGTACCTCAAATAAGCAATATTTGAAGGGTCTATGCATCTATAAAGAAAGTCTTGCATTGTACATAGGTATTTTGGACTAGATATCTTATATCACAGAGTCTTTGTGACATAAACATCTATGCATAATGTTTCTCATCAAGATGTATGGATCCATAAAATGAATGTGCTATGACTTTGGATAACTCTTCTACTAGCTTATCATCTTGAATGATGTCCAACTTTGTTTGATCTGAGGGAACCTTAACCACCAAAACTCTAGATTTATTGTGAATCCCCACGTAATTCTTAAAGGTAATTCTACAATGATTTTATTCGTCAAAACATGTTCTGGTTTTTATCCAATGCACCCCATGAATGTATAACTATCATGATCTCATTTCGAGATCTACAATTAATGTTTGTGATTGGTTCAAGCTCTACATTATCAGTGTTCCAAGTAGGGAATTTTTTAGAATTTGCATGATCATATGGAACCTTACTATTTTTTCTATACTTAACATGTACCCATTTTTCCCAAGATGACTAAAAAATGTTGGCTTCTTGTTGTTCTTATGTCCTAGTATCAAGAGGTTGTTCCTCCTTGACTATACCAGATGATTCTGGCATGTCTAATTGAACCATTTTTAGTTTTCTTAATCTTTTCTTGAGGATCTCTAATTTTTCTTTGGTTAGGGAAGCATCTCTAACTAATTTATTTTCAAGCATAAAGTATTTCTCCATCTTTTTTCAAACTAAATCCATTGAAGAGGATTCAAACCTTTTAGAGAAAAATAGAAAATAAGAAGTAAGATTGTGTATTAATATCTTGTAAATTCACACCAGGTTCAACATAGAATGAGCAAATTTTAAATCTACAACAAGTTCCATAATCATATCAACTTCTTGTTAATATCAGCAAGAGTTTCATTATTCTTGGAATATTTCTCAACCAATTCGTGCCTAATTCATGGTGTATCCCTGACATGTGGGATTTTGTTTAGAGAATACCTTGAGCAATATCATCAAGATTTTAGGATATGTAAAAAAATATGATAATTGTTATAATTCTGCATATGAACTGTTTCTACGGGCTTCTTCTTAGATGCCTTTCTATAGTGTACTATAAAGTCCAGATGAACAACTAGATTCCCATCTTTGAATTTAGGAATGTAATTACCTCTTCCAAAACTTTTTTCGAGTAATTAGCTTTTAAATTCAAAATCCAAAATCCAAAATCTATGTTAAAATTAGATTTTCAAGTATTATACCTAAAATCATAGGTGTCACGTCTAAGAAAATTCTCTAGTAAAAAAGAGCTCCGGTAAAGTGAATCATTTAAATTTGTTTTATAATATTTCCCAACATAAAATTAATGCTCATATCAAGGTGGTGAAATGCACTTTGGAATTGGGTTTATATAATAAAAAAAATTAGCAATCCATGGATCACATAACATTGATATAATAATATTTTGAAATAAATTAAATGCTATTTTTTATTAATTTAGAAAAAAATATGATAAAATAAATAAATAATAATAATCTAATGTTAAAGTTGTGTGTACCAATTTGGTATATGAGACTCTCTGTATATAGGATAAGAGATTTTATTGATTAACCAATTTAACCAATAATAACATATCAATCCATTCTCCTTTCTTTTTACAAAATAATTATGATATATAATGTTGTATAAAACACTTCTTTTTTTATTTTGTAATTTCTTTAATTCAATAAATTTAACAAAAATAAAAAATGATTATTTTTTAAAGATTATAAAACATGTCCCATGAAGATACCCTTTGTTTATGGGACATGAGACCCTTTGGATTAACCAATTCAACCAATAATAACCTATCAACCAATTCTCCTTTCTTTTCACAAAATAATTGTGATATATAATGTTATATAAAATACTTCTTTTTCTCTTTTGCAATTTTTTAAATTAATAGATTTAACGAAAATAAAAATAAAAAGTATTTCATTTTTAATAAGAATTTTTTTTTTAATTATAGAACATGTCCCATGAAAATAGCTCATCGAATGTCATTTGATTCATTACTATTATTCAAAGAAAACTATAAATAACTTTGCCGTTTAAAAGGGATAGGCTTGTCAAATGCCTATAGCTCTTGAAGTACTAGTCTATCAAAACAAATTTAAGTCGACCTCTAAAACCAAAAATTTATCATACCAATAACCTTATTCTTTTTTATTATATTTAAAAAATAATAATTTACAAAAATAATAAAAGAATTGATGCCAACCATTTTATAATGATGATGATAATGGTTAACGTCCACTGAAACCAAACTTTGGTTTATCAGATCAAAAGAAACAAATTAATTAGTTTGTTTTAAAATTGTATTCATATGCTCAAAGAGCTTGGTGAGAAGTGTCTCGAGCTCACTATAATTTTGACATGTTAAAAGGTTAGGAGGGTTGGTATTGCAACAAAAATTATGAAACTGAGATCTAATGTGGGTGTATGTAGGGCACTCTAAGAGGAAGTGATTTTCATCTTCAATGTTCCTATTCTCACAAAGATGGCAAATCCTTTCCACCCATGGTGTTTTAGGAACTGTCCAACGACTTGTTTCACTATGGAGCTCATGAGAGTTCGTTCTGATCTTGGCTATATTAATTTTTTTCTTTGAACTAGTTAAAACAGAGAGATAATTTTGATCTTTTAGAGTAGGGTTGATGACCTCCTTACAATATCTTAATTTTCTTTTAGCCTCTAAATCTTTCTCACACCACAATTTCTCTTTAAACTTAGAAGCAACAATATTTTAAAGGTTATTAATATTTTGCAATGCAACATTTTTGTCTATCTCCCAGTGGTTTAACCAGGCCTTGGTATCTGTATACCAATCTCGCTTGAGCCTTAGGTGGTTTTGGCTAGAATTAAAAGCTAGCTTAGGAAGTCCATGGTCTTCCATGTTATTGATTTTGTGCTTGTACAACAGGAGCCTAGTCATAGCTAGGCTCTTGATAGGGGAAAAATACACTTCTATAAGGAGAATAGGATATGGTGTATTGCTTTTAATTTTGAGGTTATACATTATAAGACGCTTATGGATTTGCTCATTCTTTCTTTGAGATTCTCTAGAGATGCTGCAACCCCAAACCTCAAATCCATACAAGATAACAAGAGTGACTAAAGTTTCAAAAAGGAGCTTCTTTTTATCCCACAACACAAGGTTTGTTGCTTTACAATTATTTTCAAGGCCAAAATAAGCTTTCCACCCTCCATTAATCCTTTTGTCAATGTTATAGTTCCAGTTGAGCTTGTGATGAATATCAATTCCTAGGTATTTGTAAGAAGACACTTCCTCCAAGTTGCTATTGTCATACACAAAATTAGCATAAGTGTCCTTCTTGGATTTGATAAGCATAACTTTTGTTTTATAAGTGTTAAAATCATACCCATAATTAAACATGGTTGAGCAAAATCCAAAAAAATACACTCTATACATCTCACATGCATCAATATTTCAGCGAAATTTTGTCATTCTCAACTTAAAAAAGAAAATTCATTTACAAATTTATAACACCTTCTCTACATTATAATATTCTGATTTTTGGAAATGGTATTCACACAACAACTTTGTTTCACGATAAACACAAATAACGTTCAAGCGAAACATGATTTTATTTTTTCAAGGGGCCGTTAGCCATTATGAAACTATGTATGAGCCCCATCGACTATTTTATAAACCACCTTATCTTAATTAACGTAGAAACAACAACTTCTGATGTTGATAATCTTTCAATTTCCCTAAAATTTAAAATGCGGGGATAGCTCAGTTGGGAGAGCGTCAGACTGAAGATCTGAAGGTCGCGTGTTCGATCCACGCTCACCGCAACAAGTGAAACATCAGATCTCTACAGTTTATACAGTAATGAACAACAAATTCGAAGACTATGGTATTTTTTTTCAGAAAATTAAAGCGTATTTATGATTTTAGTAATGGTTAAATCTAGTTGTCGATTGTCGAGTAATCTGTAATTCGGCACTTTTTACAATATTAGAACTTTATTGTTTTCATTATATGTACTTATAAAACTTATCGGTAAACCGTTGGCGTTTTATGCCTTTACTCATATACAGGGTTACATTGCTTACATGTATCTTGCATTTTTAACATTGTTCCGCTTTATTGCTACTTTCAACTTGGCTGACTAGATTGATTGGATCGTGTTTTTAAACTTCCTAACCTTAAATGGGTTGCTGACCACATTCCGGCCTCATTATTTAAAGTCGCTTTGATAGCTCAGTTGGTTAGAGCACCCGTTTAGTAAGCGGGAGGTCATGAGTTCAACTCTCATTGAAAGCATATCTTATGAGGTCATGAGTTCAACTCTCATTGAAAGCATATCTTATGTTTGCTGTTTTTATTGTTAATTTTGTAAGTACACCATTTTCCCAAAACAAATTAAAGTTATGCAAAATATCTTATATTTCATGTGGACATGTGAAACATAGACATTTCAACTCTTAAGATGGTGAAGCAAAACAATTTTAGAGTATTTGTTGTTACAACCCTAAGTTAAGCGTCATTGGCAAGGCTATGGTTGGGTGGCGTTGCAACAGGTTGTGTTGCCTACAGTGAATGAGCATTTAACAATCCGCGCGACTCTAAGGTGTCTGACTCGGGTTCGGTTAGGCGTAGTCCAGGTGAAACTTGCAGTTGATGGCCAAGCCCAACAAGCAAGCTCACTCCAGTGTCGCGTGTGTCTAGGCTTTAGAATGGTATGGGACACTTGAGATGGTTGGAAAAGGCTAGCCCCGTGACAAATGGTATCAGAGCCATGTTTGATTGGCATACGTGGAAGTGTCTCTTCACCACCAACCCCTCTTTCATTGGAATTGTCAATGGAGCCGCGTTGATGAGGACGTCAACATCATTAAGTGGGGGAGAATGTTACGACCGTAAGTTAAGCGCCATTGGCAAGGCGTTTTGGAGGGTGCGTCGGGATATGCTATTGAAAAGTGCACAACGAGCCTATGCATGGGGATGCACTATTCAAGAGCGCACGACGAGCCTATGTGTGGGGATGCATTGTCCAAGAGCACACGGTCCGTTCATAAGATTTCGGTAGTCGTGGTGGTCTGCTCGTGGAGAGACAAACAAGACAGTGTACTAGTATGTTGGATCGCTAGGAATACCAAGGGATGATGTTGAGTCAGGTGACTTGCATACCGATGAGTGTCTGCTTGGTGGACTCGACGGAGGATGATGCGGCAAGCATTACGTAAGTGCGGCATAACACTCGATTTGGACAATATGCGTTGATGGATGCCACAAGAAC
>LPNX011048295.1:16998-331644 GCA_001517045.1 Pseudotsuga menziesii
GTTGTAATTTTAGACTCATGTCTTGGTCAATAATGGGTGATTTACGGGACCATGGTTTTGGTCAGCCCGTGGTATTTTTCCATTGTATTACCTTTATAAAAGGAAGGAATTGTAATATGGTTTGGTATTGTAGTATTATATGGTATCATTGTAAAATTGATCTCTGTAATTGTGAGAGAGTGAAGAGAAAGTGCAATGGGGTTATTGCAGGTTGTATCCCTTCATTTTGTGTATAAGTATAATAGTAAAGGACTCACAATTTTCATGTGAGTGTAGCACATATTGGGTGAACCATGTTATATCTGCCTCTCTTGTAATGTGTTTTAATATTTGCTTCTTTTTTATTATTTATTGTTATTGCTCTGTGGTCCTATCTTTCTAACATATCCATGGATGTAATCGCTTTGTTATTTCTATGTGATACTATTTTTATAACATATCCTATTTATTGTTCATTGAATATGCTAGATTAGCCACTAACACATTATATATCATGCTTTTATATCTCTTTGTTGTTTAGGATGAAGTGTAGGGACAAGTTTTGATCGAGATCTCAACGATGGTCATCTTCGAAAATCCAGTTGAGGTACGGTTCTTATCCCTTAGTTATTATTTTATTTTATGTATCTAGTATGCATGACAATGGATTTATTCATGGTTTCATATTGTTTATTGTGGTCCACCCCAATCCATGGTATTTTTTTATGTAACAGAATTGGTGGCTCCGCTAGCGATATTTCCTTTTTGTTGGGGTTTGGGTGCATTTTTTGCTCAATTTTCTCTCTGTTTCTCTACGTTTCTATGTCGTATTTAGTAGTATGGTCATTCATTGCTAGTCCCTTAAAGTTATTTGGATCTTGGATTTTTTTTTACCACCTTCCTCTTTGTATATGCAGGTCATAGAACATACAGTCACTTATATCTGCGTGTTGTACTATACGTAATCGCATACACATGTTACTGTTATTTGAACAATTGTGTACACCTTCCTTTTTAGTTGGAATATTGATGTGTGAAGTTGTTAAGTTACGAGTGTAGTTGGTTCTTCCCGGGTACCAATGTTGTCTATTGAATGCTCTTGTTGTGACCAGAGACCTCTCTTTCATTAATTTTTCTTTGTAAGTAGTTCTTGTCAATTTATATCTTTTTTTGTTTTTCTATTAGTGCATTAGTAGTTTAGTCTTGGTGTCTTGCTTGGATTGTGTTTACTTCTTGCTGCAGGGATTGAGAATTTTACTAACTTTTATTGCATTTTCATTCATTTATATTGAAAGTTCAAAAGTAATTTTATAGTTCCATGTTTTCTTGCTTCTTGTATATGCATTGAAATTGGTACTTGCTTTAGCTTTTCTTACATGAAATTAGTTTTCATGATTTCATATAGGAAGGATTACATTGGCATTTGAAAAGGAAAATAATTTTTGTGCACTACATTTAGTGGCATACCATTTTTAATTTTAGATAATGTCTCTCTTTTGAGTCATGTCATTTTAGATGATCCCTAACATTTTTCTGATGTTGTTGGGAAAACTCAATGGAAATCTACAATGACAGAGGATATTCTTCTTTGACGAACTATCACCCATGGGATGTTGTTCCTCTTCCTAAGATTTAAAATATAGATCATTACAAATGGGTCAATAGAACCAAATATTCTATAGATAGTCCTGTTAACAAGTATAAGACCTGACTAGTGGGCAAGGGATTTTCACATGTTGAAGGGATTGACTATTCCAATATTTTTTCCTTTATTTCCATGATGAATTCCATAAATATTGTTCTTTATCTTGCTACTCGAGGTTCGTTAATATACTAGATAGATGTGAAGAGATATTTTATGCATTGGGATTTATGAGAGGAAATCTACATGGAGTAGCCTACTATATTTATATAGGTTCTTGTTGTGTTTGCAAGTTAGGAAAATCATTGCATGGTGTAAAAAAATCTCTTTTGATCTTAGTATGAGAAATGGGCAGTTTTATGTTGGATTCTGAGTTCAATTGATATAATTATGACCCTATAGTTTACACTTAGAAGGAATGATCAAATATATTGATTTAGGTTTTGTATGTGGATGACTTAATTCTCACGGGGAATTATTCATCCATGATTAAGAATGTTCAACAAGCATTGATGAGACAATTCAATATGTCAAATCTTGGTCATCAACATTATTTTATTGGTCTATAGGTTCTTCATTCTCCAGAAGGGATTTTTTTTTCAACATAAGTATTCCCTTGATTTACTTTATAACTTTTTCATTTTGGATTGTAAGCCTGCACCTACTCCATTTAAGTCAGGTGTTATTCTTTCATCCAATTGCACTTCACCATGATTTATCTATCATTGTATAGAAAACTTGTTGGGAGTCTATTGTATTTGAATCATACACATCTTAACACCTCTTTTGTAATTGTGATTATATCTCAACTCTCTCATGATACTCATGATATTCACAGAGGGAAGCAAAGATCACTCTTAGGTACATTCAGAGCACTACCAAGTTTTAGATTCATTACACATAGGGTGCTTCTCAACTTTAGGATTTCACTATTTCATATTGAGATATTTCTATTGATGATAAAAATTCCACATCTAGTCTTGTTTATTTCCTTGGGTATGATCTTATTTCCTAGTCTTGTAAAAATAAATATGTTATTACATTATCTTCTACGAAAGTTGAGTGTCATGATGTTGTTGTTGCTAGTCAAGAATTCATTTGTCTTATACAACTATTGACATAGTTTGGATTTCCACAAGATCATTTCACTAATATTTGGTGTGATAATAAGAGTGCTATATAAATCTCTTGCAAACCATTTGAGCATAAAAGGACAAAGCACATTGAGATTTACATCCATTTCATTAAGAAACTCATCCAGGATGGTGTTCTTCACTTGGATTACTTTCCTACCAAATAAATGGTTCCTCACAGATTCACTAATCTTTTGGAATCACCTATTTTTCTTTAGATAAGATCAATACTTGGGGTGAAGGAAGTTGTACTTGGTGGAAGGTGATCTTTAGTACTCCTAACCTTCATGTTTTGTTTATGTTGTATTCTCTCTTTTGGGGAGGAGTTTTTTTCCATAAGGGTTTTTCTCCTTTTCTCTAGTTATGAGAGTTTATACATGTGTACCTTAGTAGGCCTAGTTTCCAAGACCCATATTTTTTGTTTGTTTTACTCCCTGTGCACATGTTATTTGGGGAGGGTGAGGGAGGGTGTTAGCGCTTCGTTTTCCCAATGCATCCATCCTTTGTGAGTTGTAAGATACCATAGGTGTTCTCATCCTCCCAACTATTCTTAGCAATTATTAATCCTTCTCCATTTCCATAAATCAATATATTCTCATGTAATGTTTATCGTTGACATATTTAGATCGTTACTTCTCTCATAGAAGGCTTTGTCTCTTGCATCTCTTATATTACCTATGTTTTTCTCATAGTCTGGATTGGAAATTGCACCCAAGCTTACAAAGATTAACTATATGAACATAGTTTTTTTAGATTTTAGTATTTTATCTTGTCTCGCATTATTAAAAAGAATTGCAAGAACTAAAGGAGATTATAAAGTTTCCCAAGAGTCCCGGTGGATGAAACCAACAAGATATAAGCCTACCATTTACAAATTATTCATGGTATTAAATATACAAGAGTAAGTCTTGGAGTAATAATAGTTGAAACGATAAATTTCTTTTTTCTTCTTTCCTTTTACAAGTAATTTATATAGTCTATATTCCTATAAATTTAGAAAATCAAAATACATTACATTGCTTTGAAAACCAATCATATGTATCATGCTTTCAATAGTTTTCTGAATTAGAAACAACAAAATTTGGCCATGATATTTTGGTTTTATCCAAAGAGGCTCAATAATATACATGAGATATAAGTGACTATAACAATATAAATGGTTGTGAATCTAAGGAATAGTAAGATAAATGATATATGCCATTTGGTAGCATCAATGAAAAGGACCCAATATTCTTAAACTATTAATTAGTTGAACGTTTCTATTTCTTTATGGAGAAATATGGAGGATTATGCTTAAGAAGGTGGAAAAAATACTAATTACAATGTTATTTATATGAAAATTACAGGGATAGTGAAATTGGTACAAGGGGGGAGGAATTTGAGAGAGCACTATTTGGGGATAGGGTTAGTGGTCCCTTGGAATTGAAAGAAGAAGCCATTAGTTTAACAATTTCAACCATTGTTACCTTCTAATAATATTGTGACTATACACCCTACCCATTTTCTCAAATATCCTTGACCTCCAAGAACCCCTAAGATTAATACCCAATGAGAAGAAATGGTAGGAAAATTCATGTTTGCAAGAGAGAGAAGGAGATTGACTTCCATTGAAGATTAAATTAAAGTAGAGAAGCCATGAAATATCAATCCATTCGATCCATATCCATTACCATAATATTAACAAGAAAAAACCCAACCCATTGGCCATTTATAGGCTTAGACCTCTAGGGAAATAGAATCCTCATTTATCCCTAGAACATCTTTTCCAATAAGCTTGTGACCCATAATTCAATAAAATACCCTCAATATTTCCCTAAATATTACTAAACTAGAGTAGAAGTTGTATCCCCATATGATATCAAAAATATTTGTCCATCTTTTACATAGAGCCATAGTCATATCTATATAAGCATCAAGCACCAATTAATACCTAAAATGAATCCACCCTAATTCATCCAAAATGGATCAATATATAATTTTTCATATGTTTTTTATCATACATTATTCTACACTTCAATAACTTTCCAACAATGTAAATATCACCTCAATCGAATCTCATATGAGCAAGTTATGCATCTCACAAGTTGACCTATCATGTTCACCACCAAGGTATCAAGTGCATTCCATGTCATCTCTCTTTACACACACACGTGCACCTAGTCATGTGTTAAATTTCAATAGAATTCTATAGGTTCCAATACTCTTACCCTAAGGAGTTAAGTCATGGAATAATTCTAAAACTAACCTTAGATGGCTATCAGGACAATTTCAAACACTAGGACACTAAAAAAAGAAGGGGTTCCATTATGGTGGCATTATTATATTGATTCATATATGAGAAAAGGACATGGAGTGGATATTAGATCATAATAGAAAAAGTAGGAGATAATACAGTAAACATACATGCCACAATGTCATATGTAAACCCATAGAAAGTATCAGTTTATTTGTATTTGCATTGTATATTGGAGAAGAAAAGAGCAAGAAAGAGTCCTTACTTCTAGTTAGAGTTTTTCCCAAAGATGGTTTTCACTACAAGAAAAACACCTTCTAGTGGAATGTTTTGTGGAACCTCTCCCAAAAAACACACTTCTCCTTTTATAGTATAGGTTTCTGGTAGAGGCAAGCAGGAGGAGGTTTTAGCATATTTATTTTTGTCGGTTTGCCTAGATCGTTATGGAGCATCGATGAATTTTAATATCAAATGCACTAGTTCTCCATGGATACAACAAACCAAAGAAATAATATGACAAAAATACATTGGTGCTTCGCTTTGGACAAGATGCACAGGTGCTCGACATTGGTCTAAGCACACCGGTGCTTCAATAACAATGCACACTAGAGAGCCAATATCCCCAAAAAATATCAGTGCTTCTATATGATAATGATGTGTCCGTGCTCATATGTTTGGTACTACCGCATGGGTACTCATATTTTTGTAAGGGAACAATGATGCTCATCTCTTGGTAAGGGTGCATTGGTTCAGTCCTTTTTTAGATATATGCACACCGATGATCATCTTTTAAATGCATGTGGATCAATGTTGTTTTTGAGGTTTTTGTGCATGAGTGATATTTTTTGAGGTTTGGAGCACCGATGCTCATAATATGTTGAAACACCAAAAAATAATTCACCTTTTTTTAAAAGTTGATAAAAGAATCGAGAAAAAATTAAGCGCGACTTTTAAAAAAAGTAAAAATTGAGGGTTTGTTTGATTTCTTCATCTCACATGAGAAAAGAGGAAGATGAAGTGTCTCTACATATAGAATGCAATATAAATAGCCATGAATACAAGGAAGAATAAAGAGTATTGCATCCTTGTAACCAATATTTTACCTCTTCATTATTTTTCTTCTTATTGTTTTTATTTCTATATTATTCCATTTAGTGTTATTGTTCCTCATATTTTAGTTAGTTTTTCTATGTATTTGTTTTTGTAGGTTTGATGGTTTTGTAGCTATTTTCAAGTGAATGGTGGATTTATTTTATGGTTTTACATCAAAATATATATATATTTTTTCCCCTCTTATTGAAAGAAGTGGGATTTAAAAAAAAATGAAACTTTTGAAAGAAGCGAGACAAACATCTTAAGAAGTGGGAAAAAGAGAGGGTTTGTTTCATTTCTTCACTTCACATGGTTCTACAAGAGAGAAGAGGAAGAGTATTGTAGAAAAGAAACCATTTTTTACCCTCTTCATTGTTTTATTTCTTTCCATTATCCATTTTATTTGTATTATTGTTCATTTCTCAACAATGCTCTTAATTTCTTATTTGGTTTTGTTGTTGTTTTTTGTTGGTCAAATTTTTTTTTCTCTATTTTGCAGGTTAATAGTGGATTTATGTTATGATATTTCTTCAAAATATATGGATAGAAAATGAGGGGAAAATTTAGCGAATATAATGATACATTTTTTTGAAGCACAGGTCCATATCCACAAGGGTTCTTACCTCCTTTTATTTGCAGGTTAACAAGTTTTCTATACACGTGGAAAACTATTTTATGTTCTTGATATTCTATTTTATGTTCACGGTGCTCCTATTTTGTGTCAGTGGATCAGTTATTCTATTTGGTGAACGTGCATTGATCCAAATATTTGGTTAAGGCACAATAGTGTCGATGCCCCTATTCGGGGAAGGCACACCAATGTCAGTGCTAGTATTTTGGGAAGGTGCACCAATGCTCTTTTTTTGTATAAGCACACTGGTGGTTCTGTTTTAAGAAGTGGGGACACTAGCTATCTTCTTTGGTCTAAGATAATTGATTCTCCACGTTAGGCATATTATATATAGTAGATGACTGGATGAGTTCATTTTTCATGTAACAATTAAGTGTTTTTGTAATTACAATAGATCCACTCATTAAGTAGTAAATTAAGAGGTTTGGCACTCATCATGGTTTTGTATGGGTAGTTTCTTCACCATTACTAGAAATTGTAATGCATTAAATTTCAATATTAATTATTGTACATTTCATTTTTTTATGTTTATTGATAATGTCTTATTTCATATGCTTTTAACTATAATTTTTATTTATTTATTTCAAAAAATAAAAATTACAATTTTTGTTTAATAGTCAACAAGTATTTCATTTTTAAATTGTAAATAAGAAATTCATAATAAAAGGGGTAAGAATCAATACTTGGAATATTCAAAATCAAATTTATTATATCAATACATTTTAATAATAATATATTTATTAAATCAACTCCCTTTATTTGCACATTCAGAAGGTTTCTATACAATACATTTTTTTCCGTCATTGGTGCTCCTCTTTGGTATGGAGTTATGGAGAAAATATTCCTATGGTTTGGGGTAGACCACAATAGACGGAGGGAAAACAGAAATCAACTCAATTCTGAAATATGCTATATAAATGTAAAATTTTAACAACACAAGGATATGGAACATACCTCAACTGGAATTTCGAAGAACACCACTATTGAGTTGTTGATCCAATGCTCTCCACCTACAACTTGCTTGTCCTCAACAACAAAGGTATTCAATCATATAATATGTATATAAATTGTTAGCATCTAATATATCATATTCCATTAAGATAATACACAAATACACACATGGAAATAAACATAAAAATTTGCAATATGAATTGGACAAGAAAATAGTAATTTTATTAATATAAAGAACATAAGTACACAGTGGTGGCCTTCTATCAGAAACGGGAAACTAAGTTCCTCCACCTAGGCCTCTGCCACTTCAATCCTTGATGCACTGGGAAGCTCAAAAGTACAATGAGTATTTGGGTTCCTCCTATAAAATTAACAAAGATACAAGATCATAACGCTGGATTGAACCTCACTGTTGAAGAAGAATGAATAGGAAGAAGAATTTCAGTGCTATAATTGTCAAGCCATCATGGTGAAATTATTCATACAATAGGAAAAAATTGACACATAACATTATTCTAATAATCATTAACCCATATGAAATACATTGTTGATACAATAGAGAGAATTTGAATCCTCTAGGAGTGATTCAAATCTCATGACTTGGAATGACTCCATAAACCACTAACTATTGAAAAATCACTGCAAGAGGCTCACTAGTGTAACTCCAGACAACTGAAACACCTCACAATCAGTTAACTAACCAATGTAGGTGAGAAAAGATGCCTAATATCCTTAAATCATGAAAAAATGGTGCTAGTCTAACTGAAGATGAACTGAATGCGGCCCATTGAAGAAAAACTCAACACACTCCAACAAAAAAATGTTTTTAGTGTCCCTTTTTTCTTCCTTTTTTGCGTATAAACCCTTTTTAGTGTGTTTTTCTTCATTTCCTTGGCCAAGTAGGAGAAATTTCTTGGGTCGATTCTATTTGAGGCATTTTTTTGCGCCATTTTGCTAAATCTGATGCTAAATTCGACATTAGTTTCACTAGATTTATCGCAAAATTTAGTGTCAGGATTAGCGCCAAGGTTAGCATGAAGAATTGGATTGGGGTTAGCACCTAATTTTGTGCCTAGTTTTTTCATCTACTTTTGGTGCACCTCTTATTGCATCCATGTTTGCCTCCACTTTTGCAACCTTATTTGCGTTTACTTTTGCATATTTTTTTACATCCCCTTTTGCATCTATTTATGCTTCTTTTCTGCATCCCTTTTTGCTACCCCTATTGTGTCGGGTTTTGCATTGAGATTGGCATCCCATTTTACGTTGAGTTTTGAATCTACTTTTAATATTGCATCTACTTTTGCGTCTATTATTATGTCCACTCTTGCACCCATATTTGTGTCATTTTTTGCATCTTGTTTTTCATCCATGTTTGCGTCATTTTTTGCATCTTGTTTTGCATCTTGTTTTGCATCCATGTTTGCATTAGTTTTTGCATCCACTTTTGTGTCTACTTTTGCATCCACGTTTGTTGCGCCCTAATTTGTACCCAATTTTGTGCTTATGTTTGCATCCTATTTTGCTTTAACTTTTGTATCGACGTTCACATCATTTTTTGTGTCTAGGTTTGCATCGAATATTTCATCCTTTTATGCATCCATTTTTGCATCCAGTTTTGCGTTGGGTGTTGTATCTAGTTTTGTGTCTAGTATTGCAAAATCTACTTTTGTTGCATCCACTTTTATATCCAATTTTGCACCCACGATTGCATCCAATTTTGTGTCCCTTTTTGCATATGGTTTTGTAATCATGGTTGCTTCGTCTTTTGCATTCATTATTGCATCCTCATTTTTTTCCACTTTTATTATGCCCTATTCTGCAACTAATTTTGCACCTACTTTTGCACCCATGTCTGCATCCTCTTTTCTATCCCAGTTTTTGTTCACTTTTCCATCCAGTTTTACAAGCAGTTTTGCTCCTTGATGTTGAAGATGATGATGAGGATAATGATGATGATATTCACAATGACTCTGATGAATATGATAATGATGTCGCTGATGATGATAATGATGGAAACAACAACAACAACAATGATGGTGATGATGGTGATTCTCTTGATAATGATAATGATGACATCGACGATGATGACAACAACAATGGAATGAATGATGATGATAGTGATGATGGAAATGACAATGATGATCATCATCATCTTACAAAATAGATGAACTATTTATCATGCATAGACCGTATGTGTCCTCCACAATCAATTTCCACTAATAACATATTTTGGGTTGATGGTATTCTTACACAAAAGGTAATTATGAAGAGTTGATGACAATGTCAATAATAATGATGATGACAATGATGCATAGGATAACAATATGAATGATAAAAATGATAATGGTTATGATGACAATGACAATGGTGATGATTATGATGATGATGACAATGAATATGACGATGACGATGCGAATGACGTTCGAAAATATTTCCCATTCTTAAAATTTCATCATCAAAATAATTATCCTTGTCATTTCCATCTAGGCCATAGTCATCGTCATCATCATCTAGGTCATCTTGGTGGATGTGTTCCATGGCCTCAAGTCTTTTTTGTAAGCGCAATATTGTCTTCATCGTGTGCACTCAAACTTATAGAATCAATTCACATGAACTCAATTCTGACCATGCTACATCAACCACTATTGCCATATCCATTTTGTTTGATCATTAAAATATGTATTAAAAACTTATATATATAATTTTTATATTATTACAAAACATATATTATAATATTACATAATAACGTATTAAAAACATACAATATAGTAACACAACATTATACCATCTAATAAGCCATGTTTAAAATTAAATCTATATACACTTTTAAAAGGGCATGTACCATGGTTCCAAACTTTATATATATATATAATTTAAATTCTAAACATAAAATTTTCACAATGTACATAAACACTTAGTTTGTTCCCAACTATATGATGTAAATTTGGATCACATATCATTTATGTTTTAAGAAAAAGATGAATTAGAAAATATTTATGATTTATTGATAGGAGGCTTATCATCATTCATAAATCCTTATGACTCATTTTTAATAAATTTTAAACCATTATTTTATATAAAATAAATATTTATTTATTTTTTAAGCACAATTACATTGGGAGGATGTTGTTGTTGTTGATTATAATATTAAGATTAATTTCAAAAATATAATAAATCAAATTGAACATTGTTCAAAATTGCATTTTTATAAGTGAAAATTGAGTAATGAAAATGTTGAAGTTATTATGAATTTGGTATGTTAGGAGGTCCTAAAAAAGTAATTGAGCAATGAAATTGGGTGAAGTATCTCTTATGTTATTAACTTATACATACATGATTAAAATATATAGTTCATCTCCAAATTTGTAATTGAGTATTTGCTCACCCACCTAATTGTCAATGAATTAATACTAAATTGACAATATTGTCCTCTTAACTACACCTTTCCACCATGACCACTTCTCACCACCTCAACATCATACATTGAATGAGGCAATGGCAATGTTGCTTTCCCACATTCAAGATGAAGTTTTGATGCTCTTGATGAATTTTGATGGGACAATGGTCTAAGGGAAGAGAGATGTGGTTCCCTAGAGTCTTTATTTGAACCTTCACTACCCTTGCAATCTTTGTGTCAACCTCCTATTATTTATGATGCACTTCTGGTATTGAAACAAAAATATTCTTTATTATACTATACTTAAATAAATGATCTCTATTTTATGTATTTATTTAATAATATTTTTACTCTCAGTACCATCTACCTCAATATTTCAATATTTGAAACCACTGAGAATACCTTCCATCTCAATTGTTAATTCCATGTACTCACTAAACAAACTTCCCAATTTATTACATTGAAAGACTCGTCATTGTGTTTCACAGGAAACTTGATCCTTCTATGTGTTAGACCTCAAAAATGCAATCCAACAACATACCTAAAAACTCATTGGGATGGATGTCGTCTCCCAATAAATATTAAAAAAATCCTCGTAATTAGGTCGTAGAGTTATGGAGTTATTATTGTAGGGTTAATGATAATTTAATGGGAATTTTAATGAAGTATTGACACACTTCTCAATGAAAACATCCCCTAATGTGAGTTGCGTTGATATGTTTGGAGTTACATGTTTATACAAATTTAGAGAATGAAATTTTTTTCTTCAAACTATTTTTTGCCTTCATGATCATGAAGGATTAAAGTACGATTACAGTACTCTATTTAATTTCTTTAAATATTTTAACTGTAACTTTTGGATACTAAAAATCCACATATATTTTCAAGCCATACAATTTCAACTTACAAATCGACTTGTTTGCTTGACACCATAGTTGCAACAATGCAAAATCAAAACAAGAAGAATAGGAAACCAACCAAGGAACTTCTAGCATTAGTAAAAATACTAGTTTAATATGTAAACATGGGAAATTAGAGGATTTCCTAAACTTGTTGTTTCTTATGGATATGAAGGGATTTTCAACATACTTTAAAGCATATTCTCTACTATTGCAAGGGTTTGTTTCAAAGAGGGAACTTTCATAGGGAATTAGAATACATACCCACAATGAGCACTATCACCTATCGATTATTCAAGTCACCCTTACATCTCGAGATCCAAAATACCATATTCTCATACTTTATCCTAATGTTACCTATGTATGATGGGAGAGGAGATGCCTAGATTTCTCTTGCCATATTTTCTAGCATGATAGAGGGAAGCCCCTTACTATGTAATGGGGATCTCCCTTCTCAACAACACGAGTATGGATGGAGAGGTTTGTCTTCCAGACAACCGTACTCTATAATGGAACCCATCCACCCGATAGAAGACAGCATATCATTCCCCCACTTTATTGGTAAGAGAGTGTAGCCTTCCCCCACATGCATTGTTTATGGTTCCACTAGCTAATGTTCAATGTTCCACTAACATTGTTTATGGTTTCATAAACATCCATTTTTGTTCCACCACCAAATATTCATAGTTACACCAACATATCATAACGAGCCTTGTAAAGGCTAATGTTGCTGACTTTGGTTATTTTTCTAGTGATATTATCAAAAGTATCAAAGGTATTTAAATTTATAATTCAATGTTGTCACCAAGACATTCTATGACTTGCATCAGAAGATGAAGGAAATATTAAATAAATATTAAGAAAATCCTCGTAATTAGGTTGTAGAGTTATGGAGTTATTGTAGGGTTAATGATAATTTAATGGGAATTTTAATGAAGTATTGACACGCTTCTCAATGAAAACATCCCCTAATGTGAGTTATATTGATATGTTTGGAGTTACATGTTTATACAAATTTAGAGAATGAAATTTTTTTCTTCAAACTATTTTTTGCCTTCATGATCATTGAAGGATTAAAGTACGATTACAGTACTCCATTTATTTTTTTTAAATATTTTAACTGTAACCCTTGGATACTAAAAATCCACATATATTTTCAAACCATACAATTTCAACTTACAATTCGACTTGTTTGCTTAACACCATAGTTGCAACAATTCAAAATCAAAACAAGAAGAATAGGAAACCAACCAAGGAACTTCTAGCATTAGTAAAAATACTAGTTTAATATGTAAACATGGGAAATTAGAGGATTTCCTAAACTTGTTGTTTCTTATGGATATGAAGGGATTTTCAACATACTTTAAAGCATATTCTCTACTATTGCAAGGGTTTGTTTCAAAGAGGGAACTCTCATAGGGAATTAGAATACATACCCACAATGAGCACTATCACCTATTGATTATTCAAGTTACCCTTACATCTCGAGATCCAAAATACCATATTCTCATACTTTATCCTAATGTTACCTATGTATGATGGGAGAGGAGATTCCTAGATTTCTCTTGCCATATTTTCTATCATGATAGAGGGAAGCCCCTTACTCTGTAATGGGGATCTCCCTTCTCAACAACACGAGTATGGATGGAGAGGTTTGTCTTCAAGACCACCCTACTCTATAATGGAACCCATCCACCTGATAGAAGAGAGCATATCATTCCCGCACTTTATTGGTAAGAGAGTGTAGCCTTTCCCCACATGCATTGTTTACGGTTACACTAGCTAATGTTCAATGTTCCACTAACATTGTTTATGGTTTCATAAACATCCATTTTTGTTCCACCACCAAATATTCATAGTTACACCAACATCTCATAATGAGCCTTGTAATGGCTAATGTTGCTAACTTTGGTTATTTTTCTAGTGATATTATCAAAAGTATCAAAGGTATTTAAATTTATAATTCAATGTTGTCACCAAGTCATTCCATGACTTGCATGAGAAGATGAAGGAAATATTAAATAAATATTAAGAAAATCCTCGTAATTAGGTTGTAGAGTTATGGAGTTATTATTGTAGGGTTAATGATAATTTAATGGGAATTTTAATGAAGTATCGACACGCTTCTCAATGAGAACATCCCCTAATGTGAGTTACATTGATATGTTTGGAGTTACATGTTTATACAAATTTAGAGAATGAATTTTTTTTCTTCAAACTATTTTTTTCCTTCATGATCATTGAAGGATTAAAGTACGATTACAGTACTCCATTTAATTTTTTTAAATATTTTAACTGTAACCCTTGGATACTAAAAATCCACATATATTTTCAAGCCATACAATTTCAACTTACAATTCGACTTGTTTGCTTGACACCATAGTTGCAACAATGCAAAATCAAAACAAGAAGAATAGGAAACCAACCAAGGAACTTCTAGCATTAGTAAAAATACTAGTTTAATATGTAAACATGGGAAATTAGAGGATTTCCTAAACTTGTTGTTTCTTATGGATATGAAGGGATTTTCAACATACTTTAAAGCATATTCTCTACTATTGCAAGGGTTTGTTTCAAAGAGGGAACTTTCATAGGGAATTAGAATACATACCCACAATGAGCACTATCACCTATCAGTTATTCAAGTCACTCTTACATCTCAAGATCCAAAATACCATATTCTCATACTTTATCCTAATGTTACTTATGTATGATGGGAGAGGAGATGCCTAGATTTCTCTTGCCATATTTTCTAGCATGATAGAGGGAAGCCCCTTACTCTGTAATGGGGATCTCCCTTCCCAACAACACAAGTATGGATGGAGAGGTTTGTCTTCAAGACCACCCTACTCTATAATGGAACCCATCCACCCGATAGAAGAGAGCATATCATTCCCCCACTTTATTGGTAAGAGAGTGTAGCCTTCCCCTACATGCATTGTTTATGGTTCCACTAGCTAATGTTCAATGTTCCACTAACATTGTTTATGGTTTCATAAACATCCATTTTTGTTCCACCACCAAATGTTCATAGTTACACCAACATCTCGTAATGAGCCTTGTAATGGCTAATGTTGCTAACTTTGGTTATTTTTCTAGTGATATTATCAGAAGTATCAAAGGTATTTAAATTTATAATTCAATGTTGTCACCAAGACATTCAATGACTTGCATGAGAAGATGAAGCAAGAGATTCCCTCCTTGGGCTCTATTTCACAGGAGTTATCTCTCCTTGAGGACATGGATTTTTTTTGTATTGTGGTCCTATTGGCACCATATTTTGTAGTTTTGGATTCCAACACATAATTGAAGCTTACATGCCTCAAATTTCCTATATACATGGGAATTTGTGCATATTGTAGTTTTGGATTCCAACACATGTTGAAGCCTATGTGATTCAATTTTCCTTTGTTCAATAAAAGATACATGGGAAGCTATACAAATTGTTGTGCACTACACACAATGTTTCACATTGGCTACCGAGAAATAGAATTTTTAATGCTTATACCATCTTGTAACATATATATATATATATATATATATATATATATATATATANTGTAGTATTTTTCCAAGAGAAAAATAGTAGTTCCTTGTTATTCATCAGAATCAAAGGAAACCTGTTTACAACACAAGGTGGGCATATACATGTAAGCAAGGCCTCATCTAAGAAAACAAAGCTCGACCACATATCCACAATACAGTACAGCATGAAACAAAGGACGAGAATCCTCCCACAAAAAGTAGAAAGATACAACATAACCATCTACCAATCACCATCTCTAATCACCAACATACAGTGAAAGCAAGTCAAGGCAGAATAGCTGGTCTAAGGAGGCACTTCTGGAAAAGACATGCACAGAAATAAAGAGGACAAATCCACCTGCAACACCTCATCTCTAAAATTGTAGTTAGCTACACATCCACTCGCATTATGCTTCTTAACTTTAATATGTATATTACAATAATACAATCCACCATACTAAAATGTGTACACATCACATCCTTCAATATCATGTATTATTTTAATGGTGGTTAATGCCATATGTTTTTGAAATGTTTTTCTTATCAATATTTTAGAAATAAAATCAATAAAATCAAATAATCAAATGGACCTCACATCTTTTCATATACATTAAAAGTAAAAAACCAACCCATCTTTCCATAAAAATCAAATAAACACATGCCATATGATTATTAATGTCATTGAAGTATCATAAACAATTGGAAAAAAGTATTCTAAATGAACATCATCTTTTTTTTTTCATATGGAAATATGCACGAGAAACCCAGCAATACTTCCCCACGTTAGTGGATGGTAGAGGTGGTAAACAACCGGCCATCCTCGCAGAAAGCCTAACCCCAAAGGACTCGAGGCTTGAAGCCGTGAACCTCTCCCCAAACCGAGAGAATGTGTGCTCATCTTACCAATTGAGCTGACCCTTGGAGCTAAATGATCATCTTGCAAGGACCATTAAACCCGCCATATAAATCATCACGATTCCTCTTTAAAAGAGTTTTAAGATTTATGTTAGTATGCATTGATTGATTTGTTACACCTCTAATTTGTTTGTATTCACTCTAATTTGTTACACCTCTAATGATGATACGGCTTTTGATTTGCTACAAGCTTACGTGGTAGTGGTGTTTGGTTATGAACATGTGAATGGATGGATTTCCATATAGATATACAACCACATATTACATCTGCCCATGAACTTTGAATTAGATTTAAAGTTTCATCGTTTTGTTCAAACAAATTTCAACGCTTTTTCATAATTCGAGCAAGATATCGCCAACATTTAATTCCAATTTTTGGAGCCTTGTGAGCCTTGCCATTTTTATTTGTGCTCATTTTTCTGCGATAGATAGACAAGACAAGACAAGACAAATCTATCTTCAGAACTGTTAATGGGTAAAGCAATGCCCAACCACTTATGCTTCGTCGACTTGTTTATTCACGAGAGCGGCTTCTTGGTCCATAATAGCCATCAGTGCCATTATTTTCCATGCTACATCGCAGACCTTTATACATTCTTATACACTAATGGTAGAGGTATTGGTAGAAACACCAACATGAGATGTACCATTTTTTGATAGAAATCAAACAGTTCCATCATAATGGTGAGCAGCCAGACTGCAGTCATATTTGCAGAGCCGTTCCCCAAGTTGAAATCCCCTTTGACATTGAAACCTCCATGGATCCTTTTTATAGCAAGGAAATGAATGCTCAGTAACTTTTGCCACTAATTTCCCCTGTTTTCAGTGATGCATTTTTTATTGGTTATCCATATTCCTGTTGGAGTTAGAGAAAACCATCTCTGAAATCAACCAAATTTTTCTTCTTATACGATCAAGAAAACTCTACACGAAGATCAAGGCAGGAAGGAGCTTTGACATCCGGATTGTATGAACTAATGTGGACAGAAATTGATTCAGAAAGCTTAACCTATGAACATATTCTACATTCCATTCTATGAATTCTTCTTGCAGCTCTACAACAGCTCTTTTCTGAAAACCCTCTACATGAAAATAGGTTGTGAAACCTGAACACATGTTATTCATACGTCTCGAGTAGGAGACAACGACCTCCCATCAAGATAAGATGGAAATCCATTTCAAGATGACATAAAATATTTGCAACCAATCAACTCCATCGGAGGACACTGGTATGTATCTGTTCTTCATTGATGCCAAAATAGAAAATAGAACACGAAGAGTGAGGATGCATAGAAAATGTTTGACAAAATTCACGAACGAGATATTATCTCACGGAATACTTTCATCTGAGGATTTTATGAAGACGCGTAAAACAGTTCTACACTATGCAAATTGAATGTATGAGGTTGAATCATTAATTGTAAATAACAATATCATTAACATGTATACTAGATGTTACACTTTCAGGGATGCACAGAAATTGTTTGACAAAATGCTTTATCTATATATGAACTCCTGGAATGGTTTGATCTCAGGATGCACCCATCATGGGTTCTACAAGGAGGCCCTGAAACAGTGATACATAATCCGAATTGATTTGTAAGCATTTTGAATGATAGTAAATGTTGATTCCAAGTACAGTTGAGGCATTTTTACAGGTTTTGGAAGGTCTACAACTTAATTTATAAGTTAATGGGACAATGAAGCTATTGTTATACAGTTCATCCATAATTATTTTTTCTTTTTTCTTTGCAGAAAGTTGTGTAAAACCAATCTATAAATACCCTTCGGAATTCCCTTGCACATAAATATGAACCCCGAGAGAGAGGAATTGTCAAGAATCATGAGCTGCACACTTAGAACAGAGTATGATGGAGTATTCCTAAAACACCATGGGTAGAAAGGATCTGCCATCTCTGTGAGAATAAGAACATTGAAGATGAAAATCACTTCCTCTTAGAGTGCCCCCCGCATTAGATCTTAGTTTCATAATCTTTGTTGCAACACCGACCTTCCTAGCCTTTTAACTTGTCAAAATTATAGTGAGCTCGGGACGCTTCTCACCAAGGTCTTTGAGCATAGGAATACAATTTTAAAACATACTAATTAATTGTTTTCTTTAGGTCCGACAGACCAAATTTGGTCTCAATAGACGTTAACCATCATCATCATCATCTTTCGTCCTTAATGAGGGAAGACAAAAGGAAATGCATAAATGATGAAAACAATTGGGATACAATGCCTATAATGAGAGAGAGAAACCCAAAATTTGATTGCAAGTAGATGTTTAATACTAATTCAATCAAAGAACATACAAAACCTGAGTATATGCAAAATCAATATATTAGTAAAGTCGTCCAGTGAATGTTTTTGAATCTGAACCCAAAGTCAATCTTGAATAATTAGAAGTTGACCAACTCAAACATAATACATGAATATATCATCATCTCATGGGTTCAAGTGGGCAAGAATCAGAATAGGCAGAGATCAAAGAACACGATCCAGCATCTCAGAGGGATCAAACATTTAAATTAAATCAGACTGGTTTTAATTTGGCAGACCAACAAACAATGAATGATTTTTTTTATTTATCTAGAACTGTGTTGAGTCAACATATTAGTTCACGTTCTTCTTCCAAAGAAGTTAAATCTGAAAAGGGAACCGACACTCAATTATTAGAACCTGCACAATGAAAACAAGATATAACATCACATGATTATTCCATGGGAGAGAGTGAGCCAAAATATGAAGAGAATCAAGGCAATTGGAATGCATTGCAAATGCAACATGATGAATTGTCAATATAAATTGTGTCAAACACACTATGGGAGGAGAAACAACAATTTAAAAGAATGTTGGATGATGATGAGAAAGTAAAACCTATATCCAGGTAGAGTCATCCAAGTAGTTTCAGTCCAACCCCCCATGGATTTGAATGATGCTTGAAAGTAACTTAAAGAAGTGGAAGTTGAAGGTCCCCGACAGAAAGAGGAAGAATAGAATCATCCTATCCAAATGGGACTGTGGTGTTTGTAATATGGATTGCTCCCCTACTACATGCAAAAGCACCTACCCTAAATCAACTAGATCATAGGGTAGAGTTCATGGTGGAAAGGATCTCTCAACTTCGTCTTCAATAACAAATAATAACAATAACAATATTTTTTTTTAGTTTTATATATTTTATCTAACTAATTAAAAACAATAGCATCCATACCTTTCAGTAATGTGGTGCACTGCAGCCGTCTAAGGAAATGGTCCACCGGCTCCACAGTCTGGTTCTCTAGTCGCCTCCACTAATGGTTGTCAAAATAGGGGGAATGGATCCAAGTGGGTATGGAGCAAGCTCAACATACATCGTGGGAATGATATGGAAAAATATGGGAATAATGGTGAAAGGTACATGAATCTAATAAATGAATGACAAAAAGTGAAAAATGTTTGTGGGGAGACCTTCACAATGTATATATAGTATGATCCAAGGTTTTTTGACCCATGGTATTTTATTGTGCATGGTATTTATCTATAGTTTTTTACCCATTCTCATTTTAGTGTTTTTTTGTCATTTTTGGAGAGAGTGGGGATAACTCATAATAAATGTTTGACTTCCCTTCATTTATGGGGGAATGAATAATAATGTTTTGGACCATATTTGGTGGAATTTTAATTGTGAAGGCCAAAACGGAGGAACTAATGGTGGGATTATGATGTCTAATTATGGTTTGAACCATGGAGAGCTGGGTGAACATTTTTTTGTGTTAACAGATTTCCCCCTGATGTGTGAGGGAAGGAGCTCATCGTATGGTCGATAGACATCATAGGATCAAGGGAGAAATGGTGACAAATGTGGAGAGACTGGGGAGGAACGTAAAGGAGTGGAGTCTCCTCATTCAAACTGTAGTGGCTTTTGGTTTGTATTTCTTCTAAAAAAATGGATGAGGTACATATAATCTCAGACATGTATATGGACAAGGTGTACATACCCATGCTCGTAACAATGTCTCAATATAAAAATGGGGATCAACGAACAAAAAATGGGAGCCGATCAATACATACATACAATTGGCAGTACATAATGGTGAACTCAATGGGAGGCCAAGTACAAATACTGATCTGAAGAACTGGTACATAGGAACAATGGCATTCTCATGGAATGCAATATAATAACAATTGATGCTCTACTAAACCTGGAGGTGTACACAACTGTTTAGACTCAATAAACAAGTCTCAGAATATTTGAGGTACAACAAACAACATCAAGTATAGTAGATACATGGAAGCATGACACTGAGGGGCTTCTGAACATTGTTTCCAACGCAGCCCAAAAATCACAAGGGACGGGAAAATGCATGGGTTCCCAAAATAGGCTCACCAATGTGCTATAGTTAGGTGAAAACCGAGGTCTTCGAAGAAATAATGAAGGAACCAATACCCTGTACAAATATCAATGGTGCAATGATGGAGTTGAAGTCGAGCAACTGGGACACAACCAATCCGAAAGGCATTAAGGACTCCTTTCAAGTGGTCTAAGGAACTCATCAATGAGGTGGATGAAATTAGGATATAGGGACCCCTAGGTCTATCCTCTGGAATAGATGTATTGACGTCAACAAAGGGAGACCCGAAACTACCAAGCAAATGAGGTTTCCTTAATAAAAGTGCGAGGGGGACAATCAGAGATATGGAACAATAAGGGGGTTGCGACACAGAATGCGGAACTGGGGTAGGGGATTATAGGGGACTCAAACTTCCTTTGTTCATAGTATGAAGGAAGGGATGAGTTGGTAGCAAATCATACCAACTCATGGGGAGGGAATCATAGCTTTGGAATCGAGGATATGACTGCAATGGGAGATACTTGGGGAACTAACTGGACTAGTGATATCCAAGGAATCAAAGGGAGACTTAACGCAGAGTACTCTGAACAAAGGTGACCCAATGGGAGGGAATGCTGCCATAATGAGATATATGGGGGCACTGAAAGACACCATTTGGACCTTGTTCATAGTTTAAGGAGCTCGAAGAAGAGATATAAGTATGCTCAATATGATACTATCTCATGGACTTTTGTCGATCCCAAGACAGTAAATGCTCGATGGTGTTTTCATGTTTAGAGATTCTGAAAACAAGAAGAAGACTCCAATGGGTCTCTTTTTTGTATAGTAGTCTCTCCTTAGTCCGGAAAGGGATAAACGTGTACACAGGAGATCTCTCCCAATTGAAAGGGGTGGAAGGACTTCTTTTCCGTAGGTAGTCTAACCAGACTAAAAAATGTTAAACCTATACTAATTGGAAGGTCATTGAAGTACTTTTACGACCATGAACGAAACCAAGTTTGCTCGACGATCTTTTCTTTATGAGAGGGTTAGAAAATAGCTTAAATACAACTCAAACGTGATATTTTTCGTAAGTTATGGTCCCAATGTTCGACAAAGCATAAAAGGATACAAATGAAAATGTTCCTAGATGGAAGGTGCCAGGGTGGTCCTTTTATATAAATATTCTACATAGTCCAAAAAAAGAGATAAACGAGGCCACATAAATGCCCCTTCAAATACTTTAACTAGCATGAAAGGAAGTAAGCGTGCTTGACAATCTTTTCATTCTTTTAGGAGTTAGAAAAGAGCTTAACAGAAACTACGTAATGGTTAGTCAAGAAAGGAGGAAGTTGTTGGGTGGATTAATTGCTTATTAAAACAATCAATCCGCAACATAAATTATAGACCCAAGGTAACTTGTTATTTCAAGGTCATCATGCAAAATATATGCAAGCTACAGTTTCCTTGCTAACATTGGTCATCTAATATTCGTTGCAACAAAGTAAATCACACAACATAAAAGTAAATTGCAGAAAGTAAATACTAAAACTAATTCACACTGTATGGAAAAAATAAATTTGCACCCAGTCTTGCATAATTGAAACACACTCACACTTGCAGAAAAGTAAATGACACTCACACTATGGTTGCAACCATGTTGATCTACGAATCTAACACACTTGCATAAATAAATAAACTTGAATTAAAATTACATCTACATAAATAAATGAATCAAAGTAAAATGCATATTATGCAAAGGAATAAACTGAAGTTATTTTAATTATAAATTATGAAAGTGAAAGAACTACAATCTACATCAACAAAAGAGAAAGAAATTAAAGAATTGCAATCTATTTTACAAAAGAGATAAAAAGAAATATGATTCTTATTCCATCACAAATTGGACTTGTTGCTCTAAGAGTCCTCCCCTTGGAATGGAGAATGAGCTCTTATTTATACATAAATTTTCCATAACAAATAATAAATGAAGATCCAAAATATACTCACCAAATTATTAATAATTTGGATCTCAAAATCAACTCAAATCCAATCCCAAATCCTTTGCTAACTTCCATTTTATTTAGGATGCCTTTGAAGCCAAATTCAAATTTAGAGATGCAAGTCATCATAACATGCCCAAAACTCATCCTAAGTGACTCCTAATAGCATTTAACTTGTTGGGTCCATCATATATTACACGAAGGTATTCAAATCTTTGTAAAAACCAAATATGCATACTCATCCACCGCCAACTTGTCCCTTTTATCTTCAAATAATTAGGCAACATAAATTGAGACATATATGAATGATAGAAATAATGGATTTATAAAATTCTATTACCCCTAATGAATATGTTCCTCCATGGTGACTTCGTGGAGTAGCAGCAACAGTAACAATTGGAGTAACAACAGTAGTAATGAATTAATAATCTCTCATATGAAAAATACCAAGTATGCACTTTTGATGATCTTCAACCATATGAGTTGCGACAAATATCATGGAGTAACAACAACTGGCCTAGAATTGGTTCTGCAAAATCATCAAACTCATCCATGTTTCAAAGATAAGTGCAAAATATGTTATTTTTCCAATGTTTAATCATAATTCACATGAAATACTAAGGAAATCCAAATGGAAACCACCTTAGGTATAAATCCTGCAAATAAGCACAAAAATGGATTAATAAGCATTAATACAAGGTCATGGGAATGCAAGAAGGGATTAAAAGTAGGAAAAATGTAGTGTAAAATAGGGACATTTCCATGACCAAACATCACCCCCAAACTGAATATGTTGCATGTCCTCATGCAACCCAATACCTTTGTATCCACCAAGCTGCAAGGGATCCCATTTTTCAATGCATGCTAACCAAAAACCATTTATGTAATGCTTCTACCATTGTCCAACGGATAATACTAAGAACCTTGAAATCTCTTAAAAAACAATGGTTGTTGCAATTCTCATGAAATGGCGCTCTTAAAACATGTCATCATTAGCAAACCAAGAACACAACAATTAATGATTTCTGAATGCAAGGACATGTAGATCATCATAGAAATCATATACTTAGTTTTCATAGTCAACAGACTTCTAAAACTAGTTCTCAAGTGATGCCAAAACACTATTAAAACACTATTGAAACAGTTCTGAATCACCACATTTTCTCACAAAGTAGAAACTGGATTTTGTTGAAATTTTGTAGGTATATTTATACTAATACCATGCTTCACCATACCATAAATCACATCAAACCAGCTCACCAATTTGAATATATAAGCAAATAAGTCACTACAGGTTTGTATCAACAAATCTTGCAGGTGTATTAGTAGTTGTTTCAACAACCTTCATGAACAAATTTCTCACAAACTACAAACTGGGTTTGGCTGAAATTTTTCAAGAAAGTTTTTATTATCCCAATGCATCTCCACACCAAAAATCTGAGAAACCCATGTCACAGATTCCGAGAAAATGTAAAATGGATGTAGGTGACGATGTCGATTTTCTCGAAAACTGTGGACTAGATTGAACTGAAAACTTCTATGTTGGTTCTTCTTACCATAATTCTTCTTCCCTCAAAATTTCATGAAAAAAAACTCAAGGTTTGCAAGATATCCTTAAATCAATTTATGCACTTTTTCAATTTAAAATTATTATAAAAATGCTTCTGAGTTGTCTTAAATTCACATACCTTTTCCAAATGGACTGTCATAATGTTACCATATATGTGCTACACAGCCTCTTCTATGTCCTCTAAAATATTTTGTCACCCATGAGTTCAGAGATCAATAAAATAAGGTGAAATGAAATATATCCAAGACTGTGTCGGATCATGTAATGAATTGAAACAACTACAAGTATCACACATAAAAATTCCCTAATGAACACAGATTCATCCTTAGCAAATTACTAGTCAATGATTGGATGAAAATTCCATAAAGAATGGCAACAATCACTCCCCCAAACTGATGAAAGAGCATGTCCTCTTGTGACACTATCTGGGACGCCTTATGCTGGTTAAAGATATGCCTCTTCTTAAAATAGTGGTATGACAACATCATTCTGTAGCAGACTTGCAATTTTAGCACCGTACAAAGATTAGACCTTGCTGGCATAAAACAAATCAGTGCATCACATGCTGCAACAAGCCTATAAATTTCTTCCATAAATCAACTTAACTCAGCATAAGCATTTCTCATAAAAAAATTTCCATCATGCCACAATATGTGAATAAAAGACCCACATGTGCAAAAATATGGAATTAAAGGTTGCAATCATTACAAGAAATAAAAATATGCCTTGAAAACTTAATTCTACCACCTTCCTTATGCATCTTTTGAAAATTATTCCTATTTCTTACTCAAATTTCTACATTGGGGATAAAATTCATGTCTAGGATCTACTTGATTCGACCTCATCTACATGAAAACAATGAGCAAAAGGTGCTCTCAAAACATATTGAAATTTTTTTGAGTTTGTCTTTTTAGTTTGAATTTCTCCAAGCACTCAAAATCAAATAAAAATGTTGCATCTTGTCATGACACATGCCAAGATCAATCCTGTACATATGAGTTATGAGTACACCATCTTTTAACCTACTCACATGTGCCATATGTAATGTGGCGTCCAATAACCCTTTACTAGAATCAATTTTCAAGGAAACTTTGTAATTCATAACAATGAGAGATGCATCATGTTGAACCATGTGAAAGAAGCTAATGAAATCACTGTAATCAGAAATTTTATCCATCGATAGGTTGCACTTTCGTTTTAATATTGATTGTCTTCCATTAGCATTGGTGTAAATAGCCATAAAAAAATTTCATAATTGCAGGTTGCCACGAAATTTCCATGCTATTACCCAATATAACCACTATCATGCTCGCATAGACCACTTTATAATAATAACAAAAAATCATGAAGAAAAATACTCTACCAAAAAACAACGATGATGTTCAAAGAGATTAAATACTCTTGAACCAATTCTCACATAAAAATGCTAATACAGGATTGTCATCAAAACCTGATAGAGTTTGGAGTTACAAAGGCTACGATGCTCGTGATGAGTAAAAACCAATGTATGCATTAATGAATCATGAATAAAAAAACTCATACCTTTGACTTCCCACCTTCTTGTATGACAACATGTGCTTATGAAGGAATGGCTTCTACAAAAGTTTATTCTGTTGTAGGTTCTTGTGGGACTTTTTCCTCTCTTTCAGTGGTGGCCTTGGCTTGTACATGTGTACATATACATGATTGGGGACCTGATGGGACATGAGGTAATTACTCCTGGACAGGTATGGGGACCTGATGGTATGTATACATGAATATATGTGGTTTCCGTCATATATAGTTTACTGCCATAGTGGTATCTAGATCATGCTAGATACTGATAACATACTGTGTGCATGTGTAGATGTGGGAGTGCACCCTTCATGGGGCTACCAGTGGTGGAATGGAAGGGTGGAGGGGTTATATCCACCCGCTCACGAGAAGATGAGGTGGTCAAGTGCTACATTGGACTCACTGTGGCTGGAGGTGGAGCGACTATTGGAGGGGATCACCAACGATGGGTGGTAGTACCTACATGACGCTTTGATCACTGCATGATATAGAGATCCTCCGAAGTGGATCTCTCTAATGAGGAGGATCATGGTTGTTTCTTAGTATGTCAGAGTGGCGGAGCATGGTGACATGCCTATGGTGGAGGAGAGATTAGAGTAGGAGGACACTGAGTCAGAGGAGGATGACTCAAACTAGCAACGTGTGATGCTTCCCCCAATGCATTTGAGCATGGGGAATTTTGTATTATATGTATGATCATACGAGAAATCATGTGGAGCTTCTCATTTTGTACTAAACATGATTATGATATTTATGCATGTGGATGCACCTTTTTGTATTTTTATGAGTTTAATGAGTCTCTTTTTATGATGATGATTATGCATATATGATGTATATGACATATGCATGCAGGTCTATATGATGATGCATGATACAGTTTATTTCCTATATACGATGATTGATGTGCCACTTTAGAAAGTCATTAGCCATTTAGTCTGCTACACTATTGAGACTTATCGGAACATGCATGAATGAAATGGATTCTAAATGTCTAACCAAGTGTCTAGTGCATAGGAACTTTCTAAAGAGACAAGGATCACATACCCGGTAGCAGTTATTCAACTCAGCAACAAGCAATTGGGAGTTTAAGAATACACCAAGGTGATGAATACCCAAGTGAAGGGAAACAGTCGGGAGACCAGTGACACCATTGTACTCATCCTGGTAGGAGTTATCAATACCAACACACATTTTGTTGATATGGATCAACTCGGTTTGATGAGGAATAAATGACCCACGCAGCCGAGGCGAGATTAGGACACCATCTACTTGCACCATCAATGAAACCATCATATCAGGTAAAGGCAAGATCCATCTGGAGCAACCAAGGAAACAAATTGTGAGACTCATTGTAAAAAAGATGTAAAACAAGAAAGATAAACTATGTTACAAGGGGATGCATGGTGAGCGACTTTAGGTATAGAACCTACTGAGGTAGAGCCCATTGTGAGGATTATTCAAGAGGAAATTGTCGGAGTCAGTGATGAGATATTCCCCCTTGTTGAGAAATTGATGGATGATGTAAGGGCCATACCACATGGTTTTGAACTTCCCTTTTCTGGTATTATCATGGGCTTGGTCGTAAACGAGGACTAGGTCCCCCTTGCTAAAGGTGGGTGGGTGGACATGGAAGTCATAATGGGACTTAGACCAACTCTTAGTTGCTTCAATCATTTGTAGGATAGAACAACCATCCTCATTGGTTTGTTCAAGAATAAGTAGATGCTTTTATAATGGTGAAGTATCAGGTAGAAGTTCGACGTCAAGGCGGAGTGAGAAAATCTAGAATTCAATCGGAAACCAACTCCACACTGTGTATGAAGTGAAATGGAGTAAAACTGGTGGAAATTTTAAGGATATCTCTGTCATCACAAAACTAGTGTTGGGATAGATAAAGGGGATTTTTCGTGTTTGATGACAGGAAAGGACTACTAGAAGTAGATATCATATAAATGGTGTTAATGGTGTCTGAGGAAGAGGTTGGGGGGCGGATCTCCTCAAGGACAGTGATTTTGTACTCGCAAGAGTGCTTGTGAAGGTCACTAAGAAGAGACCGGTACTCAGGAAATTTTGGGAACTGGTGTCAATAAAGACCATATAGGCCACAAACTGCACATGGGTGGTTGGTTCTGAGCCATCTGTTTTTAACCGAAGGTATGGTTGGTACATTGATAACTGGAGTGTCATCGGTCACGACTACTGTACATGTATGGGTGCAAAGGATTGGAAAATATGGACAATTGTATGTCGCATGTCCTTGGACATCACATAAATCACATGTAGGAGGTGGTCGTGGTTGTATCGTTGTTTTGGACATTTTTCCCCCAATCTTCATGGGAGGAGGGGGGTAGTACTAGAGACAGAAGCAATCATTTGTGTACCAGGAGGTGGGTGTGACATCGTCTTAATAGGTTGGACAAGAGTCAACACAATCTGGGGAGTCGAGGGAGGAGTGTTTAGATCTAGGTACCACATGGGAATACCCAAAGTGAATCCTGAAAGGTTGAGAGTAGCCATAATGGGATAACTCATGATGTCGAAAGGTGGAAAGAGGAAGGGGATCATGTGTACGAGGAATGAACCCCAATAATTCTCCAAGATCTACGGTTGGGGTTGCGATTGAGGTTGCAAATAGGCCGGGATGGTACCATATGGGATAGTCCACAAATCCGATATATCATTTGGTGAAGGAGAGGTGGTAAGGACAAGAAGGAGTTCGTCAAAGGAGCGTTGGAAAATAATTTTGGGCCAACGATAGACAGGGACAACATGAACACATTGTCAATAGTAGTGTCGAAAGTAGGGAGGACATGTTCAAGTGTGGCTGGTTCCTTTGGATCATAATACATCAGTTTGTTAATGGTCACGATCTTCCCATCGTGGGGGAACATCAGGAGTCAAAATACAATAGAGGAAATGACTCAAATTCCATACATATAACTACAGCCTAAGAGGAGGTTGTAATCGAGTTTGGCGTTGACAACCTCAATGTCAATCCATACGGTTTTGTCAACTAAATCAAGAGGGACATTCGTGATGATTCCTTGGGGTTGAGAAACACGACCATCATAGGAATGAAGGGCAGTGGTGGAAGCTTGAAGGGTCGGGGATCCTATTTTCTTCCAAATAAAGGTTGACATAACGCAGGTGGATGGTCCCTCATCGATGAATGACCAAATTCTGAATTGTGACCAGATCCTAGAAGGATACAGATGATGGCATCGAAGGTTATCCTTGATCCAAGTCGAAAGTGATCAACCAAGGATCAAAGGGATCAACAACACCTAACATGGAAAGAAAATATTTGCGTTGTGAAGGACAAGTTTTGAGGACTTTCAGAGGGACATGGCAAAGGGAGACCGGGCTAAGTCATCAACTATACTATAGTTGAGTGCGGCTCTAGCAGTGTGATTGTTTACGACGTGATGCAAAGGGAAACAAAGGAATTTAGAAGTCCCGTCTGTGGGGATCTTGATAAATGTGAAGACATATCGAGAGCAGCGGAGGTAGATGTCACACATGAATTAATAGTTTCCGTGGTGGAGCCATACTTATTTCGTCGAGTCTGGATGTTGACATTTGACGACAACGTCATAAGGTTATGGACACTAGGATCAATGGGTTGACCCGCATAAGTGGTTGAGATATTTTGTGGTACCACAGGTTTAGTTGAAACCATCCCTTGATTTGGTAATGGGTTTTGCAGCACCATTCGTAGGAGTACTCTATGGTGTTGGGTTTGGTTGAGTCAGAGAGACTGCATTGGGGTCACATTGTTTATTGGTTTATAGTAAAAGGAGGACTCATTAATGGGGAGATTGATGTGTATAATGACTATAAGTGTTAAAAATATCACACGGATGGCTAGTCCATAGTTGAGGGTTCTTCCCCTGTTTGGATTGGACATTGGGGATTCTGTGCATGGGGATTGTCCTTGCTGTTGTTCAGAGGATTGGGTTGTTGGACACCTCCTTGAGGTTGGTTGTTTCCCCGGTTCCTACCTCTATGTTGCCTTACCTACCCTTGTTCATTATTGGGGGTTGGTTGATTAGGAAGGTTCTTTTGTGTGTAGACCTATCCTTGACGAGCAGGAGGATTCGGGGCCAGAGCAGGAGTAGGTTTCACAGGTGGTGGGTAATATAGAAGTTGGGGGGGGATGCAAATCTGAACGTCTGGCCATTACAAGAGCATTTAGAGAAATTCGATATGTGAACGTGAGGAACTAGTGTGGGAGGCACATAGGAAGGTGTGTCTCTAAACTAATCCATTACGCATGAAAAAATAGGAGTGCAACCTAGTTGGGAAACAATAGGTGTGGTACTTAAATGAGGTGGCATCAGAGGAGAGGCTGTGTAAAAGTGATGAGAGGTCGTGTAAAAGTGATGATGCTAAGAAATCGACCCAATGATCCCATCGGTAGCATGGGATACCCCCAATGTATCTCGATGTGAGGAGCCAACATGGAGAGCATCAAGTATAATGGTATACAAATAATCTGATTGGGTGTACATAATATCGAACTATTGTGCCTTAAGGATGGGTTCCTCCTTGATTTGTGGGAGCTCATATGCAATGTCCTTGGAAATGAGTGGGAGTAAGGTTTTAAGAAACCAATCTAGGAAAATATAGTTATCTAACTAGATTTTACACAAGCTATGATGACGACGCCATTCATGAATATGATCTATGATATGGGCAGCAGTTATTTATCTACAGGATAATAGGATTTCCATACCCTCATCGTAACGAACAGGTAACTAGAAGTACCGAAGAAAAATAAAGTTTAACAAGGAAAAATTTTGGTAAGTGGAATGAGGCAGTTCTATATACCATTTGGCCACAACACTTGTGAGTGTGCCCTAGAATAGCCACAATCAGATAGAATCATCCACTATGTTGTTAGAGGAACACCATAAATGGAATGACATAATGTGGTTTTGGGAATCTTCTCTCACCTTTCCTCCAAAATTAAAGATGTCTCAAGGGATCTTGGTAGGCATGGGAGGCCATAATGGGTTATGTTGAATGGGGTTGTTTGTCAACCGTTCCAATTCAGACAGGTTGAGACTAGCCATTAATGGTAGACTAGAACCGAGATTGGATCAGGAAGAGTTAGCAATGGTGTCGACACCAGGGGGAATGTAATTCCCATGGATAAATGGGGGGGGGGGTAAGGTTGAATTCTGACAATAGGAGTAGTGACTAGAATGGTAGGAATAGCCAGAGTGTAAGTAGAAGATCCAATGCCCCCATGTATGAATGGTGATATGGTAGGAACCACGATGGATGGAGTGGGGCCACCACTAGTGGGTAGAGGACCAACAACAATGTGTGCGGTGGAAAGGGTCCCACTAGGAATAAGACCTATAGGTCCAACAGAAGGGATACCCAGAATGATGGGTGGAACAGACACAAGCCCACTATGAACTGCTCCCCTTGAAAGGGGTTAGGAGGTGCACCATCGATGGGGCTAGATGGGGTGGTTAACAATCTAGGTTCGGATTGATAGGAATCTGAATAAAATTCAAAGGAAATATATGGCTCTTAAGGTGGTGAATGATGTCGAATATAGATTCGATGGTGATAGTTCAAGGAAACGAACTGTAGGATATACCCCCTAAGTCTATGCGAGTAACATGGTGGAGCGATGATGAATTGGTGGTGTACTGTGTAATTAATGTAGGGGTAAGTGTGTCAAACACAATATCAAAAATCCAACTACAACCGAGGGTGCATAAGGAGACTGTACAAATGGTGGTTCATAGGCAAAAAAGAAAGTTCTAAAACCGAACTACGACAATGTGTTAGAACATGAGAGTCTACAACAAAGTGGCTAGAAATCCAACAAGCACCACTACCTAGAAATAAAATGATGCACTAACCTATGGGTTATCAGTGCAAACAAACTCCTAGATAAAATATGGAAGCCCCACACAAATAGTATCCTTTGCAGGGTGATAAAATCCGAGTCAAACTAAATGAAATGGAAGGAAAATAGGCTAAGAGAATCCTACTACTGAGAAGACCTCAGGTGCAAGATACCTAAATAGATTGGAAACTAGGATACCTCGTTCATGACATGTCTGCTGTGGTTTCCTGGCACTTCATCCCTTTGGTCCTTGACACCTGGTATACTCTGGCATGCATGAGGAGGACTATGAAGGGTTACTCTTTGGTGAATAATGGAGTGCGGTATTCCACCCCGAATTTTGAAAGCCCTTCGTTGTGGCTTACTCCCACAGAGAGGGGGGGCCTCCGATAGACTGGTCATGACCGTGTCAACAAGTACAAGAGGATTTTTGTACCCTGATGGACAACAACTATGTCTCAAATGTGAGTGAGAAAGGGGGTTTATTTGGATTCCTATACCCAGTGTTTTAACTTAACTACAAAATTGTTTTGGTCCTCAAATGAGGTTACAATGTTGGTTGAATTAAGTTCATTTTTAGGCTATCTTGGGGTCATGAACTAAGCATTTTACTTTAGGGTGTGATATGTGTGCATAAGTTATGTATATAAACCCCAACGTTCTCACGGTCGAGACACAAAATGTAGATAAATAACAGTAAATGAGTGTAAATATCGTGCAAAATAACTAATTCTTCCAAAAAATAAAATTTACACAAGTAAATGAGTGCATACGGAATGTTTGATAAGGTTGTAAGAAAGACACAGGGGGTATCAACTACTAAGCTTGACTAAAGGGGATCAAATACAAGCCTAATAGGACCACAAAACAAACCAGGGGGCTGTGATGGATCAGATCTAGATAGAGACAGGTTGGGAAGGGGTAGAACAGAGAAAGGGGGTCTAGAAAAAGGGTCTTAAACACCAAAATGGATTGAAAAAATGAAGGTTTCACTTTTCGACGGAACAGGTGAAATCATGGTCACAAAACTATAAAATAGTCGTGATTGGGATACAAAATTAGCATAAAGAATGAGGTCACATAAAACAGGGGTTTATGCATGATAGGTCACACAAAATTGGGCCACAGTAGCGACCGTGGTCACTCCAGGAGCCTATACACGTGCAATCTAGAGTTTTGATCCAGGTCACACTTATCAGGGAAGACGGAGCGACCTAGGTCATGCTTATCGAGAAAAAATATGTGACTTGGTCACAAATTTCTATCGGATAAGTGCGATCTGTCCGTAAGTGAGCATTTTTTCAGAAAAAGCTGTCGGCTTGGGATAAGGGGGCAAGAACTGAGGAAATATTGGTTCAGATCTGTCGTGATGGAGTCATATATGTGACAGATGAAGGTACCCAAGTATAATAGAACTGTAGAAACACCTGCAAAACCAAATATTCGAAGGGATCGAGCTAGTGGAGTTGACAAAGCTATAGTATGGGTTTCTGTCCTGCTACATGAAAAAGAACCTACCCTAGATCAACCAGATCATAGGGAATAGTTCATGGTGCGAAGGATCTCTCAAATTCATCTTTAATAACAAATAATAACAATAACATATTTTTTTTATTTTAATAAATTTTATCTAACTAATAAAAACCAACAACATGCATACCTTTTAGTAATGTGGGGCACTGCATTCGTCTGAGGAAATGGTCCACCAGCTCCACGCTTTGGTTCTCTAGTCATCTACACTAATGATTGTCAAAATAGGGGGAATGAATCCAAGTGGGTATGAAGCAATCTCAACATACACCGTGGGAATGATATGGAAAAATATGGGAATAATGGTGAAAGGTGTAGGAATATAATGAATGAATGACAAAAAGTGAAAAGTGTTTTTGGGGAGACCTTCACAATGCAGTTATAGGATGATCCAAGGTTTTTTACCCATTCTCAGTTTAGGGTTTTTTGTCCATTTTGGAGAGAGTGGGGATAAGTCACAATAAATGCTCAACTTCCCTTCATTTATGAGGGAAGGAATAATAATGTTTTGGACCATATTTGGTGGAATTTTAGTTTTGAAGGTCTAAATGGAGGAAATAATGGTGGGATTATGATGTATAGTTATGTTTTGGACCATGGAGAGGAAGGCGATTTTTTTTTTGTGTTAACAGTGTTGGTAGGGGAAATTAATTGGTTAAATGAAATGTACATGTGGTTTGTAGTATAGAGAGGGAAAATACAAATAGATATTACATACAAAGACATATCATATGTGTGGAACAATATCTTGGTTGGCCAAGACATAGTCCATCACACTAGTTCCCCCAATATGAGGGAATCCAATGTAGTTGTTGGAGCGTTGAAAGCACAAGAGACTGTTGAGAAGCAAGAGGCCCACAATAATAGTCTAGTTGGAGTATATGTCTCCCATTAGTTGTGATGGGATATAAAGGTATATTGAATCTATTTGAAGGCCTACCACATCATGTTTGAGGTATTTCAAACAAATACCATCCTTGGATCAGTCATGTACCATGTTGTAGAGTTGTTATATTGTGCAACACAGGAGCAAACTGAAAGCATTTTAACCAAACCTCTTGGTCCAGATAAGTTTATAAAAGTTTAAGGATGAACTTGGTGTAGGTTCACATATGTCCATAAACGAAGGGAATTAGAATATATGAAATATAATGGTCAATGCACTTTATTTATCACAATACTTCTAAGCTAGTTTCCAAATAAAGAGATTTAAGACATTAATTAAGTCACTTGGTTTTTTAGTTACAAAATGTTGGTTGTCATTAATTCCCATCTGTCACTAGACATTGCTTTTGTATTGTAATACACATGGGATAAAAATATCATTCTCTCTTGGAAAGTTTGTGTTTCATGTGTGTGCATAATTTATAGTTCTTTTTTATGTCTACTAGCTAGTTGTGAATACCTCATTGTTCTGCTGAATGGAAAATATGAAAACACAAATGCTATGATACTCTAATTTTTTCTTTGTTTCTATGGATACCATACTACAATTTTGGATTTGGATAGATCCACTTTATAGGTTGACCAAGTTCAAAACCTTATCAAGTTCATCCCTACTAAAGAATAAATGGAGATGTTGAAGGTAAACAATGTTTTGTAGAAATCAAACAGTTCATTATCATAGGGAAACAATTTGTGAAGAGGGAACCTCATGTAAACCATGTTTATCAAAAATTTTGTATATGAACTCACCTTTTATTTTAAGATATATCTATCTATGCTTCAAATATATATTTCACGTGTCATTTTTAGTTGATACTTTTTAATGTTGTTTTTTTAAATGTGATGAAAGACGATGTCTTATTTTGATTTGACAAGGGAATAAATACACTAGCAAAATTGTGTTACTATAAAACTTGAATCCATTTACTACAATGCTTGTCAGGTCTGTTAGTTATTGTTTTTAATTTTTCAAACATAAGTATTTTTTCTTTCTGCATGGATACACCTACATTTTATTGCTACAAACTTGTATTTTCTCACTCTACCCTGGAGCAGAATGCTATTTTGCAGAAAAATTTTAGATTGATCCAAGAAACTTGTTTAATCATTCCCATCCAAAGGTAGAAAAATGATAGATGATTGGATAGGCTATTCTCCTTGCATATACAAGAAAGTGGAAGACAACATGATGTCCAATATGAATTTGATTAAAAGTACATGATAAAGAGAATTGTTGGCATTGAAATCTAACTAACATTGATCAACCAATTCTCATATGTGGCAGAGATAAAACTAGATATTATCTTATTTGGTTACAATAATCTCTAGCATCTACTATTTAGTTTGCATTGTCTTTGAGAGCTCTGCTCAAATGTTGTCTACACAGATTATTGTATAGGATATCATATACCAAACCATTTTTTGAACATAGAAATATAACTAAGTGGTTTATGATTAAAACTAGAAAAGGAAGTTTCATCAGGCTGACTATTACATGCATAATCTCTAAAAGAGTTTTGGACTTCACACACACATATAACCAAATATGGAGTTATTTTTGGAGGTGATGGTAATTATATTTTTGGTTAGTGGAAATGATTTATTATTAAGAATGGGGATCTATGATATTCATATGCATTAATGCATCTCACTTCAATGTGGGATCCCTCAAACTTGATCAACAAATGCACACGTAATTTTTTATTCCTGATGGGGTTTGAACCGGGGTGTTTTATATGGTGACACCCTGTCTCAGCCAGTAGACCATTACCCAATGGACCTAAGGTGTTGGTATTCACTACAATGATTAATTTTTATTATCCATGGATAACAATGGGAAAAACAACATGAAAATTTGTGAATATCACTGGAATTAGGAATGGAGGAAACCTCCTTTGCATTGTGATGCCTAGACATTTTGTGTTTTCTAAATGTAAATGGAAAGTGCAAACCTTAGTTGTTTGTTTCTATGATTGATTCCAACAAAATATAGCAACTCTTTCCTGGTTTGGGGGGTTTATCTTTGCATACCTTCTCAAAATTATTTTGTAGTGTGACTATCCCTGATAAGATATGATTCATGAGAACATGCACATGAGCAAAAACATGGAATTATTTCTTGGTTGTCTTGGTTGGTTGTTTTTCAATGGTACGGAGAAGTGGAATTCCCGGTAGCAAATTGTTTGTCATAAGAAAATCAACACATACAGTTTCAATAGGAACCCACAAATTAATATTAATTTAATATTGAATATTATTGTATTTTTCTTTTTGAAGTTATGTCCCAGTCATCATTGTAGCATTTCCTTGTTGTCATGCATCGACCGGGGTTTCTGTTGGTCCAATTTTGTCTTTCATATTTTATAGTTTAAGAGATGAATTTTTTCTCCTAACATTCGTATTTGGTCTCTTACATACTAAATCATCAACATATGATGTCTCATCAATACAAGTATCTTGACATGATTGGAAAAAATTCGTATTCTAGTTCTTCTTGAGGCTTCATTTCATTATGCAGAACTAGTTTATATAAATTTAGATGGTTGTACCAAATGATGTTATTCTACATGATTTATCATGCCCCGCCATATTTTTTCCTAGCTCTGGCCTGGAACCATGTAGCACCAGTGCTGGTTGTTGCAGCTACTCATCTCCCATCTCAATGAGTTAGCCTAAACAATACTTACATTATAATTGTAATCAAGCAATTTTGATCTCGTTTGTAAATTTACTAGCAATTATCACATCTCATTGGCATGGTTATTGTTGGAAAACTATTTGGTGCTCTACTATAATTTTGTTTTAAATTTAGTTTGACCATATGCATAGGGATCCCGGAACTACTACACCAACTTTTGGCAGTGGAACAATACAGTAAGCAATCCTATACTTCTTTGAAGTGAAGTGTTTAACACAAGATAGAATGCAATTTGAATTAAATCAATTATAGCTTTCTTTACATGGGTTTGTTGTTGTGAGAAATGTTTTATGTGTATAATATTTAACTTCTCATGGATTGAATAACATTCAATGCTTCTCATATATTTGCTGGAGACTCTGTCATACTAAACATATTCAGTGTATTTTTTTTAATTTTGGATAGATGCAAATGCATATGGTGAAGCAACATCCAATTTAGTTGTAGGAAACTTAACCTTCAATATGTTATTCACAAATTCTTGACATGGGTAGGGGAGGTTGGGATAGAGATACAATTGTTCATTCCCTGCATGTTTCTTACAATAACCTAGAGGGTGTTGTTGAATATCTAAATTATATAAGGATATTTATTTGCACAAGTTCAACTTGTTATGTTTCATTTTTTCCTATTAAATCATTTTACTTCCTAATATATATATATATATATATATCGTAGGGAATTCCTGAGATAGAAGTAGCTCCTCCTGTAGCTCTCCCAATGCATTCTATTGGTCAAGCTACAAACCCTGCTGCACTGGATCCTATAGTAGCAACATCAATGACAGGGTAAGCAACCACAAATCAGGATGGGCCCAATGAAGCTCCATTAGATATTTTCCCATAGGTAGATGTTATATCTGTATGTTTCCAACTTTTTCTAATTACCGAAATTTTGAAATCTTAGACATTGGATTTTAATTGACTTGTCAAAATTAGTACATGTCCAAAATATCCTAATCTTTTAGACATCCTGCAAAGCTTTTTTGAAACAACAAAGGCATTCAAACATCCAGAGTAAAAATGTTGATTTAAGTTTTCCTTTACTTTGATTTAAGTCATCAAATTATTTAAATATTAACTATATTTTGAATTGTAAATGGTAGTTTGAGACTCTGGTGAATAGTCTTGAGTTTTTATAACATAAAAGTGTCTTGAATTTTTTTCTCTTGTCCACAAACTTTATTCAAATTGTTGTTTACTGCTAACATGGACCTTTGGACCATTAGTGGACTTTAGTCATTATAAGTTTCCTAAAAAACCCTCCCTAAGATATGAAAGTAGTCCAAACTTCAAGCTCATTGTTTTGGATGGCCTAGGTTATATTTTAGAGCCAAACATATCTGGTGTGTACCTAGGTTGCTTGGAAATATACCCAGATATGATGTATTAGTTAGTTGCTTATTCCTACGGTTCCTTGGAAGTCCCAACAATGCTTAGAATTTCCTACGAAAATCCTCTTGTAATTTTATCATATGCCCTAGTGGAAACCCATACAATATGGGTGGTGATACCTACCTTTCAGCAGGGGCATATTCCCTAGTTTAGAAATGAGTGTATCCTAGTAAAATTTGAAGCAGTACTAGACAACTGTCAAGGTCAAAGGATGGATCAAGGGAATATTTATGACGTTATACACAATAAGAAATAAAACCTAAAGTAGTGAGTTAAAATATAGTCATGTGGAGCATTTTGAAAGATAGCCACCTTACAACAATTGTGTCAATCCTGTAGCAACATCGTCATCTCTTAGATCTAGTATATGTGTTTAGATGAAGTTTCACCTTGAATCAAATCTTAGAAGATATATTCAATGGTGGTGAATTCATGAAAAAACTTGGAATCAAAGTTGAATATTGTTTGAAGGAGTTTGAGGATAATAAGGAAAACCTTGGCACTAAACAACCATTCAACAGTGAGTGTATTCACGAGTCTATTGTAGGTATATTTGGGACAAAATATGTATGTTCCAAGGTTACTTTTGGAATTATAAATATAGTTTCTTTATCATCACCAATGATGCATCGGTTAGAAAACATGCTAGTTACAATTGAACTGAAGGAATTATGCCCTGGAAAAGGCCATAAAAGTAATGCTCGGGGTTTCCCTAGAGGGAATAGAAGGACTATTCCCACCCCTTTCTGTGACAGAAAACGATGTTTGAAAAACATTGGTTTGATAAAGTAAACATGTATCAATTCTGAGCACGGTTTTGTGGGAATCAAAGACTTAGACAGTTGGACCATTTAATAATCTAGGGAAGTCCTAACCTTGAAAAGGGCTTTCTCTCATCACTATCAGGTTCATATTTGATTCATGTAGAAGGTGGTCATTTAGTTCTATTTTTTGCACTTTCTATTGTAGTCATATTAGTGCAGAAACATATTAATTTTAATCATATTATAATTTGTTTTACTTTGGTATGAGTTAATACTATAAATATAATACAAATATGCATTGTGGTATGAAATTAATACTAACATCTAATATTGAATTTTTTTCAGATCACAAAGATTGATGGCCCCATACATGATGATCCAAATTATGTTTAGCTTGCTTTAGATATAGGACGGGAAGAAGAAGAAGAAGATGATGGTGACAATAGTGATGAGGTTGATAAAGTTGATGAGTTTGATGATCATGACAAGGATCATGAGCATGATCTTGATGATGATGCTGGTGGTGCTACTAGATACTGATGTTATGCATGAACATGATATAGTTTGGATTATATATTTACATGTATTAGTGTTGATATATAACTATGATATATTTATCATTATTTACTTTTATATCTATATATGGATATTATTCAACTTATTTCTTGTGATATTACTATTTAAATCATATATATATATATATATATATATATATATATGATTTTTTTTACTTTACTATAATGATATCCATGAAAGGTTTTGACATGGTGATCATACATTTGAATTTTAGTTGATTTGATTAAAGATAGTGATGATGATATTATCAATAATGTATTGTTACTTTATTTATATTGGAAATTGTCAATTATCTTTTGATGACGAATTTTTTTACTTTACTATAATGATATCCATGAAAGGTTTTGGCATGCTGATCATACATTTGAATTTTAGTTGATTTGATTAAAGATAGTGATGATGATATTATCATTATTGTATTGTTACTTTATTTATATTGGAAATTGTCAATGATCTTTTGATGACGAATTAGTATGTATGATGATACTTTTGGATGGATGTTATGAATAGTTTTTAGACTTCTTTATAAATGTTATGCTATAAAGTTTTAATTCTCAATGATATTTGAGAACTTTGATATATTTCAATATTTAATTTAAATTAATAAAATAAATGCAAAATCAATAAAAAAGGATATATTTAATTATTAATAATTGAAATTCTTAATTAACACTGGATGCAAAATAAAACGTAAAATGGATGCAATATTATACATTATAATGAATGCAAAATTGGATGCAAAAAAAGACACAAAAGTGGACATCACACTAGATGCAAAAGTTGATGTCACATCATATGCAAAAGTGGATGCAAAAGAGACTCAACACTAGACATAATTATGGGTACATATATAGATGCAATACGATGCCCAAAACTAGAGACAAAAGTGGATTCCTAACTAGACGTAAATTGGGTGCTAAATCAGGCACACAACTAGGCACAAAACTGGAATCAACACTAGGCATAAACAAATACGTAAAATGGGACATAATATTGGATGTAAGATGAGGCACAAATTTGGATGTAAAACCGAACGCAATAGTGGATGAAAGATGGGATGCAACATTGGATGTAAAAATGGATGGAAAATTAGACACAAACATGGAAGAAAAACTAGACGCAACACTAAGCACAAACCTAGACACAAAGAAAAAAACATCAACCAGGAGAAAAAATTAGGCACAAAACCAGATGCAAAAGAAGACGTAAAACAAGATGAAACATTGTGCTCAAACCTGGATGACAAAAAATTCATAAAACAAGATAACTGGATGCAACATTAGAAGTAGAATTGGACGTAAAACATGATGCAAAATTGGGTGTAGAACTTGATGTATAACTTGGAGAAAAATTAGATGCAACATTAGATGCAAATCTGGGCACCAAACTGTGCAAACAAGGATGTAATAAATAATACAAAAAATATGCAATACTAGATGCAAAATTGGGCACAAATAAGGATGTAAAAAAAGACTAAAACAAGGATGCAAAAACTTGGGCACAAAATTTGTCATAAAAATAAACGTTAAAAATGATGCAAAAAAAGATGCAATAGAAATTGCTTTCTAAAATTGTACAATAACACCACACTTAGCATCGGCTTGTTCACGATAATTCAGAAAAATTACACTAAAACATGGCACTAAATATGTCGTTAAATCCATTTTTTGTTGTAGTGACACTAACTAGGGTGAATTGATGGTGGGAGTCCCATGACTCAGTGTAGGATCCTAAAATGTAGGGATTGGTATTTTGAGCTCCTAAACTCATGCAAAGTGGTGGATCAATTGGTAGGTGGGCCATAGATAACTTCTCCATGGAATTAATGAAGTTTCAACATGTTCCTAAGCTAGAAAAGTGACATATAAAATGTAGTGGACAATGGAGGATTACAATAATCATAACACCCTCCCTCAATCCAAACTTGGAAAACCTGGTCTCCGGAAACTAAGACCAAAGGTCACCCATAAAATCTAATGCAAAAAATTAACTACTCAATAAACCGAGGGAATGGGGAAAACCTCTTGGGAACCCCCAGCCCCCTGTTAAAAATGAAAAATAGGGAATTGGATCAAGATTTCAGACCAAGAGACAAATTCTTGTGAGTAAAAAAAATGAGATAAATTTTTGTAGTGCGCACCTCTATGGATCATAATGTAGTGCGATGGTCCTTATGTGCACTAATTACTTGATACAGTGCATGTGAACCTCTCCACATTATTTCAATCTAATGCCAAATATGAGATTAAATGTTGATGTTTTTGCATATAGACTTGCATATTTTGAACCTTTATGATAGTATGGAAGAGTTAAACTTGGAATTACATGCTCACGGGGATTTTTTGAGCCCATACAATGGTTTCCCCAGCTTGCATGCTAAGGAACAATCATCAGTGTACCCCTTAGATTGTTCCATGTAGATTTCTTCTTCTAATTTACCATGTAGAAGATACTTTTGTCTCTTCTTTCTAGAGGAAGAGAGACATGGTCCAATGTCTCATTCTTCTTTAGTGACTCATATTCCTTATCCATGGATTCCTTTCTTGGTGAATCATGGAAAACCACTTTGTAGAATTGTTGATCAGACCTCACCATATTGCAACATATCTCTGGGAGTTTATAGTGCCTCTCTAGGAGAAGTGAATTTGTATGAGATAGTGCAAGGTTCTCATCTTGAAAATGAGATCTAGTTATCCTTTTGTCATATCAATCTCTATCCATGTTCATGTCGAGTAAAATATATGCTATCTATTTCGACACTTAATTGTCAATCTGCAAGTTGTAAGCTTTGAGGTACAAGCATAGTATGTGCAGGTTCAAAGTGATCTAGCTTAATCTAATGATGGAAAATAAAAAAAATAATTGAAACTAGCCCAATCACCTTGAGAGGAAACCCATCATAGGGTGACCATATCTCCTGAGTTTGGTCATTAATCTATCCATTGGTGATTGAAACTAGTAAAAAATTACAAATGCAAGAGCTTTAAGAAAATTCAATTGACACCAAAGATTTCCTACTTACTTCAAAACAATGCTGTTATGAAGAAACAACAACATACTAATCAAATAAAGAAACTAGTACAATCCAAATCACACGAAAAAAAGAAACTTGAATTAAATATGATCTAAATTCTTCAAAGTAAACAAATTTCAAATTCCAAAACATCAAAATCATGCACTAATAACCTATACTAAAAATAAATTTAAAAAGAACTAACTAGTTACCAAAAGTAAAGTACTAAACTAAAATACCTAATCAATCAAAAGGAATTAATTTAAAATCCAATTGCCAATTAATTGAAAATAACAAAACTAGAATAACAAGAGTAAGACTCTCAATCAAATCTGAAAGTCTCAAATAAAATTTCCACAACAATTTATATTCTAACATTTTTTACCAATTCCATAAATATGACCCATTCACAACATCAGAGTTTTTTCAACAGTTTTGTATGTAAACAAAATTACATTTATGACTCTTTAAGGAGCCAATGAGTAAACAAGTTCATAAACTCATTATTTTCATTCAGTATTTTAACTCAATTTTAGTTGTGGATCTTGTTATGCAATAATTTATTCCAAGCATAATTCTACAATGTGTAACAGACCTAAATAATAACAACAAAAAATACATAAATATAACATAATACAATATATATAGAAATAGAAATCATAATAATAACAACAACAAAAAATAATAATATAATATTAATTAGTGAAAAGGTGTAACTCTTTATGAAGAGTTGCATTATACACCTTTTAAATAATTATATATATGGGAAAGTCCATCTTGTAAAATATCATATCTGTTTTATCAATTGCAGGATTATTTGTATTTTAGAAAGTGGAAGTTCGAGAAGTTATAGTAAACAGTTTTTTTACCATTACAGAGGTATCAGAGCCTGTTTGAATGATATGGGACTTTGGCCTTAATTCTTAGACCTTGTATGATATTTGGCTTGTAGCCTTATTCTAGGGCTTCCCTAAAAATAGGACCTTGTCGTTGAAAAAAAAAGGTAAAAGTAAAACAAAAAAAGAGTGGTAAAATTAATCCCCCCAGAAAAACAATGTAACCCCCCTCCCCCACACATGGTTTCTTACAACAAACAAAAAGTGAGATTTGAGCTTAGGTGGGGAAGGTAACAATCATTCCTCCCAACCACCCAATCTACAAGAAGTCTTTAGGGGAAGAAAATTAATTATTTCAACCTTAAAATAAAATATTATTATTATTATAATAAGAATTACTTAATAATTGTATTAAGTACAATTATTAAATTACAAGAGTAAAGAAAAACAAGACAAAATCGAAGAAGACAAGAAGTCATTCAAAAGGAAAACCAACTATCGTTAAAGAACACCAAAAGTCAGGAGTTATGACAAATTCTAAATCAGAATTGCAGTCCCAACTACAAGTAGCATTGGTAAAAGCATTTGACATGACAAAGATGGATATTTATAAAGGATTGATAGAGCAGGAGAATCATTATCTAAAAATCAGTATTGAGATATTATCTACTAAAATTGAGGAATTAATGAGTAAAAAATATACCAATCAAAATCTAAAAAACCAAAAAATCATGAAAGATGCAGTCAAGAATAAAGAAGAAATAAAATGATTAAACAAAATCATCAAGAAAAAAGATGACAAAATCACAAAAATTCAGAAAAAAGTAAGATGCCAAGAAGCAGAGAATTGCCTCCTTCAACAATAGATTGAGGAACTCGAATAGAAATAGGACGACACAAAAAAAGTGCACAAGTTGGAAATTATGAAAGTCAATAACACATTAACAAATAACACTAAAGAAATGTATCGATTGAGAAATCGTAATAAAATATTAGCTATGAATATCAAGAAATTAAAGAGTACCAAGAAGGAAGACAACTCGAATGAAGACATCGAAAGAAAAGTCTTAGAAAAGAAAGAATAAAATCAATGACTTCTAAATCTTAATCAAGAACTAGAGAAACAAATCGAGAAGTTAAAAAAGGACAAAAATTCGCATGATGAAGGGTTCGAGAATATTCAGAGTAAAAAAAATCTCCTGGAGAAAAACATAACACAAACCTAGAAAGAAGCATCTAGAATCTCTGAAAAACAAATTCAAGCCGAGGAAGTAAATTCAGTCATCATCACATATAAAATAGAAGTTAATACATCCGAAGAACAAATAACAAAAATTCCCTATCGACAACCCAACCATATAAACGGGTATCCTAGAAAGTGTGAATTGTTGAAAGATAATGGTACTAATGTAATCAAAGTTTCTAAGGACATATTAGTAGGGAATCCCAACAATAGGAAACAAATCAATTTGGGATGGATTGATCCGTCAACATGTCGAAAGTTATGCTCTACACTTATAATTTCGTATCGACATGTTTCGTCAGCTATGACGTCACAAGGAACGATGCAACCACATTATAAGGCTTTGAGGACAAAGCCTTTCTAAGAGAGAGGAAATGTTACAGACCTAAATAATAACAACATTAAATACATAAATATAACATAATACAATATACATAGAAATAGAGATCATAATAATAATAACAACAAACAATAATAATATAATAATATTATATTAATTAGTGAAAAGGTGTAACTCTTTATGAGGAGTTGCATTACACACTCTTTAAATAATTATATATACGACAAATTCTATCTTGTAAAATATCATATCTATTTTATCAATTCATGGATTATTTGTATTTTAGAAAGTGGAAGTTCAAGAAGTTACAGTAAACGGTTTTTTATCATTACACAATGGTTTGACACATTTAAGATTTCAATCTTATCTTGCAATGATTTTGCAACCAGAATTCAATTGATCCTTTGCATATGAAATTCAATTTTAACAATTTGGTGAATACTTTCAAATCTTTAAATTTCCACACCTATACTTCATATATGATAATGATTATTTATAACGCAATTTAGCATTTGAAATTCATAAATATACATTATGTTCTTGAGTTGAGGATGTCATTATGTAGTTTGACAATAAAATGAAAGTGTTCTTTCAAGTTATCTTTTGTATATTTATAAAAATATCTTGCAATGCAACATGTATTATGGGTGAATGAAAACAATATTCATCCATACAATCAAATGGTAAGATAACTATCTTTTAAATATCAAATCAAATGTAAAGAGAATAAATGAGATGTAATAAATTGAAAGAAAACAATAATCAAATATGTATGAATCTAAATAACCTCAACAAAATTTGTTTATGCCACAAATAAGAATGTATAATGCTGATCGATCTAAAGAAAGTAAAAATGTAAATATAGTATTCTACCTATTTATAAAACAACACAACACATACCAAAGGATGGGGGCCTTTCCAATATTGGTCTTCATTGTGGAAGAGATATAAAACACTAAAGAATGGTCTACTACAACATGTGTAGGAATATCAACTTCTTCTCATTGACTAAAAACTCCAAGGAATTAAAAGCACTCTTCCATTACAAAAAATAGTATCTCCCTCTGTCAATGGATCTGATACATATTTATATAGGAAAAGACAAGTGGGAAATGATATAATAGAATCACCAAAACTCCATGTCACTCAACAAATCATTGATTTTACAAATCTTTCCATGCATATAATCTAGAAAATCCATCCCAATTAGATGTGAATTCCTCCCAATTCGTTGAGAAATTCAGAAATATTTTCACGAATAAGGGTAAATGGGGCCATTTATGAAGTGGGTTTTGAACCATTTTCAATAATTCCCCATCAATTGCTCATAAATTGAGCCTAGAATATGCTTCTTGTCTTAAATAATGAGAGTGCCATATCATAGTACTGGAATGCGTGTCAGACGGTTTCAGAATGAAGTTGTTACTTGCTTGTTGGTTGGATCTATGATTGAATGGCATGATTTGGGTGAGTGTTTCATTTGTTAATATTTCTGTAACTTCTTATCTCCACGTGAACCATGATTCCACGTGGCCTGTATATAATAAGAAGCCAAAACAATGTATTATATACCATAAAATAAATCTTATTTGTTCGTATTCCATTAATCAAATTTAAACATTAAATGGTTTCTTTGATTACCATGTGTTTTATACTTCGAAAATTTTAAGTGGATTTCCAACTTGACACCATATTTCTCATTTATTAAATTGCCATGATTTTAATTTATTTAAATGATGAGTATTTCACATTTAAATTGCCACGGGTTATTTAATTTGTCATATTTAATTTGCCATGATTAATATTAAGTTTTATTTAAAATTATTTTGAATTTAAAACATAAGTGAACCAAAAGTTTAACATTAACCCAACATTTTGATTTTCATGTGCAGATATAGAGGATCATCACGAACCAGAAGACAAAAGTAAGCCAAACCAATGAACCAATACATCATCAAGCATAGTGTGGAACTTAACACTGGAAGAAGTGCTAAAATGAGTATCAGAAGAGTGGCCATTTGTAATTTTTTGTGTTTGCACCAGGATCATTGTCGAAATTACATTTAATACATCAAAAGTAATGATTTAGACATATTTTACATTTATGAGCTTTAATTAATAAAATAAAGAGATAATCATTTTAAGGATATATGTCCTAAATTGTAGGTGAATGAGCTATGAAATTAATGAAATAAAATTACGAAAAGCATAATTTTTTAGAGCCCATCATCCACCCAGACTGAATATATGGAACATCCTCGAGCCATTAATAAGTTGAAACTGGCTTGTATATGTCAACACTTTGATTATCAACAATAATCGACAAGAAGTTATAGGAAGCTATTACTGTTCTAAAACAAAACTAATTTTTTTTAGAAAAATAAGGATAAATATAAGTGATAAGAGAGACCAAGATACTTATAGATTTTAGTATTAGAAATATCTCATACATGATTACTAAGACCATAAAAGTTGTGTAGGGAATTTTCCTTTTGTTCCAAGATAGAAAACATGAGGGTATAAATGGTCGAGAAATCCTATAGGAAACAAGTCATCCCTAACTCATTTTTCAAAGACTTATTGTCATCTAAGGAATAAGGATAAAGTTCACATTTTGAGTTCGTTAAAATTCTACAATTGCGGGTCCCACTTCCAAGATAGTAATATCCTATACATATGGTTTGAATTAGATAACATGGATTAAGTTCAACTTGCGACCATTCTCTAATAATAAATGAATGACAAACTTGACCATGTATATATGCACTTGGGGTCTCCATTTAATTGATCCATATGCATAATAATATGTTTACTATGTCTCTTTTACCTGGCGTTGCCTCGCTCCTTGTGAGCATGTTCAATACCCCAGCGGGTTTTCCTTGTAACTAGATAATTTTGACAAAAGATATTAAAGTATGTGGAAGACGGTTGGTACTAGAGTATATTAAGTTTTCTAAACCCATAAATCAATTAAATTTAACCCATGAGTAACATTATTTATAATAGCCCAAATCTATAACTCATGCCAAAAGAGAATGACTTGAAGTTATCCTCCAGTCCTTAAATCTAACTTCTTCATATAAAAATTTAATAGTGGTCCTCCATAAATAGAAATATTAGTTACTCCCATGCTACTACTTAATAAAGATACTTAAATAAAAAGCTTTGATGATGAGTCTAGGATGTACAAGTGATCGATAGGTATTAGATAGACCGTAACGTAATGGTAAATTCCCATGATATTTAACATTAGCATTAAGCCGCAATGTTATAATCAGAAATATGCATGTATGAAAAAAAATAAGGATTTTGAATTCTTTTGGTTTAGTCATTAACATTATTTTATTTTTAATTCTTTTTTATTGAAAAATGAAACAAAAAGTGAAGTTTCATTAATCTTTAAACTAAACATGCAACTTTTTATTTATATACATACTTTTCTATCTTGAAAAATAAAGAAAATATTTTTATTCAAGTATATGATCTCTGAAAATATTTTTATTCAAGTATATGAGCTCTTCTAATGTAACCAAGTGCGAAGCAAGATAAAAAAATATATCTTTGTACACATATGAGAAAGTTATTGCAACGATTACCTGAGTATGGAGAATCAACCAACTTACTTGTTTACACATCAAAAGGTTTCGAAGGAAGGAATGGTATTGTGGCCTCATTACCTTTTCGAACCGCTTGATGTAATCATGATATTCACATTCTTTCCTCAATCCTTGCAAGTCCTATTCTTCTAAATGTTCAATTGCTTGAGTACATGAAGGATATATATATATATGGATAACTCTGCAATTTCAGGTCTCTCTCCATTGAATGTAGTCTCCAAGTTTTCATATTCCTTGGTACATTGGAAAGGAGAGTCTGTTTGTATCTCACGGGACTATGTTTCTTCTATTATTTGTGGAGAGGTGATAAATGCTTAGATTCTATCAAAATTTTCTCTTCTCATCAGAGGAAATTTCAACTCCAAATGGGCCTCCTAAAAACAATTAATAAAATAATAAAATAATATTTATTAATTTTGGAGGAATAAAAAAAAAACTACTTTTTGTTTGTATTTTTGACATATCTCCCCATTTTTTTACTCAAGCTTCGATTGGGAGAACTCGTTGGATGCGGAATTAAATTCTGCATCCAACTAGTACCCACTCAGCATACTTTTGATGGACCCCGCTACTTTTGAATACTCATGTTTTTTTAGGTATTTATTGTTTTTGGGGTAGTGGGGTCCATCAAAAGTATGTCGAGTGGGTACTCATTGGATGCAAAATTTAATTTCGCATCCAACGAGATCCCCCGATCGAAACTTGAGTAAAAACAAAAGGATATATGTCGAAAATACAAACAAATAAAGTAGTTTTTTTATGATACCTATCCCCAAATTTATATTAAAAAAGTGTTTAAGACCTATACGGTATTTCAAATTTAAAGCAATTTCATTGGATAAGACATAATGACATGGAATTTGAATTAGAGTTAAAAGGCCCATTTTGAGTTGAAATTTCCTCTAATGTGAAAAGAAGAGATCCCAACATTTATTAATATTTGAGAGAGTTCTTCCAAACTTATCATCTTCTTTGAATCCATCTTGCCGGTTGATGAGTCCTGTCTCACACATGGGTTAATGTCCAGGGTTCTTACAACACCCAAAAGAAATAACTAAAATTAAGTTTTATAAATCCTATTAAAAAATGAGATAAAATTGATTGCAAAACTAAAGCACACTTCTCAAAGTAAACTTGAAATCCTCATGCTAATTTAGACCTCATTGTCACCAATTTATATGTTCACATGAATTAGTTCTTAAAAATCACATTTGCAAGAAATTAAATTGCAGGAAAGTAAACAAACTCAAACTTGCAGAAAGAAACGAACATTGGATTAAAATTAAATTGCATGAAAGTAAACTACATAAACTTGTTGAAAGAAAAACACTCTTGCATGAAATTAAATTGCAAGAAAGTAAACACACCTTACAGGAAAGATAAACACACTTTTGCAAAAAAATAAATCAAACGTGCAAAAAATTAAACACACTTGCGAGAAAGGAAGTTTGCATGAAAAAGAACAACATGGATTTGTGGTGACCCACCAAAGTGGATGCATCTGGCTATTACATCACGAAAAATCTGTAGCGAAGTCATCTTTGTGTCTTACCATCTGCCCCCCGCCCCTTGCTGTGTAATGTAAAGGAAACCTATTTGCCTACACTTCAACCCCTTTAGCACCTCCCCGGCAATGGCACCAAAATTTTTGAGTAAAATATATGCTATATATTTCAAAATTTAATTGTCAATTCGGGACTCATAAGCTTCGAGGTACAAGCGCAATATACTCAAGGTCAAAGTGATATAGCTTAATATAATGATGGAAAATTCACAAAATAATTGGAACTATCCCAATCACCTTGAGAGGAAACCCATCATAGGGTGACCATATCTCCTGAGTTATAAAACAACATAACACATACCAAACTATGGGGGCCCTTCCAAACTTGTCCTACATTGTGGAATATATCTACAACACTAAATAATGACCTACAACATGTGCAAGAATATCAACTTCTTCTCATTGTCTGAAAACTCCAAGGAATTACAAGCACTCCTACATTACAAAAAAATAGTAGCTTCCTCTCTCAATGGATCTAATACATATTTATACTGGAAAATACAAGTGGGAAAGGATATAATAGAATCACCAAAACCCTATGTCACTCAACAAGCCATTGATTTTACAAATCCGACCATGCACAAAATCTGGAAAAATCCATCCCAATCATATGTGAATTCCTCCCAATCCATTGAGAAATTATGAAATCTGCCTAGAGATAGAGATAGGGATTAATGGGGCCATTTATGAAGTTGGTTTTGAACCGTTTTGAATAATTCCCCATCGATTACTCATAAATTGAGCCTGAAATCTGCTTCCTAACTTAAATGACGGGAGTGTCGGATTGAGTACTAAAACAGGTGCCGGACAGTTTCGGAATGGATTTGTTGCTTTCTTGTTGGATGGATATGTGATTGAATAACTTGATTTGGGACAATGTTTAATCTTTTAATATCTCTGTAACTTCTTATCTCCACATGAATCGTCATTCCACGTGACCTGCATACAATAAAAAGCCAAAACAATGTATTAGATACCATAAAATAAATCTTATTTGTTCATATTCCATAAATCAAATTTAAGCATTAAATTATTTCTTTGATTACCATGTATTTTATACTTTGAAAATTTTAAGTGGATTTCCAAGCTGGAACCATATTTCTCATTTATTAAATTGCCATGATTTTAATTTATTTAAATGATGACTATTTCACATTTAATTTTCCATGGTTTATTTAGTTTATCATATTTAATTTGTCATGATTAATAATAAGATTGATTTAAAAGTATTTTGAACTTAAAACGTAAATGAACCAAAGCTTTAACATTAACCCAAAATATTGATTTGCATGCATAGATATACAAGATCATCACAAACTAGAGGATGAAAGTAATTCAAACCAATGAGCCAATTCATAATCAAGCCTAGTGCGGAACTTAGTAATAGAAGAAGTTCTGAAATGAGTATTGGAAGAGTGTCCATTTGTAATTTTGGGCTTTTGCACCAGGATCATTGTTGAAATTACATTTAATACATCAAAAGTAATGATTTAGACATATTTTACATTTATGAGCTTTAATTAATAAAATGAAGTAAGAGATAGTCATTTTAATGGTATATGTACTAAATTGCAGGTGAATGAGCTATGAAATTAATTAAATAAAATTATGAAAAGCACAATTTTTTAGATCCCACCAGTTCCCAGCATTCTCAATGACCGTTTGAGCCCATTTAGGTGTAGGATAGGGAGTAGGGGCTGTATCTGGATTTGGATCTATGTGAACTTCATCCTCAATACCAAGATCTGATTTAACTTGGAACTTAGCTTCAAATTCTGAATCATCAAAACAAACATTATCATATGCAAAAAAATTATGTAGAATGAATTTTCCTTCCCTTTTAATTGGTTGCATATATTGCACCAGATTTGAGTATGGAAAAAAATGTGAGAACTCGTATGCCTTTTAGGAATGGTTTTCAATACCTTTTGCTATTAGTTCCTAGTAGAGACATTTGAGATATCAACTGAGTCAGGTTCAAATACAACTCACTTTGGTGAGTCTGTATGAGTCATCTGATACACAGCCAATAGGTTTGATGCTAAGGAGGGAACATGTAGGAAATTTTTGAATGCTCTATGTTGTAATTTTATTGTACCCTTCTCTTTATCTTGGATCTGAGTATCATCTCCCATGTGAATACTTGGACCATCTGTTGGATTTAATGAATAGATTATTCTTTGGAGGAAACCATGTGATTGGAGGATCCAGAATCAATGAGGACGACTTTATATTTTGAAAATCGAGCCTTAAGTGCATGGAATCTCTCATGAAATCCAGTCTTTCCTCTAGAATCAACCTTCATTGTTCCTTCAGGGAGGACAATATTATGTTGTTCAAGAAGTCTTGACATATGATATATGGTTTTATTCATACAACTTTTCTTTGAATGGTTTCCTTTATGATAGTAGGAACACTTGGCCTTTTCAAACCTCTTATGTTTGTCCTTCTTGGAAACTGAGGCTCCATCTGATGAATTAAACTTCTCCTTTGATTCGAAATTAGTGTTATTTTTTGTGTCCTCTTCTTAATCCCTTTATATTATGAATTCTTGGCCTCCCCAGCCAAAAGATATTGATTCTTGGAGTCTTTGAGGACTCCCATTTGGATAAACTTGTCTTGTTTTTTAATGAAGGATTCAGTGAATGCATCAAGTGAGGGAATTCACCAATTTGGGGTTGTCAGTCTCTTAGAGTGGAAGGTGGACACAAATACAGAAAATTATGGTCCAAGCTTGCTCAAAATGGAGAGCACCAATTTATCATCCTTCTTTCCAATTCCACAATGCTTGGACTGCATGACCAAAGACTTGAAATTGGAGAATAATTGTTGGATGGTTTCAAAATTGTTGGGTTTAAGATAAATTAGTTCATTCTCCAAAATGTGTCCTCTCATCTCATCCTACTTTCCAAATAGCGATTCAATATTATTCCATACTTCCCTTGGTGTTTTTAATCCATCTAGGTGGAAGAGTAAACCCCTGGAGATATGAATGGACATGAAACCAAATGCTTCATCCAAATTGTTTAGGTACTTTTATTTCTCTAAAGGTTCTTGGGGTTCAATATCCTTCCCCATTGTGACCCTATACACACCTTTGTTGTACAACACAATAAGCATATCTTCCCTCCAATCCAGATAATTGAAGGGTGTGAGGATCCTTGGTGTCAAGGTTGTTGAATTCTCCATTTTGCAGCTTTAGGAGCAACACATTTCTTTTAAATTATTCAATTTACTTGAAAAAATATTTCAATTCAAATGAAAACTAGTTCAATCACTCTCTACTTCAACATGTGCACATTATCAGGGTGCTTAACACTTGTCTAGACTTCTCTGGATAAATACATAGGGATAAAGGCAAAGATACCAAGAATTATGTGGAACCAAGTTACTTTTGGTGCATCAATGGAAGTTTTTCAAGGATTGAAAATGGCCTAAGAACTTGCTCTGATACCATGTAAAATTAGCAAAGCTACAGGATCATCAGGATTGATTGAACCTCACTATGAAAGAAGAATTCATGATGAATAATAAGTTTAGTGCTGTAATTGTCCAACAATCATGGTGAAATTATTCATACAAGAGAGACATTAATATGATAATCATTAAGCTATATGAAATACATTGGTGATCCAAAAGAGAATTCAAATCCTCTAGGAGTTATTTGAATCTCATGACTTAGACCAACTCCAAACATCACTATCTGTGGAAAATTCTCCATTGGATGCTCACTCTGGTGTAACTCCGGACAACTAAAGCACCTCACTAGAAGTTAACTAACCAAGGTAGGTGAGAAAAGGCGCTTAATCTCCTTAAATCATGCAAAAGTGGCACTAGGCTAACTAAATATGAGTTGAATGTGTCCCAACAGAGCACAAATCAACACCGACTAGGGTGAACTAATTGTGAGACTCCCATGAATCAGTGTGGACTCCTAAAATGTAGGGATTAGTCTTTGGAGCTCTTAAGATCATGTAAAGTGGCACATGAAGTGGTAGTTGGGCCCGATATAACTTCTCCATGGCACTAATGAAATGGACATAAGTTCCTAATATAGGAAATTGACATTTAGACTATGGTGGACAAGGTAGGATTAAAATAATCCTAACACCTCCTTCAAAAGATAAGGAATATCTTGGGAGATGAACATAATAGGTTCAATCCAATAAGGATAAAGGGATGTAGACTCAAGGCAATAGAAATGGGGAAATTTTTTCCTATAGTTTACTTGCTCTCAAAGTTTCTCCTCCTCAAATGGTTCACAATGGCTCAATATATAGCCCTCAAAAGTGAGATGGAGGGCTGAATCAAAGCATTTTCCAACATATGGAAGGTCAAGGATCATAAGAGATGTGACTTGGAATGGAAAACTAGAATTTATTTATTTATTTATTAGCACAAAACCCGATGTACGTGGGATGTAATAGAGTAATATGTCTACACAAGAATTGTAGTGTTGTTGACCCGTGTACATAAAAAAGTATGATTTTTTAGGGTTTTAATTAAGCATAAGGGATATATTGAGTCTGTAGAGGGACAACATAGGCCATTAAGATATGTTTCATAGGTGTGACAAATAATGCTATAAAATATTCCCCCTAATGTGTGAGATCAAAGGGATTACCACGATGGATGAAATACATTATCTATCCTAGAATTGGAGTGGTGAAGGCTTGACCAAAAGAACTAGACACTCATCAACATATTACAATATTGAATTTGAATGCATGACTGTAGATTTGAAGTATATCGTTGTCCTAGATACATATACATACAATGGACATGAACAATCAGCACATCATAGACATATGTCATAAGCGGCCATGGACACATACAATATATAGTGGAGTCTAGCCTCCAAACTAAGTGAAGACATCCGATACATAATAGAATACAAACTACTCTGTCATGAGAACTAAGGTCCCATAGTTACTGTCATGATGAAAAGTAGTAGAATATATGAGAATGGCACCATAGTATGAGGTATAATACACAAACTATCGATGGTACATGTACCATCACATGAATAAAGGTATTGAAGTCGAGCATGATGAAACGTCGTTTGATTACCAATTATTAATGTATACCATTAACAGATGCAAGACAACCCACCGATGATGAAAATGGGTGTTAATGTTAGAAAAAAAGGATCACAGAGAAATAGAAATAAACAATAAACAATATGTAAATATTAAAACACATTATGAGAGAGACACGTATATAACGTGGTTCACCCAACATGGGATACATCCATGCAAAAATTGCCAGTGCTTTATTATACCATCCAAACAAACAAATGAAGGGATATTACCTACAAAAAACCTGCTACAGTTCCTATTCACTCTCTCACACAATAATAGAGATCAATTTTACAATGCAACAATACAATACACACTCGTATTACAATGCCTTTCTTTTATTGGAGAATCACCATGGGAAAATACCACGAGTCACCCAACACCATGGGCTCGTAAAATATTGGCCAACAAAAATCCCAAAGATAATATTTTAGGGGCTTCACACCCAAACCACATTTCTCGGGGGAGCTTTCCCCGAACCCCCCAACCAAGGGGATGGTACCCCCTGGACCCCATGGGGGGCTGATGTCCCCCCCTCACCCCCTTGTTGTACAAGTGTACAGTAAAAATGGGGTACAAACACGACTGAACAATAACACCTATGAATCAAGAAGACCAGGCTCCACAACCAATAATCAAGGTACTAAGTACATTCAACTAGTTTTGATAAAGTTGGTTGGGTTAAACACTTGAAGAATACATTGATCAAGGGAAATTAATGTATTCCCAATTTTCAATGATGAGATAACCTTCCACTGATAACTACAAGTACAAAGGTATTCATGTCACCCAATATCTTAATTCCACAATAAATGATCTGAAGTCGATGGAATGAGATCCGTAGGAAGGAGGGAATTAGGGAATCCCCAATCAACCAACATGGGGTATGTAGTAGGATTAATTATTTGGAAGAACTCAGATGAATAAGATGTACATGAAACAATAACCTCATGCGTCTCTCACATATACCAGATGTAAGTATTATATGAAAGAGACCCTATGAATAAGCCAATAATGAAAACTACTAACAGAAGCAAGGAAACCACCAATAAGGTCTAATGGAATACAAGACATGTCATCAATCCCAATTTGTGAATAGATTTCTTGTCGTCGAACATAAGGTAGGCCACTCAATTAGTGACTAATGATGAGGTGTCATCTACTAAGTTTAAGGTCACCTACAAATGATGAAAGTAGGCCTAGGGTTCTAGGTAGGACAACAAATCCATGTGATACTAGGATGGTTGACATGAAAAGTCAAGGGATTTGAGTAATTGTTGACTCAGGTTATAGAATTCCTTTGAGTAAGAGCATAATTCATATAGATAAAATTTGGTAGCATAGACTCAAGTGTGGGTCTTGATATAACTATATGATGCAGGAGGCATCAAGAAAGTCCCCATAGCAATTGGAAGCTTAACTAGTCGAAGGAGTAAGATCTGAATAACAAGTTCATCTTCCTAAGGACATACTAAACCCAAGTACATACTAGATGTACTAAAAAAGTGGTGTTTTATTCAAAGGTGACATTATTGTTTCCAGCATAAGACAATATCATTTTCTCATCTAGATTTTTATATTTTTTATTTCTTTGGTGTTTTTCATATTATAAAATATTGAAAAAGAATTAAAGATTCCTTATAGTACGAAAGAGAGGAAACGAGTGTTGTGGGAAATCAAACTAGTTCCATCTAGTGGAACATATCAATGCTCAATGTAAGGAAACACAGGAAGGATAAGGACAATTGGGGGGATATTTCTCTAGGGTAAATGGAAATCAAGCTGTAAAGGTTGAAAAGTAGTCTCTTCTTAGATATGATTGAGAAAAACTTGGGAAATATGTCTTATAACGATGAAGCAAGGATCCAACATTAGTCTCAATAAGGAAAGCAGACTAATGAAATGCGATTACAACTTGACACAGGGGAAGTCCCTGTGGATGATAGCCAAAATAAATGTTGAGAATAAACCTAAGGTTTCTACACAAAGACATGGTGAGACTACAAAAGAATCCCATACCTAAGGAGGAACTTCACCATGGGAACCAAATGAAAAGATGGGTTCTAACTAGAGTACCCATTTTCAGGAAATTACTACCGCTTAAATAACAACAATTTTATAAGTAGCTAGAAAGTTCCATGTCGCTAAAAAGAGGGTTTGTAGCTAAGGCTTATGAATCATGGTCATAGTATAATACATAAATGCAAGTGGAGTGAAATCATATCCTATATGCCAATAATGATATATACCTATCCAAGTCATAATCATGCTAGGAAATGGTAAACATCCACCAAGACCTAGAGAAATTGCTTCAAAAAGTAATTCATACCACCATATTAGTCCATAGGGTTCATAAAATATTAAAGATGGAGTGAAAAACAATATGAAGTGGGCAAAAGTTTATTTAAATAGTAAAAATAATATATTTTTACCATATATTTTTCATTTTTTACCACAATAGTGCTTGGGATCCCATTTCACTCTCTTCCTTCTATCGTCAATTTCGGGAGCTATAAGAGATGAAATCAAGAACCATTTATACCAAGTAAGTCTAGACACCATTCTCTTCAATTTCAATGGTTTAATTTTAGATTTTAGTGGTTAATTGTTTTGTTTTCGATCCTGAAAACTAGGGAAATCGGTCCATGAAGTTCATGGTTTATTGTCTTGCATACAAGGGAAAATCCATGTTGGGAAAATGAAGCCTACCCACGTGGAAGCACGACGATTGAAATTTGACCCATGTGTAATGTCATGGATTGATTTTTTTAAGGGTTTTACTCACAAATTTTCCTTCTCTCTTTCAGGATGGTGATTAAATGGAGAGAAAGAAAGCATGATGATGTGGACATATAAGTGCAAGGCGATTTTACCTCTTAACAAGCCCTCAAAAAATGTGGGCTATATAAATTTTGGATTATTGGAAGAATAAGGGAAAAACCTCAGTTGCTCCAAATTCTTATTAGCAACTAGGATCCTGACATAAAGGCATTCAACCTAGATGGGAAGCCACTCAAAATAGAGGTGGATGACATATATTTTATCATTAGAGTGTATTTCCTAGGTAAGGTAGTAAAACTTAAATCTAGGGGAGATGGTGGTGGGATGACAATTAATGAGTATATAATTATAGTGTATTGTCTTCCTAACACAAATAAGGTGGGAAGTCAAGTCCCAATATGAATTATCCAAATCCTAAGGAGGAAGTTCATCATACTAGTCCTAGTGGGGTCATCAGGCTTCAAGGACTCTCATTTTTTACATGGTTGAGTGATTGAGACCCACTATATATGATTAGAGTACATCTCTGTTGGGGAACATGAAACATCAACTGATCGAGTGAAAACCTGGGTGAGCCAAGAACTTTATGTTTTCCAATATACTATGCATTTTATTTTTCGAGAGGGTACCAGGTATTATCTTGAGGGTGGAAGTCCCTCCTCATAGTTTAGGGATATATCCCAGACACAGTGGACTAAGATCATGATATGTTTGGGAGGTTTCAAAGTGCCCTCTCCATATTTAGATGATTTTTTCCACTGGTGTCTACGACAGGTGATCTCTATAGATGACTATCCCTATGAGGGGATTGAATTGCATAAATACATATACATGTTGTTATAACCAAGGTCCTCCTTTAAGAATATCAGTGAGGATCAATTTTATTTTTCAAATATTTCATATTTTTGGGATTTTTTGACTCAATAAAAGAAAGAAATGTTTTTTGGTGGTGTCATGTACTAACATTAAAATCTATTTTGAAAACAACCATCCACATCGACTAGAGGGATTCTCACTAAACCATCCCAGAGGCCAAGGAGAGGAGATAGCTAGCAGGGATGTCAACCTACCCTACAAAACATGCAGGGAAACTTGGCCTGATTGACCCATCGGATTCTTATGGTACAGACTGAGGATCTACAAGAGTCTATGCAGAGGTAGGTGGATGGGGTACCTCGTGCATGGGTAAGGATATTTTGGTGTCCAAAAAACACCATAGAGTGTTATCACGAGATCCATCCAAGACCTCGAAATTAGGTTCTATGGTTATATTTTGTATTGATCATGTATATTTTGAGGGCTATGAGCACAATTATGTACTATGACACCATATTTTGAACTTTTTATTTGAAATGGAAAAAACTGATGGATACCACTTTGATAACTATCATTGTATGAAATGAATGTATGAATGAATGAATGCTTCTTTTTCTTATTTATGAGACAAATGCAAATCAAGATGGTGCAAGGTCGGATCAACCACAACCAACCCAACTAGCACCTCTAGGATCTGGTCTCCTACACTTAGCCAAATGACGAAATTTAGCCCTCGACCAAATTCTTCTCTAAAATTCCTTCCCGCACTTCTGCTTCTGTAGTAGCCTTTCCACAAGTGGGTTGTGGGATGCGGGATGTCAACCTCCCAATGTTTTTCCCCTACAACTTTCCTTCCATAAGTGGGTTGCAGGATCCAGGATGCGGGATGTCAACTTTCCAAATTTGTTCCCCCGCAACTTTCCTCCCGCAATTTTTCTTCCGCAATTTTTCAACCGTTAAATCTTTGCGGCCTTCTTCACGACCATCTATCTATTCTTTGATGTGTATCTCATAGATATTTTTGGATCCTTTATCACCCTTGAAACTTCCATTGTAGATTTCTCTTGGATCGTTAGATCTTTGTCTGTGGACTCAATCTCCACCATTCATTCTCTGCAAAACTTGTTAAGGTAGAAAATCTACGGGTTGCATCGATTGATCATAGAATTGATCAATCCATCCTACAATATTTAAGATTAATTAGCCTAAAATTTCTATAAATGCATTTACAACCTATTTCAACTACTCAAGCAACAAATTCATGTGTGAATCAACAATTTCATAGAAATACATAGATGTTTAGGAAACCGTCGAAGTTGGATCTTCACGGATTCATAATTCAAAACAGTAAATGCATAGAGGCTAATAATACTGCAAACACACATCTACTCTTCCTATTAAGAAACCACACAAACACACAACTTGACTCTCTCCTTCAATTTGTTAAAATATTTACAAGCGAAACCAGATGTAGGTTTGTCCATTTCTCTACAAACTCAAAATTCTAATGCTGAAGAGAAGAACCCCCTCTACTTCTATAATCCTCCTATTTAAGCTAAACTATAACCTCCTACAGTGAGTGGTCCTACAACCGAAAACAAACAACTAAAAAGCATGATGAAAAATTCCATGTCTCGACAAAACAAACTGCATCTTGATCTCCACGCAGGGAGTCATGATTCGCCATCATTCCTATTTGCGCTAACAAAATGTGACTCAACAAAATAGACAAAAGTTTGCAACAGCTTGTGACCAACTCATCACATTGCTGGCATGCCACGATGCTCCTGCATTAGACTCGAAAGGATGAAAAATTATGAACCCATGTTCATTAGATCCAGTACAGTGAAACCCTTGGCTTCCAACTCTATAACGCTCATCCAAGTAAAATCGTTTGTTGGTCGCTTATTCCATTTGATCAAATACTCTAGATAGTCCTTCTTCCTTGTACTCTTTACCACTTTAGTGTCCAGAATGGCCTTAAATTCCAATGGCTATGCCACAAGAATCTGCCCCACCCATTGTAAGTCTTCAATAGGATCTTCGTCATCCACAAAGGTTCCAGTATCACCTGCTACATAAGGATATAGATATGAAACATTAAAGATTGGTGAAATACCCACTCCTGTAGGAATCTCTAACTCATAAGCATTTGCTGGGAATTTTTTGAGTATCCTACAGGGTCCAATCTTCTTCATCTTCATCTTGTTATACTCTCCCTTTGGAAATATATCTCTCTTTAGATAGGCTAAGACCAAATATTCTACTTCATAGTTCTTTTCTCTCCTTTTGGAATCTTCTTTGGCCTTGTAACTGGTGTTACTCTGTTGTAACCTTGCTTTCACTTGCTCTTGTAGTTCACTGATCCTCATCGCAAACTCTTCTCCATCAACACTCCTTTTCTCCAATTGACCTGAGTCATGAAGTTCACACACTCCTCTTGGATGCATTCCATGCAGAATTTGAAATGGACTCATCCATGCACTCCTATTTGGTGAATCATTATAGGAAAACTCCGCTTGAGCTAATACTCTATCCCACTATTTAGGATTCTCTCCAATTAAACTTCTCAACATGTTTCACAGAATCCTATTAACTACCTATGTCTTCCCATAAAACTGTGGGTGATATGCTGAAATGAATTTCAGTCTGGTACCCAACATCTTCCACAAGGTCCTCCAGAAATGACCTGTGAACTTTACATCTCTGTCTGATACAATGCTCCTAGGTAAACCATGTAGCTTCACAACTTCATTGAAAAAAAAGTTAGCAATGTGTGTAGCATCATTAGTCTTGTAGAATGGAATGAAATGTGCCATCTTAGTGAATCTATCAACAAATACGAAGATAGTCGAATCATATCCCTTCTGAGTTCTTGGTAAACCCATAATGAAATCCATACTCACAGAATCCCAAGGCCTAGTTGGAATAGGCAATGGTGTATACAAACTTGTGTTCTAGCTTCTTCCTTTAGCATGCTAGCATACCTTGCATCTGCTTACAAAATTCTCAACTTCAGACCTCATCCTTGACCAAAAATAGAAATGACCTAACTGTCCAAAGGTTTAATCACTTCCAAAGCAACCTGCCATACCTCCATTGTGTTTTTCCTGTATCAAGTTCTCTCTCATGGAACACTTTGGTATACACAGTTTACTTTTTCTAAAGAGTAAACCATCTTGTATCGTATACTCCATCCATGGCTCTATGTCCACCTCTATTGGATTCTTACAAGCCATGTAAGCTTCCCAGAAATCAATTTTAGTCTCATACAAATCCCTTAAATGCTCAAATCCCAAGACTTGGATCTGATTCTCTTGCATAATCATAAGTCTCCTACTTAAGGCATCAGCTACTTTGTTTGACTGTCCACTTATGTGTTTCAACACAAAGGTAAATCTCTGTAAGAACTCAACCCACTTGACATGTTTTAGGTTCAGCTTAGGTTGCTACATAATGTACTACAATGCATGGTTATCAGAATATAACACAAATTCTCTAGGAATCAAATAATTTCTCCAGTACTTCATTGCTTGAACAATGGAGTAAAAATCATCTTTGTAAGATGAATACTTATTCTTTAAATCATTTAGTTTCTCACTGAAATACGCTATAGGCCTGTCCTCCTGACTAAGCACAGCTTTGATTGCTACTCCGCTGGCATCACACATTACTTGGAAAGGGTGTTTGAAGTATGGTAACTTCAATACTGGTTTTTCAGTGATCTTCTTCTTCAAGAACTGAAAAATCCTTTCAGCCTCAATTGTCCATTGAAATGGTTGTCTATCCTTCTTAATTGTCTCGAAAATAGATGCAAAAATACATTGAAATCCTTTATAAATTTCCTATAAAAACTTGCTAATCCATGAAAACTCCTTACCTCAAACATGTTCCTAGGTGAAGGCCAATCAATGATTTCTTGCACTTTTTTTGGATCCATCTTCATCCCATCTCTTGATATAAAAAAAAACCTAAATATACTAGCTCTGGCTTCATAAATGTACACTTCTTCACATTTAACAACAACTTTTCCTATTGCAGCCTCTCCAAAACATATCTCAGATGCTTCACATGTTATTCTTCTATTTGGCTGAAAACCAAAATGTCATCAAGGTAAACTATCACAAAATTACCTATGAGATATCTTAAGACTTCATCCATTAATCTCATAAAAGTGCTTGTTGCATTGGACAATCCAAATGGCATGACCAACCACTCATACACCCCATCATTTGTCTTTAAATGTTGTCTTCCCCTCATCTCCTTCTCTGATTCTAATATGATGATATCCACTCTCCAAATCTAGTTTTTAAACTAGCCTTGCCTCGCTTAGGCAATCCATCATGTCATCCATCCTTGGTAATGGAAACCTATATTTGATAGTAATCTTGTTAATCGCTCTGGATTCAGTACACATCCTCCACTCACCATCCTTCTTTGCTGTCAGTACTACTGGTACTGCACATGGACTCAAACTCTTTTGGACCAATCCTTTGTCCAACAATCCTTGGACCTGTGTCCTCACTTGTTCATTCTCTTGGCCCTGTCAACCTGTATGCTTCCTTGTTTGGTAAACTGGCTCCTAGAATAAATTCAATTTGATGGCTCATATCCCTTCTTGGTGCTAACTCATTGGGTAAATCATCCACCATGATGTCATTATACTCACTCAGCATCTCCTAAATCTCCGCAGGTAGATCTATCACGTTAGTCTTCATTTTCACCACTCTCAATTTGCATACCACAGCATAGTTCAACTCTTCCTTATCAATCTATTGCAAATATTATTTTCTTGACAACATCAGGACCTTGGGTGCTTACTGTCCTATTGTATCGCCTTCTTACAAAGAGTGAAGTACATGTCTTATCCCATTCTACTCAAAACTATGATAGTTAGTCCTACCATTATGAGTCACTTTCTTATCAAATTTCCATTGTCTTCCTAACAGTATATGATAAACATCCATGGGCATAACGTCACACAGAATCTTGTCCTTATATGGACCTAGTTTAAAATCAACTTCACACTGCTCACTTACCAATATTTGATGTCCTTTATGTAAGCAAGATACTTTGTATGGAATAGGATGCTTGGTCCTCTTTAAACTTGGCTTATCCACCATCTCTATGGAAATAAGATTGTTAGTGCTCCCACTGTCAATCACCATCTTACAACACTTCCCTTGGATTTTACACGTGTTCCTAAATAAATATTTTCTTTGAGAAGTCTCTGCCTGCTCCTTCTCAGGTTTCAATAAGACCTTATTCATCATCAAGGCCTCTCCTGCCTCTGGAAAAAATTCCTCCACTATCGAATGTTATTGTTGCTGCTCATTTTGAGCTACATAGGCTCCTCTCTGTCCTACGTCTTCCTTCCCTGGAAATTCAAATGATTTATGCCCCAACTGGTTTCATTTGTAGCACCTAATGACAACTCCTCTTCCTCTTTCTCTACCTCTATCTCCTTGGTAAGGTCCTCTTCAGCTTGAGTGACCTCCTATACCATGCTGCTCTTGCTGGTTAGAGTTACTAGACTCTCCCCTCTATGCTCCAAATATTCCTCTTCCATATGCTTGTCCTCTTCCTCTGGTTAAAGCCTGGCCTCTATTGAAGCTCTTCCTCCTCACTATATTTTCTTCTTCCCTCAAGGAACATTGATACGCCTCCTCCATTGTTCTAGGTGATATCATGCTGGTCTCTTCTTGGTTATCCATCCTTAGACCATTAACATATCTAGCAGCATTTTCTACCGACTCTTCCACATATCCTACCCTTAGGTTTACTTTGTAGAACTCTTCAGTGTAATCTCTTATTGTTAACAATATTTGTCTAAGGTTCTGTACCTGTCTATACATAATTAAATGGTAATCTTTGGGAAAGAACTTATCCCTCATCTTTGATACCATCATATCCCATCTCTTTATCAATGACTTATTCTTCCTCCTTCTTTCTGATTGCACATTATCCCACCATGAGGATGCATTCCCTTTCAACCTTGTCACAACCAATCTAAATCTATTGTCTTATTTAATATCATCGTACTCAAATTACTTATCCAACTCACTAATCTAGTCAATGAGATGCTTAGCAATGAGGCTTCCATCATAGGTAGGCAACTCAAGTTTCTTCCTGGAATTTTCTCCTATAATCAATCTGAAATACCTTAGCTCAAGTGTCTTCTACATAGGTATGGATTCTTCTCTTTTCTCTTCATCCTCAGGTTCACTTACATCCCCTTCTTCTAGTTCTCTTCGTTTGTCTGTCTCCATAGCTTCCAAACGTGCTTGAAGCTCCCTCTCTTCCTCCATAACTTCTGCATTCACCATTGGTCGACCTATGTCATGACCTCTTACTCTACCTACATGTGCATCAATACTCTTGCACTAAGTCTCTACAATAACAGTTCTCTTTCACACTGCTACAATCTACCTCACCAAGCCCCTTCTCTATACTTGGTCTTTTGGTAACGCTGGTCTTCTATCTAGAACCTCTCGAGCACTCTTCTTTGCTCTTTCTAGGCTTATACTTCTACACTTCTCTCTCACAAGAAATTCTCCTAAATATAATACCAAAATTGGTGTAGGGTCAGATCAACCACAACCAACCCAACCAGAACCTCTAGGATCTGGTCTCCTACACTTAGCAGGATGACCAAATTTAGCCCTTGACCAAATTCTGCTCTAAAATTCCTTCCCACACTTCTACTTCTGCATCAGCCTTTCCACAAGTAGGTTGATGGATGTGGGATTTAGACCTCCCAATGTTTCTCCCCCGTAACTTTCCTTCCGCAACAGCTTTTCCGCAAGTTGGTTACGAGATACAGAATGTCAACTTTCCAAAGTTGTTCCCCCGCAACTTTCCTCCACAATTTTTCTTCTGCAATTTTTCAACCATCAAATATTTGTGGCCTTCTTCATGACTGTCGATCTATTCTTTGGTGCATATCTCGTAGATATTTTTGGATCCTTTATTTCCCTCGTAGCTTTCGTTGTGGATTTCTCCTGGACCGTCAGATCTTCGTCTGCGGACTCAATCTCCACCATTCATTCTTTGCAAAACTTGTTAAGGCAGAAAATATGTGGGTTGCACCAATTGATCATAGAATCAATCAATCCATCCTACAATATTTAATATTAATTAGCCGGACATTTCTATGCATGCATTTAAAACCTATTTCAACTACTCAAGCAACAAATTCATGCATGAATCAACAATTTCACAGAAATACACTGATGTTCAAGAAACTGCCAAAGTCAGCTCTTCAGGGATTCACAATTCAAAACAATAAATTCATAGAGGCTAATAATACTACAAGCACATAGTTACTCTTCCTATTAAGCAACCACAAAAACACACAGCTCGGCTCTCTCCTTCAATCTATTAAAATGTTTACAAGTGGAACCATACGTAGGTATGTCCGTCTCTCTACAAACTCAAAATTCTAATGCTGAAGAGTAGAACCCACTCTACTTCTCTAATCTTCCTATTTAAGCTAAATTGTAACCTCCTACACTAAGTGCTCTTGCAACCGAAAATAAGCAACTACAAAGCATGATGAAAACATCCTTGTCTCCACAAAACAAATTGTGGCTTCATCTCCAAGCAGGGAGTCATGATCCTTTGTTATTCCTATTTGTGCTAAGAAACGATGAATCAAAAAAGAAAAAAAATATGCCACAACATGTGACCAACTCATCACATTGTTGGCATGCCATGATGCTCCTGCATCATAAGCACGTAATTTGCATATGCATCAACAACTTGATTATAATGTCTAGGTATGTGAACATATGTAATGAAATCAAAATGATGCTCTAACAATATTACCCTTAAGAATATTCTCAGCAACGTAGGATCTCTAACATGGTGCCAACCATTCAATTGTGAAATAACCAACTATGAATCTAGGTGAACTCCTAAGGATTGCATACCATTAAAAACGACATATCCTAATAGATTAATAATGACACTATACTCAACCACATTATTCGATGATGTCTCAAGACGTATGCCTCTGAAAGACACTATTTGAACCTCGGGTGAATAAATGACACAAATTGCAAAAGCTAAATTATGCATATGCCAGTTGTCACCATTTGCAAATCCTAGGTATCTACAAAACTATGTTGACATCTACCAACCAAGAGGAGGAAAATAATCAAATCGATGACACCAAAAGAAAACCTAACATATGTACAAAAATATATAATAATGTACAATGTACCATCCTAAGCTGGACACTCAAGCATAGTACTTCTTGAGGTAGAGCCCATTTCTAGTCTCCTACGGTACATTCCCTTCATAGTATTCTAATTAATAATCTCATTTCTCCAAGACATGCCTCACGATGTAATGACCATGTCACAATGGGTTAAACTTTCCTTCCCTCAGCGGTTCATTATCTTAGTCATACAAAAGAACCAAGTCACCATCATCATATTTCCAAGGATGGACAGACTTATCATACTAAGCCTTAACATGAAATTTATTATTTTCTATAGACAGAGATACATATCGATAATACTCATCAATTTTCTCAAGGTGGACTAGACGTTGTTATAATTTTGAAGTGTTAGGAAGGAACTTAATGGCTTGCTTCAACGAAGGGATGTCGCATTCAATGAGAAAAATTGACTCCACTCCTTGAACTAACTGGAATGGTGAGAAACCAATGGAAGTCTTGAATATAGTTCATTAATCCCACAAAGTAGGGTATAACATAATATGCTAGTTAGACTTGCTTTTTCTAGCAATCTTTTGTAGGATGGTGTTAAGAGATTTATCAACTTCCTCCACCCAACTATTCCCCTAGGGATAATAAGATGATGAATGATCTTGTTCAAACCCCATATTTAATGTTAATTATGTCGTCATTTTGTTCTGAAAGTGACTTTCATGATTAGTGACAATATCTTTCAGAATCTCGAACTGATCGATAATCTGGTTGAATACGAAATGGGAGGTCCTATCACCATCAAGTTTGACAGTTGGCATGGACTCCACCCACTTGGTAAAAGAATCTATGGTCATGATGATATGGTGATTCCCCCCAGCCAAAGTAAGTTTGTAATCCATGAATTCAACCACCCCACTTTGTGAAGGTATTTACTGTGATGATAGGATGAAACACAACAAGAAGTGAGCCCATATTACGAGAAAACACATGGCAATAGTGACATCTATTGATCACATTAACACAATATTTAAGGATATATGGCCAGTAGTAACCAACTTTCAAAATTTTCTAGGTTGTCGCAAGCCTAGATAAGTGACCACCACATGCCCCACCCTGGCAGTCATTGAGCACAACCTTAGCTTATTTGTGGGTTAAACAATGGAAGGGGATAGAATCCACCTCATGTTGATACAAAGTGTCACCAATAATGAGGTATTTGTTATCTTGGAGACGTACACGTTATCATTCATCCCTCAAAATGTGTAGAGGGAACTTCGAATTCCTAAGATAAATTATAATTTCACCATACTAGGGGTTTGAAGATGAGACAAGGAAGATATTTTCATCAACGAATGAATCATAATAAATAGTAACATCATTGAGTCTAGGGAAATCATATATTAACTAAAAAAAGGCTAGATATTTTTTGGATTTTACATATACAAAATTGGGATCAAATTCTTGCAAAACCATAGTTTATTTATTATATTCCCTAAATAATTTATCTTGTTAAGACAAGCTGAAATGGATTTATATGCGTACTGATAGTATAGTCTTTGGAAGTAAAATGTAGTGGTGTAACCTATGAACTACATGAATAGTCACGAGAGCCAATTTTTCCATGTGTGAATACTTGAGTTCAGCCTCTATAAGGTTTTGACATAGATAATATATAACGTGCTCATGGAGCTCATCATCATCTTGAACTAAGACCATCCCAACTATCTCTTGGGACGCAGGTATATAAAGAAATAAATCTATACTATATTTTGGAGGACAAAGAATAGGTGATGATACCAGGTATTTCTTAAGAGATTCAAAGAATTCATGGTCTCAATCATCCCATATAAAAGGAGTTCCCTTCTTCAACAATAGCATGAAGCCCTCAGTTATGTTGGCATAGTTCACTATGAAACGCCATAGAAGATTACATTTCCCCAAGAGACTCTGAAGTTGAGTGAGTAAGTGTAGGGGATGAAATGAAAGTATTTCCTCAACCTTTAACAGATTGACCATAATACCCCCATTCAAAACAATGTATCCCAAAAGGAGACATGATTTCATGCAAAAGATGCATTTTTTAGAGTTTAATCGAATTTTATAATGTTTGCATCTTTTGAATACATGACTAAGTTGAGTCATATGATCCACCCTCTTGTAAGAGTGAGCAACAATTTAATCTAGATAAACTTATATTACATTCTTGAGATCATGAAACAAAAAGGTCATTACCCACTGAAAGGTTTCTTTGATATTTTTAAGGTTGAAGGGTATCTTCCGATATGCAAAATTTCCAGAACACTTCCATAAGGACATATAAATGTTGTCTTAGGTTGGTCCTATGGTTTGATTTGGATTTGATTATATCCATAAAAACTTTCCATAAAAGAGAAAATATTGCTTCCCACATGCTCATCAATAATATGATCAACAAAGGGCATGGAGAAGTTATCCTTTGAATAGGATTTATTCAGATCTCTAAAGTTTGTGCACACTTGGATGGTTGGTACCTTTTTGTCTACATGAATCAAGTTGGATACCCATTTAGTTTATGGAATTGGGTATATGAATCGAGCTTTGAGAAGATTCTCTACCTCTACATTGATAGTGGGTTCCTTACAGGGATGTCAAATAGGTTTAGCATTAAGATAAGTTTTAATTTCATTCTCTAAAGTGATAGGGTCTATTCCCGGAATTTATTCATAATACCAAGTAAAAACATATGATAATTCCTTGTAATGATCAGTGTAAGTCTTATTTTCCTCACACGATCAATATACATCGATATAAACATTCTCAACCTTGCCAAAATTTCGAGAAATGTTGATCGAAATAGTAGGAGATATAATCGACATGTTCCCTTCAACATATATTCAATGTGTAACCAAAGGGAGCACACGGTGACCAAAGTTTCCACATAGGTCCAACCAAAATTCATCATGCTCAATCCTTTCAAGATCTAGGAGAAAATAAGATTAATGATGCAAGTCTTCCAAGGCCTTTCAAGAACATTCATGGCCTCAACAATGGATTCATCAGAAGGAAAAGTATTTTTGAGAGAATCATGGGACCATGATGAGTTGATCAGCTAAGCAGGTGATAGCAAGGGATGTTCCTCCTTCATATATGAAGAGGAAATGCCAAGGTCTATAGATAGTTCCTATGCAGATTGATAAGTGATCTCTATTGTAGACAACAACATGGCCATTCTGACAGGTGAATTCCATTTGCATGATTTAACTAGTGAAGGAAGAGACCAAGGATCATTAAAATAGGAAGTATAAAATGAAACAAGACTCAACGATGATGAAACAAAATAGGAAATGGAATAGATAGAAAATATAGGTGCCAAAAATTTAAAAGTTCTCATAAGAGAAGGAAACATCCCGACACCCACATTTTCAGTTGCATTCTAAGAATTATTTATTATTGGGACTGCAAACCCTGGTGATGCAGAGCAATTAGATCTAGTGAAAGATAGTTGATTCATGGTCATGATGTTTCCTTCATGAGGAAAGTATATTAATAAAAGAAAAAACAATATGATTGCTTTCATAGAAGAAGTCCAATTCCTACCTAATAAAATATTGTAGTAAAGGGGTGCATCAACCACCTCAACCTCAACCGACATAATTTTCCCCCGTAACTAGACCTGAAGGGAGGGTACAATTCCATGTAGTATAAATGAATGTACATAAAATTCAGTCAACATGATCATACATTGGGATAATGGAGGAAAGCGAACGGCCTTCAAGCAAGACAGAGCCATCATTGATGTAGAAGAACCTTCGTCAACTACAGTGCATTTGACATCCATATTGAGACATTCCGCATGGATATGGAAATCCATGTGGTAAGGAAAGTGAGGTTGAACATGAATAGTATCGAACTTCATAACACTAGGGCCACTTAAATCGAGAGACCCCAAGGAATATAACAAGGAATTATTCTATGAAGGGCACATCTAGAGTACCTCTAAAGCTAACATATCATATGGTGTTTTATCTATATCCTCAACAATGGAATAGCTCTAGGAAGCTCTAGCATTAGAATTATGACCCAAGAACTTAAGGAATCCTTTCGAAATATGAGGCATAAATTCAATCTTATCAATCTGCAAAGGGATCTCAAGAGGTTTAGATTATTTCCCCATAACAAGTTGTGAAGTACTGTAGTCATGAGAATAGGTTGCAACACCAATATGATATTGGAGCATGTTGAAACACACATGAACACCATCGCAAGTTGGAGGGTTTTGACTCCCCCCAGACCCATTTTCGATGGTAGAAGTAGTCACAGCCATATTTTTATTATAAGGAAGTGGATTGGTTAACATAACTAGGATCTGTGCTATGAACTTTCATGCTTCATCAATTCTGGGGGACAAATGAGTAATATTTGGGGCACAAGTGAGTGAGGTGGTCTTGTCCACAAATTGCACAAAAAAATTTGACCTTCTTTTTGGTCTATTGTCCCCACCAACGTTATCATCATTCTTGTCATTATTTGAATTTGTTTTCTTATTGTTGTTATTTGTTTATTATACAACACAAATATTCATTCTCTGAAGATGTGATTTATATCAATTCAAGACTTGTGAATCATATCAAGTACTATATCTATATCCTCATGTGTTGAGGTGGGATGGTAGTACAAATTTCTTGTAAGTAATGTCAAGATTGTATACTTGTGTGTAATATCAAGTCAAACTTGTGAGTAATATCAAGTCAAGTATTCTCATAGACGGTACCCTATGAGATGGAACTTCAGTTATGGAGGTGAACTTGTGAGTAATATCAAGCTAGGTATTGTGTGCAATATCAATACAATACACTTGTGAGTAATATCAAGTCCTACCAATATCCTCATTTATTGAGGTGGTATAATTTACTTGGTAAAGTGGTTATACTATGTGATATTCTACTAACCATGGTCATTCAAGATGGATAAATCTATTAAGTCTCCTCTAGAGATTGATCACCTCTAGAGTGAATTACTTTATCATATGACTATATTTTCTGGGGTATGTTAGATTGTTATCATTTAATCAATATGATCTAGGATCTTATCTGAGAGAATAACATGCACAACAATAATAACAAGAGACATGAGACATAAAGAGTTTTCCTCGAGGAAACCATAAAGGAGAAAACCCCGCAACTTTGTCAGAGATAGAATAAGCACCAATGGAAAAAGTAAAACCCAAAAACATAAAAATGATCTTCGACAGTTGTTCTCTCTCTAACTTGTGCGATCTCCTCTTCTCTCACTCATGCGCTACAGTTGAGTGAGTGTGTGTTACAAATAGAGAGTCTCACTCTCTATTTATACTAGTTTCCGACTTGACAATTACTTACTAGGTGCGACTTCACTAGGAGAGTATAATAACCCTAGTGCCCCTCAACTATGGGGACTTTCCCCCTGATCAACAAAGGAGGGCTAACCTCTATGAATTTACATCACTTGATTACATTAATGATTCTCCCAATAGGAACATCAAGGTACAATGAAATACAATAAATAAGATATACAAGTGAATACATTCCGAATTTACAAATACATCAACAGTCCCTCTTAAATAGGAAGGTATTCTCTTGACACAGTTCATCAGCACAAGTATTCATCACAGGATCATCATCAAAGTTGGATCATCATCATCACTAGATCAAAAAATTTGGATCATCCTCAGACTGGATCATCACCATCATCACTTCTCCCGCAATCTCGAGCAAATGGTGTTATCTCTCAATTCTACTCGTCATAGGAAGTTCTACAGAGCCAACCATTTTTCATGCTGGTTGTAGGCCTATCCTCCATGTAGGTATTCTTCTTCAGCGCTTATATTATCGACATGGTAGGAAACACCTACTACCATCCAAGAAAGGCTCCAACACTTATATCCACCGTCATGGTAGGACATACCTACTGCCATTCGAGAAAGGCTCTATCACTTACATACACCAGGATGATAGGACACACCTACTACCATATGGGAAAGGCTCCATCACTTACATCCAATAGCATGGTAGGACACACCTACTACCATCCAGGGAAAGGCCCTAGCACTTACATCCACTGGAATTGTAGGACACACCTACTACCATCTAGGTAAAATCGCTAGCACTTACATCCACTGGCATGGTAGGAAACACCTACTAACATCTAGGGAAAGGCTCTGCACTTACATCCTCAGCATAGTAGGACACACCTACTACCATCCGAGGAAAGTCTCTACACATACATCCACTGGAATGGTAGGACACACCTACTACGATCCGGGGAAAGGATCAGCACTTACATCTGACCATGGGAGGAACCAATCCTACCACCATGTCAGAAATGCACAGCACTTATATCTGACCATGGGAGGAACCAATCCTGCCACCATGCTAGAAAGGCACAACACTTATATCTGAACATGGGAGGAACCAATGCTACCACCATGTCATAAAGGCACAACATTTACATTTGACCATGGGAGGATCCAATCCTGCCACCATTCTAGAAAGGCACAACACTTACATCTTACCATGGGAGGAACCAATCCTTCCACCATGTCAGAAAGGAACAACACTTACATCTGACCATGGGAGGAACTAATCCTACCACCATGTTAGAAGGGCTCATAGACTCATCACTTCCTCTTGGAAGGAACCTCGATCTGGAGAACACCAAGATTCTCCCTGAAGTACTCAAACTTCACTCTAGCTAATGGCTTGGTCAACACATTAGCTATCTTCTCATCCATCGCAACATACTAGAGCTTCACTACTCCTCTCTGCACCATATCCTTGATTTATTGATATTTTATCTCAATATGCTTCAAATTGTCATGGAACATTGGGTTCTTCGAAAACTTCACACAAATATGGTTGTCACAATATATACAAGTAGCATCCAACTAGAGATCAAACAAATCATATATTAGCTTCCTTAGCCAAACTACCTCACAACTAGATGAACAAGCTGCGACATACTCTAGTTTGGCTGTACTCAGTGCCACGCAGGACTATTTCATGCTAAACAAAGAGATCACACCTAATCCCATACTGAAGCAGCACCCCGAAGTGCTCTTCCTATCAATGGAACTTCCTGCCCAATCCAAATCCACATAACCCTCCAGGTTAATCTTCTGATTTTCCTCATACTTGAGTCCATAATCAACTGTACCCTTCAGGTACCTCAGAATATGCCTTGCAGCAATCAAGTGAACATGTCTCGGACTTGTCAGGAACTGACTCAATGTGTTCACATTAAAGAAAATATCTGGTCTTGTATTTGTTAGGTACATCAATGATCCAGCCATATGACGATACATTGTAGCTTCAACCAACTTTGCTGAAGCATCACTCAATAGTTTCAGGTTCGATGTGGTCATGGCCTTGCAGTGCATCATCCTGAACCTCTTCAGGATCTCTACTACATACTTCCCTTGTCCAAGGGAGATTCCATCCGTACTCTACCACACCTCCATGCCTAGTAGTGTATCATTCCCAAGTCCTTTCACTCGAACTTGGCAGCAAGTCTCCTTCTTTCATATTTAATGAGTTCCTATTTTCCTATTAGGAACAGGTCATCGACATATAGCAAAAGCATCATTGGTATTTCACCTTCAACCTTGAAGTAAAGTTTGGAATCTGCTTTACTCTCAATAAATCCTAGATCCATCAATAATCTATGTCTTACCATGTAGAACCTCGGGATCTTCTGCAGTCACTCCCTTTGAAGCAGAGCATCATTCTACCTCTACCTTCATACTCTATGTATTGAAACATTTTGTACTATAGTGACAAGTAACTTCCTCTGCTACTAATATTTTATGTGTCCATATAGGGTCACCAGATACCAAGATCCTCTATCTTGAACCTTTTCAAAAGTTCTTCTCACACCCATCTGTGAGCTTGTCATCCTCTATAGGCTTTCATTTTCAACCTTGTAGCAAAAGTTAATATCTTCATCACTCTATGTGATCTTCAAGCTCCTCATGTATGTGTTATCCCATCGGTGCCTTCTGAGCTCGTACAAGGCCTTCTTTAATTTTCACACATGAGTCTTCCTATCATGTGTCTCAACTCCCAGTGGCTACAAATGTCTCTTCATAGTCTATGCCTTCTTTTTGTGAGAAGCCTCATGCTACGAATATTTCCTTGTATCCCACGATGTTTCCATCTACTGCATGCTATATTTTGTAAATCCATATGGAAGATACTACAGAATTCCCTTCAAGTCTCGATACCGCATCCTAGACATCATTATTCTTGAGCTTGTACTCTCCTTCCCCTTTTGTTTTCTTGGATACTTCTTCATTATTGGAAGGTTCTGCGTCAATGATGTCGCTCAACAGTGTCACATAACTGCATTGTTTGTGAGACATATTTCTTTCTTTGAAAGTATCGTCATATTATTCTTCATCTTGGATTATTTCTCAAACTATTGTCACTTGTTCTTCGGAACAAGTATCATCCTTCTTTTCTTGTAGGCGATTGGACGTGATATTTCATACAAGTCAAATGCATTAGTTGTATGGTTAGAAACATTTCATAATTCATATTCATAATGGAAAATTCTTATGCATAAATATATAATCATGCAACTATTTTAGCCAATACAACATTCATCCATATCTCACGAAAACTTTCTAGATGCCTTCCATCTCTACCATGACATCATTGAGATTTTTCACTAATCCAATATGTCAGCAAAGAGGTTTCATTATAGATAAGTAGCAATGGAGAGTTTTATAGCACCATGGGCTACTTACCCATCACATGCATATTAGTAGTATACTGTCATTAATGCAAACATTCTATCATGCATAACACATCAACTGAAATGACAATTGAATACTTCTCTTTATTCGTTCTGTGGGTAGACTCTTCTTGAGCCTTCAGCTTTATCATCTTCTTCATTCATAACAACATCATTTCTTATCCAAATGCTAAGATGGATAAGAGGTTCTTCAAGAGTTGAGTCCTTCGTGTTCCTCATCGCTTGAGGGATCTTATTTGGACCGTGAGAGCTTGATGTTCAGTTGCTCCCATTTTCTCTTCTCTTATTATGAGTCAATATTCTTCTTGTGTGCACTCTTCCCAAAGTCTACTGAAGGTAATCACTTCCTTCTGGCACACATTCCTTAAATGAATTAATCCCATGATCCTCGGGGGATGTTCAAGGTGGTTATAACAATATATTATTCTTCTTCGATTGCTTCGTCATAGAATATAACACTTCCTTTTGGTGTCTTCAAGGATGACACATGAGGGATGAGATTATATTTAATAGAATTTGCAATGATTCTCTTGTCCCTAACCTTAGCCTCATCTCCCTCTGGCTCTTATAACTTTTTTACTGAAATACTGATCTAATTCAATTTCTTCAAGGATCACGGAGTTCGTATACTTCTTCCACTTTATATTCTTCCTTTCAAAATAGCTTTGTCAAGGAATCAAACATCTCTTTAGGTGTCTTTAGGGAAGGCACTTGTGGTATAAGGTGATCCTCTTGGCCTTGACCAAGTTCTTCTTGTGTAAGGCTTTAACCTCATCTCCCTCTAGAACTGGAACCTCTCCACTTATGTAGTTGTCCAATTAATTTTCTTCAAGAACTAGTGAGATCCTATACATCCATGCTTGGAAGTTGTCAGCTTCACCAATATTTTCATCAACTTGGTGTGATTAGTCATTTTGAAATGTGAACCTCAAATGTAAATAACAAAAGATTAGATCTTACCGATTTGAGGTGTCCGTCCTAGTTCTGGATTTGGCTAATCTAGGGCTTGTCAGAGAAACCCTAATTTTAAAAAATTGAAATATTTCAGATATGATTGTATTGAAATATGCACCTCCTCAAGGTGAGCTGAGAATCATCCTCATTTTCCCAAAATTGTGATCAGAACTGTAAAATATCTGATGCCCTAGTTTTCTTCAATTTCTTCTATAGAATTTTCTGATATTATTTCTGCAATAAATCCAAAATTGATAGTCTTTTGTGTCTGAAAATTCATCCTGTGGTAGCCTCATCTGCCATATTTCCAACATCATAGGTTTGAGCATACTTGGTTTCACCAATTGGGACTTATGAGAGGTTTCCCAAGGTGACCTGTTTCAGGACTGTTCATCATAGTGAACTTGTACAAACTACCACATGTCATTGTTTCACCTTCGGGGGTATGAAACTTTTACCATAGAAAGTACATTCCATTCCATATCTGTAACATCTTAATAAATTTCATTTGGACATTCGTATCCTGCGATATATCAATTATCCCACGGTGTCTTATTTAGGGATGAATCCTGGGAGAGGCTAGAACCCTGATTTAGAGGAATCATATCTCCAAGACTATAAAGTATATAAGGCTGAAATTTTTACACAGGATACATTAGAAATTCATCTTCAGTCTGTAAACGTTTCGGCTCCTGATATTTCTCCAATCTCTATATATAGCAAATGTACCAAAACTACTAGTTTTAGTATTTTAGGGTTTTCAAGTCTGGGGTCAAATTATGGTTTGACTTTCCTAGAGTTTTACCCAACCAAAACTTTCTAGATTGGTCTCTAAATTTTGATTTCGAGGAGGAGAGAAATCCTATGCTGGGATCACTCAAAAATTCCTCTTCTCTGAAAATCCCTAATTTCCCACAGCAGTGAAAGGTCAAAAACTCAAAATACTCAGAATTAGATTCAGCTTCAACAGAAAGATGTGCCCTTCAGTGGAGAGTTAGTCTAGACTCTTTTTGCTGATGATATGTGGATAGAGACCCAAAAATTAAGAAGCCCTATCTTCTGCAGCTGCACAGTGTCTTTTTCTCAGGTTAGCTCTGATACCATGTTAGATTTTTATCATTTAATCAATATGGTTTAGGATCTTATCTGAGAGAATAACATGCACATTAATAATCACAAGAGACAAGAGACACAAAGAGTTTTCCTTGGGGAAACCATAAAGGAGAAAACACTATAACTTCCTCAGAGATAGAATGAGCACCAATGGAAAAAGTAAAACACAAAAACACAAAGATTAACTCCGACAACTGTTCTTTCTCTCACTTGTGCAAGCTCCTCTTCTCTCACTCATGCATTACGGTTGAGTGAGTGTGTGTTACAAATAGAGAGGATCACTCTCTATTTATACTAGTTTCTGACTTGACAATTGCTTACCAGGGCCTACTTCACTAGGATATTCTAATAACCCTAGTGCCCCTCAACTGTGGATATTTTTCCCTTCGATTAGCAAAGGAGGTTTAACCTCTATGACTTTACATGAATTGATTACATTAATGATTCTCCCAATAGGAACATCGAGGTATAATGAAATACAATACATAAGATATACAAGTGAATACATTTCGAAGTTACAAATACATCAATAGGGTAATATAAATAATCATTAGTATGTGTGACAGTTCTTCTGAGTATAATATGATATGATAGATGATTAAACATAGACCATGCAGTAAGATAAAGATATTATGAGAGAAATATAATTTGAATTATAAAGCTTCAGTTAAATATGAATGCTTTAGTTAAAGCATCAGTTCAATGATTAATCATCAACATTCAATTAAGTAAAGAAGAGCTCAATGTTCATCCATCAACAAGATTCAATTAATAATGGGTTAACTACGTGATTAAAGAAATATGGACTAGTTAACTAAAGTGTTTATGCTTTAGTTATACTAATAGAAGACACTTAAGTTAATCAAAGGATGGCACTTAAGTTAAGAAAGTGTGTTGCATGTGATACTTGAGTTATTGCACTATGACACTTATGTTAGCTTGTCAACCAAGTCATCAGTATTGAGTTAGAGATTGAGTTCACTCCAATGTTTGTTAACTATAAGTTAATATCCATGATTGAAGGTATGGTGAATTAGTTGTGCATGATGAAGATTCAATCCATGGATTGGTTATTCCAAAAAGGCAATTCAAAATTGTAATCCTAGTGTGGATAATTATCATGCAACCATTCACTAGGGTTTTCATGGAAGTCATAATGGCTTGTTATTAATTTACTAGACATATGGAAAGTTAATTTTCCCTGGGGTACATCTTGTGTTGTGAATGAATTATTGTGCGTGATTGAATTGTTAATTGTTACAGTTCATCAGTATATGATTGATAAAACTTGTAAAATTCAAGAATCTCCATTATTTCTCAAAATATTAACATGGTATCAGAGCATAGGGTGTGAAGGAGCTTAGTTTTTCCCAGGAAAACTAAATCCTATGTGATCTTGAGGAGTTGAGAAAAATCTTAGAGCCATGGAATCGATCTATGTCCATCCAGAAGACTGACTTGAAGGTACTTCCAACTTCAACAAATGCAAGGAAAGGGTGTTAAGCATTCTTAAGGAGGATGACCTAGATTCCTACATGACCTCGGTGAGTGAGGATCCTTTGTCTAATGCAGGGTGAATTCAAGGGCAATTCAATATGCACCATTCTCGTTACTTTTCAGGAGACAAATTTCATGGACCAATTTTTATGAATATGTGAGGCATCAACAAAAACTGTCAAAAACCCACTTCCCAAATGGCCTTATTTAGATCTTTTGTGCTCAAATTTCAAAAATTCACAATGGTTTGACAGATACAATAACGTATTTGAAGATGAAATTTTCAGATATCATGGGCCATCTTTCAAAAAATGGACGAATTGGTTGAACAATCGAGGTATTTTTGGACTGAATATATCCTTATTAAATGGATCTTATGTGTAATGAGATCCTAATAGAGTTTAGAACTCATTTGAAGAAGAGGACGGTGATTGTTGGAAAAATACATCCTAAAGAAGAGCATTCACTCCAGGTTGTATGGGATCTAATTTCCCCTTGCAAAGATTCACTACCTCCTGCATGAACTCAAACTTGCAAAGAGATCAAGATCGAGGGACTCCAGTAATCTTCAGAAGGAAGAAGAGATGAAGAGGGAGCCAACAAAACAATAAAAGATAAGTACTTTTATTATATGTTATTTATATCTATATGGTTTTAAGTGTTTTCATTACAATCATATAGAGATATGTATTCTCAGGATTAGAAATTGTGAGCATATATGTTAATTTTCTTTCTGTTATTGGAAAATAACAAAATTCATAAATATATGAATACAAAGAATGCATTATTGATTCATGAGAAACGAATGTTGGGTTGCATGATTATTCATGAGATTTGAATGTTGGGTGATATGATTATTTGATTATCACATGCTTTTATAAAATCATATTTTGTTTCATTACAATCTCTATTCTTGGGATTAGGAATGATGTTATGATATAAACATGATTAAAAACATATGTTACAATTTTTCTATTTATTGGTAAATAGAAAATCTCATGTTATGTTTAAATTAAGAAGAATAAGGGGTTGCATAAATCTTCATGAGATATAAATATAAGACTGATGTAGAACTGCAAAATATTACATCAAATATGAATGGGGTTAATTTGAAATATTGATTTAATGTGTACATAACTATATAAACCGCTACAAATACATTGAAATATTCATGTGATTAAAATTCATGAGATATGGTTATACTGAACCATTGGTTAAAATATTTTGCATGTTACTATGTGTTGTTTGTCATTTTATTGAAATGATTGGATTATGTAAGGTTGCTAATAACTCAATTGAATTTTTTATTTTAGTAAAAAACCATATGCTCTAACCTACAAGTAAAAATGACATGTATTTAATGAGTAATTCGTGAGTAATTCCGACGACTGATCCTGAAAGAGAGCAGGATGTTGTGAAGCAAGAATCTTCTGGTAGCAAATCGTGAAGTTTCTATGTATCAGGAAGAAGTCATAATAGAATCCCTAATACTATTATGAGAGATGTAAATAATCTTGAAGATAATTAAATTATCGTATTTACATTCATGTGTCAAGAAGAGTTTCAGGCATAGATGAGCACGATTCTTTGTGGTGGAGGACCCAAATTATGATTCTCACATCCTGATGGCGAGAGAGAGTAGCTAGATTCACAAGCTCCTAAAGAAACCAATAAAAATTGGTTGATGTATCTTATGTTAAGAGGATACATGAATGATTCTCATATTCAGAAGGAAGCTGAGAACTATATTCAAGAATCTTGTTATGATTCTTATGATTAGTGACGTGGCAGTCACTAGACAAAGATTTTTCTTAGTTAAGGAAAATGTGCAGTAGAAGAGATTGAAGAGTTTCAAGATGATGGACTATAAATCCATGGACACGCACATGAATATAAATATGAAATTTTATAATTCTTATTTCATATTTGGAGGATCTCAAGTCAGTTGAGATGAATTTGGTTAGTCACAGATCATAGGATCGATTATATGCTTTGAAGTTTGTACATACACATGTACAAAGAATGTCTTGTGGTACCTACTTGGTATAGGCATATGTGGACTCGAATATGTATCGGTTAGTAAAATAAAGATTCAAATATATATGGATTCTGACTAGTACATTGATCAAGTAAGATCACATATGTTTCTCTAGATAGAGCATGTTGTAAAGCAGTAAATCTTTATTATGTTCCTAGTAAGTTATGTGAAGGCATGGTGCATATCCAAAGATGAGAAGCATTGCCAGAATTCTTACTAAGCCTCTATCCAGGACAAGCTTGGTATAGTACAAAAAACTCCTCTAGTTGAAGAGGAGGTATTTTTATGTCTTCATAAGAGACATCATATAAATTCCCCACCAGTTAGTCATGGTAAATGACACAAGCAACCAAGAGTTGTGATACCTTGTGGAGAGAATCCACATAAGCAGAGACATGGTCAAAGTCTCAAAAACTATTGATACTTAAGAAGAGTCATAGTTTGAGCTGTCAGAGAATAGTTAAACCTCTTAGAGAGGTATTTGGGGTGTTGCGGTATTGTAACACACTGAATATTTATTATTTGTTAAATACTTTGAATTATTAGTTTTGAAATTTTAACCAAGTGAGATCAAAATAAATGTAAAATAATTATTAATTATTTAATAATTAAATACTGAGAGAATCAAAACTAAAGTATCCATTGAAGAGTGTTTGTTGACCCACAAATAGGAATGAAAAATGACAAAACTGTTGAATGAAAGATTAAGTGATGCTGGAGGCATCCTCCCTAAAATCAAGTCGATAATCATTATGGAGCAATAATGAGCTAATGTCTCATAAATGACCAAAGTCCTAGGAAAAATACTATAAGTATTGAACCCTTGGAATGAGAAGGAGGCTTGTGATGGAGGGGAAAGTGAACTAGTTTATGTAGAGAAGTGCATCATGATCGGTCTTTGTCCTTATGGTTCAACAAATAGGATCACGGGTTTTAGAGAAAGTAACTTGGCTGATCTAGAAGTTTCATTAGAGGGAATTTCAATTTAAAATGGGCCTTCCAAAAATAATACAAATTCCATGCCATTATGTATTAGCCAATCAAAATTCTTTAAAATTCAAAAAGGGAGCACCTCTTAAACATTTTTTTAATATAAATTTGGGGATAGGTATCATAAAAAAAACTACTTTTTTTGTTCATATTTTCAACATATCTCCCTGTGTTTTTACTCAAATTATGATTGGGATAGCTCGTTGGATGTGAAATTGAATTTCTCATCCAATGAGTACCCACTCGGCATACTTTTGATGGGCCCGCTACCCCAAAAACAAGAAATACCTGAAAAAATGTGATGATGATATCATCATCACATTTTTTAGGTATTTCTTGTTTTTGGGGTGGCGGGGCCTGTAAAAATTATTCCAAGTGGGTACTCGTTGGATGCAGAATTTAATTTTTTATCTAGCGAGCTCTCCCGATCGAAATTTGAGTAAAAACACAGGGAGATATGTCGAAAATACAAACAAAAAAGTAGTTTTTCTTTTCTTCCTCCAAAATTAATAAATATTATTTTATTATTTTAACTATTATTTTATTAATTTTCCTTAGGAGGCCCATTTTGAGTTGAAATTTCCTCTAATGGGTTGGGAGGAACGACAACCTTCAGTTTTGGTTTTCCTACTAGTGGTCACAAATTCTACTATAAATAATCCATCATTTCATTTTTGTTAGTTATATTTATGGAAATGATTGTTAAAATGTTAGTATCCTAAAACCGTTTCTATGAAAAAAGGTATTCATTAAATTCTTAATTTGTTATTTTTATCATATTTTTATATTATAAAACTAATTCATGCACATAACATTTAGCCATTGGAAATGTATTTTAGATTGAATCATTATCATGTTAGAAAAACCCTAACATAAAAATAATAACTTAAATAAACAACTATAATTGATAATCATAGTATCTAATAATGATGCATATAATAAGAAATATAGTTGAGAGGATTCGTATTTTTTTAGATATAGATACAAAGATTTACCAAGTTATCTGCTAAACAATGTTTATGTCGTCATGGCCAGAGATAAACATTTTATAAACCTAACAAACTGTAAACAGTTCATAAATGATAAACTGAAACGAGAGGTTAAATAAAATCTTCATACACCTAGTCACAATGAACAACAAGAGTCCAATCTCTCGATTAGAAATTTATTACAGTCATTGATGAAACTGACAGCTAAGTTCCTTTCCAAACTAGATTCTTTCAAAAAACGTTTGAAAATTCAAAATTTTCAAATTGTGTAATATTACTAAGTTGAGAGGGAAATAATGACTTTCATGAAAACAATTTAAATGATTTTCCAATAGCATTTCCATCATAAATATGAAATCCTCATATTTAATATTTATTGTTGAAAAGAAAAGTCCAGCTAGGATTAAACATTTACCATAGATTATTAACCTAGCACACTAACATTCAATGCATACAACTTAACTTAACGAATCTCAAAGGGTTGTCTCATATCCAAACCCTTGAACATAGGTATTAATATACCAAACTTGGTATTGGTTAAATAGGGCATTCCACTTATTTGGATAGGGGAATGAGTATGCATTTGTATTGCAGGGATACCACAACCCACATTCCAAGAAAACAAACATTTAGAGTTTGATTTATGGAGGAAGTGTTGAAATTACGTGAAGAAGAGTAAAATGAGCTTACTAGAGGAGTTGTTCTTTTCTTGGAAGCCAACCGACGCCACACCGTAAAAGCCTAACTTTTTTCCACAAAGCATTGGATGCATTAGATTCCTCCTGAACATATCAGTATCTAGGTAATCATTACCTTAATTTCTTTTATAAAATCATAAATAATAGTTTCAATAGGGTTTTATGCACTTACCATAAAAGAGAACTTCCACATAACCATGGAAATGGCCAAGCGATAATCCTTATGCAGTCAAAGCCTGCAGTAGTAACCTCTATTAGTTGTAATCAACCATAATAAAACCCAACATTGTTGATATAACCCAAAATCGAGAATCTTAACTTACCAATGAAATGTAGAAATGGGGAAAATGATAGATAGCTTATCCACATAAGCTAATATGAAAGAAACCCTGTCACAAAAGCTTTGCACATCAATATTCTAGTTTTAACTCATAAAACTGTTTCTAAAAAAAGACAAAAATAGGTAAAAATACTTTACAGAGAATATTACCCCATAGAGTGTTTTTTCGCAAACACTCCATGGTTCTTTGTATAGCTAAAACCTTACATCACAGACCCTCCATACATCATTATAGCTAGACATTCCACAAAGATAAGATAGCAAAATCGATGAGAAATCATGGAACCATTAAAGAAATGAGATCCTGACTCTCTAACAATACCTCAACATGTTTAAAATCCCTAAAATGAAACTGAAAATCTAGAATGAGCGTCTTGTCTCATTACATTGTAAGGTAAACACATAGCAAGAAACCCTCAACTAATTCTGTGTAAAGAAGCGACTAAATTTCAATTAATAGTGAACAACTTACATGGTGAATGCCACTCTTTTCCAAATTGAAACAAAATGAAGAAATACTCATCCAATAGCTATAAGATAGTGTATGAACACATGGATTTCCATAACTGTTATCCACAAAATCCAAGGTCTGACATGCAATTATCGCTCTACAAGAAAAATAATCAACGACCCTAGCTTTGTTGTCAACTCGCATGCCATGGGTCAAGCCAAAAGTGCGGGATTTGAATCATTTACATGGATTCAAAACACAATTTTTCCCAAATACCTTACCATGGGACCTCCATGCCTCATGCCAACTCTTAAATCAATATTTTATCACATAGTTCCACCATTTGGAACACATAGTTCACAAATATCGTATGGAATGGAATTTATTCCTAACCATAAACTTGAAAAAGGAACCAAAAGCCATATTAAAGGTAGGTTTCCATAACGCTAACAAGGTTTATGAAAATTAAAACATAACATACAACCATTATCCAATAACATTATTTCATTCTAAAACATTTCATACTAATGTGTGCTATGACCCAAACCTAGGGATAAGGTTAAAACCTGAGTCCCTAAACTTAAAGAATTAATTTAAACATAGTCTTAAATCTCATTAAACGTGTTAGAGAACCTCTAGTGAAAACTAGAGTCTTTTACCTTAGTCGAGTAAGGATCACAAGTGCTAATCTTGTACCTTGCTAGCATGCAATTTTTTTAACTATAGGTTAGAACCGGAAAAATAGAAAGCAAGTATGATAAGCTACAAAGAATATTATAGTTACGCTTTTGATATAAGATTACTTGTATATAAAAAAATTATTTTTGGTATTTTTGGGGTTGTGACATAATGGTATCAGAGCGTGGTTACAACACTTGGCCTGAAAAATCCCAACACTTAAACATAAGTAAAACCAGAAAACTAACTTGTGTTACGTTTTGATTCTTTTTATCAACAAGAAGAGAAAAATAACCTTGATTTTGTAGGAAAAATGGAAGAAGTTGAAATGTCCGCCGAAGGAGAATCCCATCCTAAAGAACCGAAAAACATAGAGGAACGGAATATTATAGATGGTGATATATGGGTAAATTAAAATTTAAAGTACGAATGATAATCAATCTGAAATACTACAAACAAGAAATGATTTAAAAGCAAAATTGCAAAGTTTTAAACTGAGATAATCAACGCATCATAAAAGCACAAGAGGAACTTAATAATGTTCTATTAACAAAAATGCATGACAATGAAGAAGAGAAGAATAATGGACATGAGTTATAAATAACAAGGACTACACTTTATAAACGTAAGGTAAGAAAATTATGAATAAATTACCGGTGAATTTAAAAGATTAAGCCTCCTATGTTCAATGGAGAAATTGAAAAAGGAGAGGAAGCAGAAGCATGACTTTCTGGAATGAAAAAGTATTTTCAGATCTATAACTATTCAAATAAATTAAAGGCAAAAATAACAATTTACAACTTAACTATGAAAGCTAATATTTAGTGGAAAGACATCAAACATGTAAAGAGCATTAAAGAACGTTATGTAACATGGAATTGTTTTAAGAAATAATTTAAAAGAAAATATTTATCGGAACAATATTATGAGGAAAAAGATAAAGAATTTTATGAATTGAGATTAGGTTTAATGACGATTAAAGAACTATGTAGTAAGTTTTTAATTTTATTACGCTATGTACCATATATTATTGATGAAAAACCAAAAAATTGGTGTTTTCTTAGTTTCTTACCTCTTATGTTTAAAGAGAGAATTGAATGTGATAATCCAAAAACTCTAGAAGATGGCAAGAGAAAATAAAATTTATATTATGACCAAAATAAAAACAAATTTTGAGAAAGTATACCTAATTGGAAAAATAAAAGACGTGAAAGTTTGAACAGAAAATAAAGGTTTAAAATTATTTTTTAAAAATGGGAATAATTATTGAGGTTACCAAGAAAGTAATTTAAAAAAATAATAAACAACATCATCCAACTGCAATAAAAGAAAGAGAAGTACCCACTGCTTATAATAAAAATACTACACGAAGGGAAGCATTAAAATGTTGGGAATGTAGTGAACCATATTATTTTAAAGATTGTCCTGTAAGAAGGAAAAATATTAACAATGTGCATACAATTCAATAAGATACTACTATGGGAGATATATCAAGGAGCATTCTGAGAATCAGCGTAGCTTCGGAGAACAAGCATATAGATCAACAAACATCTATGGTCGAAATCGAAGGTATGTTAAAAGATAAACCAATTTCTATATTGATTGATATCGGTGCAAGTTTAAGTTATGTTTCACCAATAATTGTAGAGTTCTTTAAGCTACAACAAAATAAATTTGAAAAGTCTTGGTTATTTCAACTTGCTATGGGCACAAAGTGAAAAGTAACTAGTTTTGTGAAAAATTGTGAATTTAGTATGAATGGTTTAAAGACGCAAGTTGATTTAAATATTTTACCCCTAGGATCTTATGATTTTTTGATATGAATGGATTGGTTATATAAGCATATAGTTATTTTAAACTATTATGATAAAAATATTTTCTTGTTTACATGAGAAAAGTAATACTATTGTCGTAAAATGAATTCCAAGGAAAATCACTATAAGAAGAATTTCAGCTTTACCAATGAAAAGTTATGTTTGTAAAGGTTGCAAGATATTTTTAGTTCACATAATAGATGATAGAGAGAAAAATAATTAAGTCAAATTAGAAGACAACCAATTCTAAAATATTTTAAAGATGTATTTTCGGAAGAAATTATCATATTACCTTCGAAAAGAGATATAGATTTTATAATTGATTTGGTACTGAGAACGATACCAGCATCGAAAGCTCCATATCATATGAAAATTTTGGAACTTAATGAATTAAAATCACAAATATAAGAGTTGATTGATAAAAAGTACATTCGACCAAGTATTTCCCCATGGGGAGCACCTATATTGTTTGTAAAGAAAAAGGATGGTACTTTAAGGTTATGTATATATTATAGAAAAATAAGTAAAATGAAAATTAAAAAAAAATGTCCCCTACCTCGTATTGACGATCTATTTTATCATTTTTGAGGAGAAACAATATTTTCTAAAATAGAGTTGATATCTGAATTTCATCAAGTACAGATTAAAGATGAAGATATCTTTAAAAAAACGTTTAGAACCAAATACGGTCCTTATGAATTTGTTGTAATGCCCATTGGGTTGAAAAATGCACCGACATATTTTATGTCTCTAATGAACAACATACTAAGTAAGTATTTAAATAAATTTGTAGTCGTCTTTATCGACGAAATATTCTTCTATTCTAAGAATAAACGAGAACCTGAGGAACACTTAAAAATAATTTTACAAGTGTTAAGAGAACAACAATTATTTTCCAAGTTTAGCAAATCTGACTTTTTCAAAGATAAAATTCATTATTTAGGACATGTGGTGTCTAAATAAGGAATATCAGTAGATCCTGACAAAATTAAAGCTATCAAAGAATGACATGTTCCCAAAAACGTAACTGATGTAGTATCTATTATGGGGATTACTGGCTATTATCGTAAATTCATTGAAGTATTTTCTAAAATTTCATATCCTATAACCTTATTACAAAATAAAGGTAAGAAATTTGATTGGAATGAAAAATTTGAAGATTTTTTCAATAAATTAAAACACTTATTAACAACAGCTCCTATCCTAAAAATTGTTGGTCTATACAAATATTTTTTCGTAGGTACAGATGCATGCAAGGAAGGCCTAGAAGGAGTATTAATTTAGGAAAACTATGTTGTATCTTATGAGTCTAGAAAGCTTAAAGAACACGAAAAAAATTATGCTAATCATGATTTGGATCTAGATGCTATCATTCATGCCCTTAAGATGTGGTGACATTATCTTATAGGAAGAAGATTTTTATCAATGTCTGATAATATTAGTCTAAAATACTTATTCAATCAACAAAACCTTAATGCTAGAAAGGCTAGGTGGTTATCCTTCTGAAGCAAATACGACTTTCAGATAAACCATATCAAAGGGAAAGAAAATAAAGTGGAAAACGCTTTAAGTAGTCATGCAAATATGTTATATGTAACAAGTAGCATATATGAGACAGATTTGGAAGATAAAATTGAAAACGGAACAAAGTTTGATAAAGATTATCAAAAATTAAGAAAAAAGACAACATAAAATGAAGAAAGCCATGTCAAAACAAAATTCAGTTTGAACCAACATAGATTATTATTACATAAATAAGACTATACACACCTAACTCCGAAGAAATTAAACAAATTGTTATGAATGAATTACATAAAAGACTGTATTCAGGACATCCTAGTTATAAGAAAATGATTACCATGAAAAGAAAAGATTTCTTTTTGCCTAACATGAAAAATGAAGTGGCAAAATACTTAGCTAAATGTATTGAATCTCAGCAAGTAAAAGATGAACATCAACATCTAGACAGATTGTTACATCCATTACCTATTTTGGAATGGAAATGGGAGATTATTAACATAGATTGCATAATCGGGTTACCTAAAAATATTAAACAAAATGGTTCAATTATGATTGTGGTGGATAAGATTAGTAAATAAGCCCACTTTATTCCAGTTAAGTCTACACATAAATCTATTAATATTGCCGATATTCTTATGAAGGAAATTTTCTGATTGCATAGTGTACCCAAAATAGTAATTTTTGATAGAGATGCAAAGTTTACAAGAAATTTCTATAAATATTTATTTAAAGGTTTAAGTACACAATTAAATTTTAGTACTGCATATCATCCTCAGACCGATGGTCAAACTAAAAGGGTGAATCATATTTAGAAGACATGCTTAGAATGTATGTAATGGACGAACTAGGTAAATGGAAATATTATTTACATCTTGTGAAGTTTGCATATAATGACCATTTTCAAGCTTCAGGTAGATTAAGTCCATTCGAAAAATTATATGGACAAAAATGTAATAAGTTCCAATATCTTTGAGCAGTCAAGTTGATAGATTAATTCTAGCACTTGAGGTATAGAAAGATATCTAACTAACAGTGAAACATGTACAACATAACTTGAAGTTAGCATAAGATAGGAAAAAACATTATGCCAACTTAAAAATAACTCCACGATATTTCCAAGTAGGAGATCATGTTTTTGTAAAAGTGAAACCCAGAAAAAGTTCCCTAAGATTGGGAAAATATGCAAAATTGGAAGTCAAGTATTGTGGACCTTTCGAAATATTAGCAAAGCTTCAACTAGTGGCATATCAACTAGAATTACCACCTAATATAAAAGTACATAATGTTTTTCATATTTTGGTTTTAAATAAATATGTTCATGATGCTACTCATGTGGTTGACTCGAATGTTATAAAGTGAAACCCGAAATAAAATTCCAAGTGGAAATCAAACATATCCTTGAAAGGAGAGTACTTTTACTCTGGAACTGTACCATCGGACAGTTCAAGGTGCAATGGAAGCACCTTAGTCTAGAAGATTCCACTTGGGAGTTGGAAAGCAATATATGAGAAGCATATCTAGTTCTATTTGTTGGGTGTTATATCATCTTGATTAATTCATCTAATATTTAATTATCGACCGAGGTTAGTAGGCTTAGAGTTGACACAAAATACATGCGAAGGTAGACGGATTCCTATGGTGTCATGGAAATATTTTAACAAACAAAAGATCGAAAGATCTTTCAAAATGAAAAACTGAGTCAAAGTCCTAAGAATTTAAGTATTAAGGTGATTGAACCATAATGGAATATTAGATTAAAGTTTAAAAAATACACCATTCTACTTTATAAACAATGACTAAAGAACTACCCTTTCTAGTAAAGTTTATTGAATAATTTCAAAAACTAATTATGCAAAGAAGATTTATATTAGAAACATAGTAACAATGATTAGAATGATAATTTATTTTATAAACAAATAACTTCAGACTAAAAAATGATACTATCAACAACTAACTTCTCAAGTAAAAGACTAGGATGCAAGGAAGACCTAATTTATAAGTAAGTAGAAACTTAATAAGAAAACTTGATAAAAGAATCAAGTAGAAAACTTAATAAAAATAACATTATAAGAGAATCAAGTCGAAAAGTTAATAAAAATACCTTTGAATTCTACTCTACAAGTCTCTTTCAGTAATCACAAAGTGAAAAAGGGAATGATTCCTTCTACTATGGACAATCTACAAGGTACCAGTATACTTTCCTAAATATAACACTTCTAATACTAAGTTTTACATGCAAATGGATAAATCAATCCAAAGGCATGATTACAAAACAATACAACATTATTAGTCAAAGAAATAAGAAACAAACAAAAGAAACATACAGTGATCCGACGGTTCAACTTCTCTTCGATTATACCTACTATTGATCTGTGGCTCAACACCCAATTGGTCTATGATCTCTATTTAAAGAGCATAGAGGGTCCTTGGCTAGTTAATCGATTATGAGAAGCTCATGTAACTTTATTTCTTTTGCATAATAAATCGCTCCAAGTAGCTATTTGGTTGGGGCCATGGACTGTTTCCCTCTCGATGGTTTTAACCATGTGACAAACATCGGTGTGTTGATCTATGATCTATTTGTGTGAAGTGGTTGCTCAAGGTGTTTGGTTTTTTAAGAGTACCCTGTGTACCCAAACATGGTATCAGAGCTTTTATAAAGAGCCGCTTTCAGTTTTGATCAAGATCTGGAACCGGTGTTGTCGAAACTTTGAAAGGGTTTCAGGTTTTGTATTTTTTGTGCATTTATGGCCTGTGGAAATTGTTCCATTGCGTGCAAAGCACCCTTTCCATTGGGGAATAGTTTTCGTTTCACCGAAAACCTTTTCAGTTTGTTCCAGAAACACCCATTTCGACAAATATGAAGGTATAATGTTACAGTGACGGATTTGTTTTATTTTTTTTAAATCTCTCATATTTTATCAGTTTTATTACTAGACCTTTCAATGTTTTAGTCTTAGACTGTTGCCTTCCCTCATTGCGTATGCTCTTTGCCGTTCACCTTGCGCGATCGCGACAAATCAGAAACAGAAAGGGAAAGTTTTTTTTCTTGTCTTCTCGGCTATGTATTCTCTTTGTCATGCACCTTGTGCGATCACGGAAAATCAGAAACAACGAGAAAACTTGAAAACATAGACTTTTCAGGTAAGCTAACCAAGATCTAACCCTTTTGTATGAAAAAAAAAAAAAAAATTGTTTTTCATTTTTTTTTGTGATTTGCAGGGAAAAAGACAAGCACGGAGAACGAAAGAGGAGTTTAAAAAAAAAAAACCCTTCCTTTTTCCATTCTCTTACATACATTTTAAACTTAGCTCACTTGGTCCAAAGTTGCTTTATTCCTTAATAAATCTTGAGTTCAAGTTTTATTAAGCTACTTTTCAATGCATGCAATTTCTATTTTCAAGTTACTTTATTGTAAAAGTGCATCTCACATAAATAAAATAAAATAAAAATTGAGTCACTTAAGTCTTTTAATTTATTGCCGCACTATTTAAAAGTAACATAATATTGTAAAAGTAAACCTCATTTATTCTACAAAAGTAATTCACTTCAAAGAACCTTTATTGTAAAGTTATTGTCAAAGGTTGATCTTGGGAAGAGGGGGGTTCTTTTTTTAGTTGGTCAAGTTAATATCTGTCACGTCACTATTGGGGACATCTTCAATATTTTATTTGATCAAGCATAACTTCATCATCCAGAATCAGTTCTCGGTGCCGTTTTTTTTAAACCGCATATTTTTTCGAGATCTTTGCATATAGATAGTTATTTTATGTTCTTTTAGCCATTTCCTTATAGTATGGCCACCCCTTGTGATACTATACATATAAGTTCTAACTATTTCTGATGGAAATCTCGTATGGAGGATGTTCTGCAAAGTAGGGGACTTTTCAGGATAACCTCAGGAAAAGAAACAGAACCCACTGATGATGATAAGAAAATTAAATAGAAAAATAGATGTGATGAAGCTCGTGGATTGATTGAGATCTCAATCTCTACTAATTTGTGATTCCACATATCTGAAATTGATGAACCTGATTTAGCTTGGGAAAAGTTGGAATCTGTGTTTGGTAAACACAATGAAATTCGGGGTCATCAACTTGATAATGAGTTGATTTTCTTGAATCCAAATGATTTTTCGTGCATTCAAGACTATTTATCTAAGTATAAATTTCTTAGACTCTTATGTGCAGATGCAAGATTAAGAAAGAAGACAAACAATGTATTTATCATATTTTTTCCAAACTTGGACATGCATATTCTGTTTTTGTATCTACATTCTACTCCATGAAATAATCCTTGACTACAGCTAGCTATCAAGAGCCTAGTCTTGAATTCTTTTGTGATTCCTTAATTCAAGAGCAAGATAAGCTCATTCGTCTTGGAATAATTAACAATGCAGATACATCTGGGAAAGCCTTATTGTCCCAACAGAAAGAAAAGTCCAAGCCTCCCAAGAAACAGAACTTTCGCAATAATAATCCAAACAACAAGGGTCCTAAACCCTCTCAGTCAGCTCCTTCTTTAAAAAATGTCAAAGGATCCAAGCAAAAAGGAAAGAAGACTGAGCATCATTGCAATTTTTGTGGGAAAGATAATCATGATGAATCTACGTGTTTTAAGAAGATGGAAGCCTTGAAAGCAGCAATGAAGAAGCACCATATCAGCCTAGATTTGTCTTTAGAATCTAACTCTCACGGACATGCACTTTGTGATTCTACTTACTCTTATACTGCATCTTCTTCTTCTACTTCAAATGAATGGCTCATTGATTTTGGAGCATCTTATCATATGGCTAAGGATCAAGCCATCTTTTCTACTATGCATGAATGTAACACCAAACAAATATTTGTTGGTGATGATATATCTCTAAGTGTTGTAAGATCCGGAACAGTTCTAGTAGAAAATGGTCATTTCAGTAATGTACTATGTGTTCCAAAAATTTCCTGCAATTTGTTATCAGTCTATCAAATTACTCATTCGGGTGAAGGTAAAACTGTCACATTTACACCTCACCAAGTTGTAATCAAGGATTTTAAAAATCCTCAAAATTTCCTTGCTCCTAGAACTATTGATGATATTACCAGATTGTACAAATTTAACAACTTTGGGTCATCACCTTTTCCTTCAGTTTTTTTTACTCATAGTGATAACTTGAGCAAACTTTGGCATAAGCGATTTGGTCACTTAAATTATCGCTCATTGCAACAACTATGTAAAGAAAATATGGTGACTGGTCTTCCAATGGTATCTTGCAAGGATGGTGTTTGTTCCGGTTGTGTACTCAAAAAACATCATCGGGACAGTTTTGACAAACGTGCCTCTTGGCATGCCTCAGTTTCTTTGGAGCTTCTGCATAGTGACTTGTGTGGTCCTCTTCCATCTACATCTTTTCTGGTTTCAAATATTTTTTAACTTGCATTGATGACTACTCTAGACGCACTTGGGTTTACTTCCTAAAACTTAAGAGCAAAGTATTTAACATGTTCTTGGCCTACAAGGACCTTGTTGAAAAACAATCTGGTCATCAAATTATTAAGTTAAGATCTGACAATGGAGGAGAATATGTTAACAACAAGTTCATTACTTTCTGCACTGAACAAGGAATCCAACAACAACACATTGTTCCATATACACCACAACAAAATGGTGTAGCTGAACGGAAGAACCGCACTTTAAAATAAATGGCTAATTGTATGATCCAATCTATGGGACTAAGTCTTCAATATTGGGCTAAAGCCATAAATTGTGCAAATTACATATTCAATTGCACACCCACTAAATTTTTACAAGGTATAACACCAGAAGAAGCATGGAGTTAAATTAAACCAGATGTAAGTCACGTTCGTGTGCTTGGTTGTGAAGCATGGGCTCACATTCCGGATGAAAAATGGAAAGCATTGCAACCTAAAAGTGAAAAGTGCATATTTGTTGGATATTCTGAAGATGTAAAAGGTTATAGACTTCTTCAACCCTATTCACATGATATAATCATTATAAGAGATGTTAAATTTGATGAAAATCTCTTGGCCTGCGAGCCTAACTTAGCGGGTATGCCATCTTTGGCCTGTGAGCCTGATTCGACGATTATGCCTTCTTCTTCTTCTTCCAACTTCCTTGACAGGTTTCCAACTCCATTTTCTAATGATGACACTGAGGATGAAAATCCACCTCTACCTACTCATGTTCCTCCAATTGCACCAGCACCAATACTTCCTCGATGGGTCTGTTCAACATGTGAAGCAACTGGTGATCTTGTTGGTGATCCTAGAGATCAACGTCGAACACGTTCTTAGTTTTAGTGAGCCTCTTCTCTTTTAGCTCAAGTTTTCGAGAATCATGATCCAGAAACTTTTGCAGAAGCTTCAGGAAATCCAGATTGGGATGCAACTATGGATGAAGAATATTGTTCCTTAATGGCGAACGATACTTGGGATCTTGTTCCTCTTCCAAAAGGAAGAAAACTTGTTATATGTAAATGGGTCTACAGAACTAAATATGCATCAGATGGAAGTGTTGAAATACTTAAGGAAAAGTTAGTTTCCGAACGTTTTTTCCAAGTTGAAGGGATTGGCTACAATGAAACCTTTGCTCCTGTTGCAAAAATGAATTCCATCCGCCTTGTTCTTCCCCTTGCAGCCTTACATAACTGGGAAGTACATCAAATGGATGTCAAGTCTACCTTTGTACATGGTGATTTATAGGAGGAAATTTACATCGAACAACCTCTTGGATATGTTCAAGATAACTCTAGCCTTATCTGTTTCCTTAAGAAATCATTATATGGCCTTAAGCAAGCTCCTAGAGCTTGGTATGCCAAAATGGATAACTTTCTCCTTGACATTGGTTTTTCTAGATGTCATTCTGACCCCAATGTCTATACCAAGAAAGTAGGAAACCATCTCATCACACTTGTTCTTTATGTTGATGATCTTATCCTTACTGGTAGTGACCCTAAACTTATAACCCATGTGAAATCCAGTCTTAAGCAAAATTTTGAAATGTCAGACTTAGGACATTTGCATTATTTTCTTGGTCTCCAAGTCTTACAAACAAAAGAAGGAATCTTTCTTTCCCAGTCTAAGTATGCTTGTGACCTTCTTCGTCACTTCCACATGGAAGATTGTAAACTAGCCCCTTCTCCCTTCCAGTCTGGAGTCAAACTTTCTGCCACTTATACTTCCCTTGAAGTAGATGCCACCTTGTATCGTCAACTTGTTGGTAGTCTTTTATACTTGACTCATTCCCGTCCTGACCTTTCCTTTGTCATTGGTCATGTAGCCCGTTATATGCAAACTCCCCATGAAAGTCACTAGAAAGCAGCAAAAATAATACTTCGATCTATTCAAGGTACAATTCAGTTTGGAATTTATTATGGTATAGGGGGGGAACCTTTATTGGTTGGTTTCACTGATTCAGATTGGGCAGGTGATCCTGATGATAGAAAGTCTACTGGAGGTTATGTTTTCATTCTGGGATCTGGACCTATCACTTGGGCTTGTAAGAAACAACAAGCACTTGCCCTTTCTTCAATAGAAGCAGAATATCGAGCCGCAGTTAATGCCAGTCAAGAATATTTATGGCTTCAATAGATCCTTTCAGAGTTTGGATTCAAGCAGCAGCAGCCTACTCCACTTTGGTGCAACAATTAAAGTTCCATCAAGCTTGCCAAATATCTAGTTCTACATCAACGCAGCAAACACATTAAGCTACACATGCACTTCATCAGAAATCTTGTTCATGATTGTGTTCTTGAAATGCTCTATTGCTCTACAGATGATCAAGTTGCATACATCTTCACCAAGTCTCTTACAGAAGCGAAGTTTTCTAAACTTCAATCTATGTTAGGAGTTCAGGAATGTTTTCTTAAGGGGGTATAAGCTCTAATGCCTCCTTCCATCTCCTAATAGTGTCACTTTTGTAAATCCTTCAATCCTATCCCAAGTTGTTCTTAAGGGGGGATGTTAGGATATTTAGACACTTAGGAGTTAGTTAAGATCAACTTGTGTAATATATCCATTAGGTAAAGTGTGTTTCTTTAGTATGCATTTGTAAATATTCTAATTCAACGGTCACGATATGCTCTAGACATAAAGTGATACGACGGTTCAACTTCTCTTAGATCATACCTACCATTGATCTATGGATTAACACCCGATTGGTCTATGATCTCTATTTAAAGAGCATAGAGGGTCCTTGGCTAGTTGATCGATTATGAGAAGCTCATGTAACTTTCTTTCTTTTGCATAATAAATTGCTCCAAGTAGCTATTTGGTTGGGGCTGTGGACTATTTCCCTCTCGAGGGTTTTAACCATGTGACAAACTTCGGTGTGTTGATCTGTGATCTATTTGTGTGAAGTGGTTGCTCAAGGTGTTCGATCTTTTGGGAGTACCCGAACAAAAACATGTTTAAGGTGAAAGGATAAAACTTTAATAAATAATCTAAAACAACCTAAATTTTAGTCTTAATATTAAACAATTCTATTATCTAACTATTACAGTCAAAGCATACTTTAAAAACTAAAGAAACAAAGCTTTAAATAGGTTCAAAACACATTAAAAACACTAAAAATGAAATGACAGACTGAACTGGAGGTCTGAAAGGGGTGTCTGAATGACAGTTTACATGGGTTGTCTGAATGACAATCTATACAACTAAAATAACAGAACGTAGCCTAAATGATCTAATCTTCAGCTAAATTTGTGCACATGAAAGTAAAATGCATAAAAGAAGTAAATAAACCTACTTAAAGACTAAATTCGACAGCGAAATAATTCATGAACTAATTCATAAATGTAAAGATAACATTGCATATTACTGTAAGAAACAAACAGAAATTTAAATAAACTTATGATAGGAAGGGAAATGAATAGAATTGAATCTATTATAACTTGATGAAAACAATATATTCTAATACTTGTTAATATAAAACGGAACAGTAAACTGGAAATGAAATGACTAAAAATGAACTGAAAGAAAATTATAATGAATTGAAAGCAAATTATGCATGCAACTAGCTATTTGATTTTGAAAATAAAACTATATTAATTCACACAGCATTACAGAAAGTAAAGGAAATAAATGTTTACAGTAATTCAATAACATAAACAAACTAGAAATCAAACTAAATAAGCTACAAAGGAAAATATAACAAAATTACACAAGAAAAGAAACCGCTTGTTGATGAGGGGCCCTCTCAAAAATCAGGGGTGATGCCTAGCTAGAGCTTACACGAACACAATCATGAACAATAGAACATCGAGCTTATATTAAAAATAAGGAACAGAGTTACAAAGTGTTTCTCGTAAAAACTGACTGTCTAACTAATGAATTGATCAACCCCATAGCTCTTCACGTAGAGGCGTTTATATACACAATTTTTACAGAGGTGAGCAAGTCGAACCTTTAGTGGTCGAATTCTCTCTAAATTTAGTCAACCATTACTTCTATCTACCAGTCGAATGCCAACACACAACGTTCTCCTTCTCCTTCGCAAATTGGTTCTCTTCAGCGCATGATGTGGCGTGAGGGTCCTTCTTAGCGTGTACTGTTGGTGTGGTGTCGAGTGAAGGAGTGCACAGGAGATTATTCTAGATTGAGATCCATTGCATCAACTAAATGTGTGGATAATAAATAGTTTCCATGCTTTAACATCCAAGAATCTCTTATCAACAACACGCGGTTGGCTCGACGAATTGAACGGTGAGCTGGACAGTGAGCTGGATATGCTCTACGCATATCTAGGATGAATGTGTTTTTTGTTTGTTGGCATTATAAATACTATGGTCTGCAATAACAATCTCATGCTAACATTTTAATGCCTAGAAACCTTCAAACAAATACTGTGCAGTCTAATTAGCAAGTTGGATGGTAAGCTGGACATGCTATGTGTATATCTAGTCGAATGTGTGTTTGTTGTTAGCTCGTCCAAACACTATAACCTGCAAACAAATGCGTACATAAATTAATATATCATAATGCTTCAAATAATGCAAAAGTTAATCTATAAAATCGTGAAATGATAATAATAAACATATTTTACATAAATCTTAAATTCATTCATACCTGGGGATGAATAATGAGCCGCATGCCAGAAAATATGAAAAAAGATGATAAAAGATATGTTTAAACACATAATTCAACTGCCAAAAATAATGACAAAACTAGGATCAACATTCCCCCAAACCAGAGAAATGCCAGGTCCCACTGAACAAAAAGAAAAATAACTTAGGAAGAAGGCGGGGCTACGCTAGCAGCTACCTTTGACTTGGCAGATGAAGGAGGTGATTTAAACTTCAGTCTTTTGGCTTGTGCTTTTAAAATATCATGCCTTTCATGTCAAATTTTGTATGAATATTTAATAAATTTGTTAAGTTCTTCGATAGTCTTAACTTGACAGCTCTCAGGTTTGAAACAATTCGGCATTGTTCAATAGTTAGGATACATGATTTTTTAGAGGGTATAAGAAAAAAGTGGCTAAAACAGCTCTACAGAAATGATGGTGATAAAAGCAATTGAATAGCAAGAAATTCAACTTGCTCTAATATATCATGCTACCATAGCAAACTTTGAGGTGTATGTCATTAACGGGCATATGCATTAATGACACGTTCATAAGGTTTGTAATTAGTTCAACCATGTCCCAAAGTAAAACTTTGGGCAGGTTGAACGTATGACACAAATGCAGAAATCACATTTTCAGTTATAATAACCTTAATTAAGAAAACCAGTCATTTAATAGATTACATGCGTGATTAGGTAAGAGGATAGGGTTTCTAACAGTGAAATGATGACTAAAAAACTTATGAGGTCAAATCGTGTCCACATGGCTGTAAAAACTATTTTTCCAAAAAAAAAATGGTTGTAAAATTTTAATCATAAGTGCTTTAATATCATAAATTTTTTATTCAGATTGTCATTTGGTATTTCATTTGGACTATCATTCGATTCTTTATACAGTCCTCCATACTGATTTTTTTGTGAAAATATACTTCATGCTATAACTAAGTTCCACTGCTTACATTATCCTAAAAACACTTATCATTTGTCAGAGATATAAATAGATCTGTCATAAATAATAAAAATAAAAAACAGTCTAATCCTTCCTAATCCACCCCCAAACCAAAAATATGGCGTGTCCTCAAGCCATACAAGAAAGAAAAATTTATTGTTCCAGATAATAAAATAAATATTTCGATCGTGCTGTTATTTTTTGTAAGAAAAAGAAAAGCTAACTAGAAAATGGAAATGGCTCAGATATGTATATTCATAAAAAATAATATAACAATGCTGAGAAAGACCACTTGAATGATGATAATATAACTGAAATAATTCCATAGGAAAATCTAGTCATCCATGCCTCATTTTAAATATATCATGTCATCACAAAATATTTTGAGTGTACCCCGAAGTGTGTGATATTTATAGCTATGGATCCCATTTCTAGGATAATCACATCCTAGGTATTTATTGAATTAGATGGTCGGGCCTACGTCCAACTTACAACCATTCTCAAATGACATTATAAACAACTGGCCTTGATATGTTATTCATAAATTGTGAAAAAAATTCATTATATTATCATTATTCTACGAATCATGTGCATAATGGTGCATTCACCAGATCTCTTTTACCCGATATCGCCCCGCTGCCAGCAGGCCTGTTCAGTACCTCGATGGGTTTATCTTGGTACCATGCAAGCATAGTCACGCTGCCAACAAGCCTGTTCAATACCTCGATGGGTTTACTTGCATTTATCGAGCTTTCTTGTTTTAAGTTATTACTTACCATTGACCCGCTGCCAGTAGGCCTATTCAGTAGCCTGACTGGTTTTCCTTGTATAATGATATTAAATATATGGAATCTGATTGGTACTAGAGCGTGTTAAGTCTTGCTAAACACATAATTCAATTTTGTAAAGTAAACTCATAAGTAACTCTTCATAATGGCCTTAACCATAAATCATGTCAAAAGAGAATAACTTAAAGTTGTTCTTTGTCCTTATAGTCTTTCTTCTTCATAAAAGATAAGTAATGTTCCCCACAGGAAAAAATTCCACTTACTCTTGAGTTATCACCAAAATACTTAAGAGACAAGTTATGATAACAAGTATAGGATGAACTAGTAATCCATACATATAAGATAAGGTTGTGAAAATATGATAAGAAAAGTAGGCCTGTCAAGCAACTATTCAAAAGAGCAAATCAGAAATATACATGTCTGAATCAAAATACAAAAAACTATATGAATCATAGAAAATATGGTTAAGTATGATATACAGAGAATTGTTTTTTTTTGTTTTTAATTGTCACTATAAGCTGATAAATTTCAAAAGTACCCCAAGAAAGGTTAAGATACCTTATAAGTTTTTTAGCGTACTTCCCTTTTCCAAATAATACTCCATTAGCTGCTTATAGAGATAATGTACTTTGTAATCAAACTACAAAACCACTTGTTAGATGATTCAATTTATTCATGATAACATATATAACATTATAGAAAGAAAAAGAGTCCATTGTAAGCATTTTATCAGAAATGACTCTTATTTATTCAAAGAAACAAACACATATTTACATATATACAAGTGACGATAAACCAAAATACTTTTTAAGGATTGGGAGGAGGAGGAATAACTTCTTCTTCAACCATTTCCATTTCATTTTGTTGCAAAACATTCTGTATGAAATCTTGTTTAGATGTTGGTTGGTGATAAAGTCTAAGTCTGTGTCCATTTACTACAAAGGAAACTTGTGAACCATCAATTGTCTTAATTTCTACTGACCCATTGTCAAAAGTTGTAACTACTTTATATGGGCCCATCCAATGGGTAGATAATTTTCCTTTAAAATTTTTAAACTGTGAGTCGGATAGTAGTGCCCAATCTCCAGTATTAAATTACTTTTGCTTAATACACTTATCATGCCATTTCTTTCGTTGATTCTGTATTAGCATGGTTCTTCGGAGTGCATCTTGTCTAATCTCATCTAATTAATTAATATGTAACACTCATTTTTTATGTGCTTCATCTAAATCCATGCCTAATTGTGTTGCCATACGAAAGGTCTTAACTTGAAATTCAATAGGTAAAAGGATTTGTTTTCCATACACTAATTCATAGGGGGTATGTCCGGTAGTGTTTCTCCATGGTCTATCTGCCCAATCCTTATGATGTAAGTGAATGACATTAGAGGAAATTTAAACTTAAAATGGGCCTCCTAAAAAAAATTAATAAAATCATAGTTAAAATATTAAAAAAATATTTATTAATTTTGGAGAAAAAAAAGAAAAAACTACTTTTTTGTTTATATTTTCGACATATCTCCCCGTGTTTTTACTTAAATTTCGATCGAGAGAGGTTGTTGGATGCATAATTAAATTCTGCATCCAACGAGCACCCACTCGGAATACCTTTGACGGACCCTGCTACCCTAAAAACAAGAAATACCTGAAAAAACGTGATGATGATGTCATCATCATGTTTTTCAGGTATTTCTTATTTTTGGGGTAGTGAGGTCTATCAAAAGTATGCCAAGTGGGTACTCGTTGGACACATAATTTAATTTTGCATCCAACAAGATCTCCCGATCGAAATTCGAGTAAAAACACAGGAAGATATGTCGAAAATACAAACAAAAAAGTAGTTTTTTTATGATACCTATCCCTAAATTTATATTAAAAAAGTGTTTAAGACCTATACGGTATTTCAAATTTAAAGAAATTTCATTGGATAACACATGATGACATGAAATTTGAATTAGATTTAAAAGGGCCATTTTGAGTTGAACTCTCTCAAATACATGGGAGAGATCCCTAAACAAAGCTTTAGCTTCTACCCATTTGGTGACATAATCCATGCAAACCAGGATATACTTATTTTTACGAGACATGGGAGAAATTGTTCCTACAAAATCAAGAGCCCATTTCTCAAAAGTTTCAATCATGACTTGAGGTTGTGTTGAGGCCTGGAAATTCGCAGGAAACAATAGCAAGGGATTCTCCCCAGTCAACGTTCCCAACTAGCCCGCTGACTGTTTGGTATAGGGAATCCGTCCGGTTTGCGGTCCGGCTACCGTAGGTCAAAGAACAAAATAAAGGTTTTATCGGTTGCGGCCCGGTCCACCGTGTATTTTGTATTTTTTGACTTAATGTATGAGATGCAAGTGCCTAACTAACAATGCAGGGTGGTGAAGGATGCAGGGAGCAGTCACAATGTGATGCGCAGGTTCTTACCTCTCGTCTTAGACTCACTAGCATCTGATTCACTCATGCAGGAATGAAATAAACTATCTATCTATCTATCTATCCCAGGGGAGCCAAATTGTGATTTATTTATGAGTAATGTGTATTATCCATGCATTATAAACAAAAATTACAGGTAGCTGATACTCCTACCTACAACACATGAACGATTAAAGATATTTCAACAATCAAATAGCCAATTGTTTTATGAACGGCATACATTACTCATGGTGGTCATTCCACAAAAATAAACCAGAAATCATTTAACAAGAACATAGGTTCAAAGAGTTAGAACGATCTCACAGTTAATGGACAAAAGCTGGAAAACAAAATAGTTCATCTTGCAGCCATCCACAGCATAACATTTGGAAATTCCACCAGTCTTTCTCCAACAAGCAAACCATATTTCTTTATTGCAAAGAGAAATAGTTCTTCTTACAATATCGCTTTCTAGTCTAACTGGGAAAAAGCCCCCTCTTTCCCTTCTAAGCTTTCTACATTTATACAAAAGGGTGAGACAGTTGGGCTGCCCAAAGTGACCTTTGGGCTTACCAACTCTTCGTTTCCCAACACTTGACTTTCCTCAAAATGTTTTTACAAAATATTACACATTACAAAAAGTGACCAATCCTTTACGAGGAGGGTCCCACTGGGGCATCTAGAATTTTCTTCCATTTTGAGGCTTCAGAGGTAATGCCCTCAAACGCGCAGGGTTCCAAAAACTGAATGTTGATTTCAAATTTTTTAGCCTGGTTCTTTATAACCTCAACTCTGGTTGCGCTAAACCGAAGCTGGTCTTCCAAAAGCTGCACACTAATGGCTGAATGGCCCACTTCGCTTCTCAGAATCTGGTCATCAATGGCCTTAATGTGTTGCATTCTTGCTTCTTCATCCTGATGTCTTTTCTGCAACATCTCCACAAATGAATTGTGGTCTGGGAAATCATCCAGCCTCTACTCGGCCTCTACCTAGCACCGGTTGTATGTGATTAGGACTCTTCTGAAAAATTCCGTGCAGGCTCCCTTCATTTTCTTGACTGCTTTCTTGAAATCCTCTGCGGTGTTAATATCAAATTATATTAAGTCATAATCCCGCTTGAGGGATTGTTTATCTTTTGATGGTAGCTCTACTGGAGTTTCTTCGTTTTTTTCCAGCCTCAACATTCTTGCAGTCAGAATCTCAAGTACGTCCTGAGATCTATCCATGAAGTAAGAGGTGGTTTCCAAGATTTCTTCCAATCGGCCATTGATCTGCAACACTCTACATCTCTCCTCTTCAACAGCATTCTGTAGCTACAACATCTTGGCCTTTTGGGCTAGGACATGCTCTTTGAACGGCTGGAGGTTGACCTGTTGTTCCCTTGCTTCCTCCAAGGTAGCTGTGAGAGAAGCAATCTGCTCTTGATGTTTCTTTTCCTGTTCTTGGGTGTGCAACTCATTGGCCTCCAAGAGGATCTTTTGCTGGTCTTCTAGCTCTTCTACCTTTCCCAGTAGCTATTCCTTTTCACTCCTTAGCTCTTGACATTCTTTCTGCACTTTCTCCAGAGTCTCCTGTGTAGTTTCAATAACTTGTCTTTCTACTTGGAGGGCCTGCAATTCAGCCCTAGAAGCCTTTATCTCCCTCTGCATGTCTTCATACTTCCACTTCAACCTATTGCTTTCTTCTCTCTCTTTCCTCAATGTATATTTCAACTGAGCAGAGGAATTTTTGGACTGCTCCAAGTCAGTTATTACCTTGTCCATGTTATCTTCTGAGGCATGGATTAGTGCAGTCCCGGCTCTCAAGGTGAATCTTGGATCTTGGTCTATTCCCAACATAACAGCCGTATCCGTACATATCCAGGGCTATATGCAGCATAGCCCTATTTGTTAACATCCTCCAGAATCATTGTTGTGACATCTTCCCAAGGCAGAATCCATCCGATTACTTCAGAGCACGGGAACAGCTCTGGTCTGGTGGCGATCTTCATCAGGGAAGATCTTTCTATGTTGGCATATAAGGATTCTTCTTCTAAGCCCATGTCAGGAACCTCTCTTCATGTGATCAGTCTATATATTTCCCCCCACTGATATTCAGGTTCAACGCCAGAAATGCACTGCGTGTCCTCGTATATGTATTCTGTCTTAGTGACAACTCCTACTTCTAGCTCTTCTTCGACCACAGGGGCCTTCTTCTTTTGTCTCTTTGACATGGTGAGCTATTCCTAGCAATACGGCGAGTATGGCGGGTCAACGACGGTCAAGATTCCATAGTTGCCACCTGGATGCAGGTACACCGACAGCGGGGTCCTTCACTTGCTCGAGAAAATGACAGCGCGACAATGACAATGCTCGACAGTCGAAAATAACAATAAAAACATAACCCCTTGACCCTGTATATATAGTCAATCACAACGGGCGAGCAAAAGATCGGACGACGGAAAGCTTTTGAGTCGTAGATTGAAAGTATGCTTTCTTCCGCAACGGCGGCAGGCTAAAACGCTAAGCCCCCCGCGGGGTCAAACATATTGGATGGCGGACCACTTTTGGATCGGAAGCTGAAAGTAATCGTCCTTCCGCAACGGTAGATGGCCAAAGCGTAGATCCAGCTGCGAAGACATGCATGGCGGGAAAAAGTTAGAAGATCGGATGTCGAAGACATTTGGGTTGGAATACTAAAGGGTACTTTTGTCTGCAACGGCGTAAAACCAAACCATAGATCCAGCCGCAACGGCAGGGATAACCGGGTGACAACTAACTGTGCGTCAGATTTCTAGCATCGGAATGAAAATAGAATCGCAGCCGCAACGACGGATACCAAATGGATTTACGGGGTCCGAAACCTCAAACCATAATAGGGAGAGAAAGAGGTTTTCCATCCGCAACGGCGGAAAAAGAAGTCATGACAGTTCCGATACAAAACCAAAAGGAAACCGATTAAAATCAATCGAAACGGGAGAAAAAATCAAAGTAAAAAACCGAATGTTTATCCGCAACGGCGGGGAAAGAAATGACAAGTCCTTCTGATTCAAACCAAAAAAATAGCCGATTCAACCAACGTATCGGGAGAAATTTCAAAGTCAAGACTCACTATTCTACCGCAACAACGGAAGCTTTAACCAAACAAATTCCTGATTCAAACAAGCTGAAAATGCATCCAAATGCAGTGATAAAGCTTGATCAAACATTAGATTTCTTCAAGCATCAGAGGGAGAATCAGAACAAGTGGTAAATCAATTCAATTATTCTGAGAAATCATTATTAGACCAACTCAAAGAAGAAAAACGGACTAATCTAAGCAAAAGGAGGGTCCTAAATTTTTTTGGAATTTTGGGAAATTGTTGCAGCTGCAACAGGTTGTAAGGGCATCTGATCAAATGACGTAGGTCTACACATTCTTTGGCAACTATCACATCTTTTAACATACTTGGCAGCATCCTTGAAAATGCTTGGCCAGTAATAACCAGAGTGAAGTACTTTATATGTCGTCCTCTTATCAAAAAAATGTCCTCCACATGATCCATCATGGCATGCATGGAGGATGTCTATCATTTCATCCTCCCACTCACATCGTCGAATAATAAGATCTAGACCGATGCGGAAGAGGTCATTATCAATCCAAGAATAATTAGAACTATGAACTATAATACGACGTTTTTTGTGTGGGGACAAATGGTTTGGTAATTTCCCCGTTTCTAAATAATTGGAAATGTATGCAAACCAAGGGGTTTGAATAAACACAGGAAAAAAATCTTCATCAGAAAAAGCATCGTCAACAGATTTAGAACCATCATCATATTGAATGCGAGAGATGAAATTTGCTACTAGATTTTCTTTACCAGGTCGGTCAATGATTGTGATGTTAAACTCTTGCAATAGAAGAAGCCATCGGGTTACTCTACCATTGGTAATTGGTTTATTCATTAAAAATATAATGACAGATTGATCGGTATGCACAAAAAATTTGTACCCTATAATGTAATGGCGAAACTTATTGATAGAATAAACTACTGTCAAAAATTCCTTTTCAATAACAATGTAATTTAGTTTGATAGGAGTCAAATTATTGCCAATAAAATAAATGGCATAAGTTGCTTGTCCTTCTTTTTGGCCCATGACTCCTCGTATGGCCGTATCAGAGGCATCGATGGATATATGAAAAGGAAGGGACCAATCGGGACCCCGGAGTATTGGTGCCACTAATAGTTTAGCTTTTAAAATTTCAAAAGCGCTTTGACAAGATTATGTCCACTAGAATTCTATATCCTTTGTAATCAATTTAAACATCTATGCAGCTATTTTAGTAAAATTTTCAGTAAAGCGATGGTAATAGCCTGCATGACCAAGAAAAATTCATACCTCTTTTTGAGTTTTTGGAGAGGGAAGACCAACAATTACTTCGATCTTAGCACGATCTACCTTAATTCCTTGGGAGGAAATATGGTTTCCTAAAACTATACCTTCTGTCAGTAACATTTTACATTTTTTATGACTGCAGCATAAATTTGTTTCTTGACATCGGATCAGGACCTTCTCGAGGTTGTTAAGAGCCTCTTGAAAAGTATTACCATAAGCTGTAAAATCATTCATATATACCTCCACATAGTCATGTATAAGATCAGAAAAAATTCCTAAGACTGCTCGCTAAAAAGTGGCAGGTGCATTACATAATCCAAATGGAAGAACTCTATAAGCATACGTTCCCCAAGGGCATGTAAAAGTGGTCTTGTCTTGATCTTCTAGTGCTATTAAAATCTAGTTTTATCCACTATATCAGTCAAGAAAGGAAAAATATTTTTTACCTGACAGGGTATCTAACACTCGATCAATAAAAGGTAAAGGAAAGTAGTCTTTAAGTGTGGCTTTGTTTATCTCTCTAAAATCGACACAAATGTGCCATTTCCCTGTGACTTTCTTTGGGACTACCACTAGAGGTGACACCCATTTACTATCAGAAATAGGATATATGAAACAAGCATTAAGGATTTTTTGTAATTCTTCTTTTACTATATCCTTTAGAGCAGGATTCATCCTCCTTTGAGGCTTCCTTACTAGTGAAATGTTTGGATCCATATAAATATAGTGAATATAGGTGTCAAGTTGTATACCCTTCATATTAGTATACTCCCATGCAAATGCTCCAACTTGTTTTTTAAGAACCTCAAGCAACTGTGCTTGTTGGTTTTCGCTTAACCCTGTATTTATATAGAGAAATTTTTCAGGTCCAACTTCACAAGGTATGGTATAGGGTCCTATATTCTCTTAAAAATTGTGAAGACACAAGGTGTCTCGATAATTGTTGAGAGAGCCATACTCTCTTGGAACACATCTCCTAAGATCTGATTGAATTGAGCAAAAGACTGAGGAAAATCTATACAAGTTGTTGAAGAAACAAACTGGTTTAATACATTCTCAGTGGTCTGCTCCTGAAGTGCCTAGGAGAAATCACTAGGGAGGGAGAGGTCATCAAATTCCTCATCTCGAAAAGAACAATTTAACCACGATGATTTTTTGGTTATTGGTTGTGTTGGGGGGTATAAAATAATTCTTTGCGTAGACAACCCATTATAAATAGTCATCTCTCCATCCCTACATCCTATAAAAGCATTTGCAGTAGCTAACCATGGTATTCCCAAGATAATAGGATGCCCTTTAGAAGGATCCTTTGATTCTGTGACCATAAAGTTGACAGGGTATTTCCATGAGGATACTGATACAATAATGTCATCCAAGACTCCAGCAGGTTTTACCGTAGTACGGTCTGCTAGTTCTAGGATGGAAGGGGTAGGTCGAAGGAATTGTCCCAACTGTAAAACTTCTAAAAATTTGGTGGTAATCATGTTGATGGCGGATCCTAAATCGTTTAATGTATTTTCTATGGTGTTATTGTTTACAACTATAGTCACTATTAGGGATCTAGGATTTGTATATTTTGCAATCTGGGACTGATCTATCATACATTGAGATATATCTCCTATAACATGAGTTGTGAGAGGGTCTTTTTTCTTCTTCCGTGGGCGTTTAATGCATAGTTCCTTTATTACCTTGCTATATATTGGTATTTCCTTAATAGCTTGTAATAGAGGAATTTTCACACAGATATTCTTTAATTCATTCAAAATATCATATTCAGGATGAACTACATGTTTTTCTATTACTAGTGTTTCCGGAAATGGAGGAACTCTTTGCTCCTGAATGGGTTCTAGCGGAGGATGGGTGTGTACTAGAATCCTCGGAATGTTCACATCCTCCAAAATGGCATCATTCACAGGTTCATTTGAATCCTCTTCTTCTTCATTTTCCTCATGAATGATGACTGATGACTTGGTTTTGTCATTTACAACCCTTCCAGATCGTAATTGAATCTCATGTATAAGTATAGTTGAAATAAGATATGATGGAAGAGTTTGCAACTCAATGTTGTTAAGAAATTGAGTTGGTTTATTATTTGGGCTAGGTATTGGTTGTGCAGGTAATAATGTCGATCACGGAGGGTTTGTATTCTGGAAGTGATGAGGTTGTTGTGCGATGAGAGGAAATGGAGGCACAAATCCAGGCGAAATTTGCTAGAAATTTGTTTGGTGCTGAGGATAAGGATGATTAGGTGTAGAGATAGGTTGTGACTGAGGGTGTGGTTTTCCTCTACATCCTTGTGACCAATATTGCTTCTGCAAAATTGAGGAGGAGGGTACTGAGGTGGCCATTTCTTCCAACTTGAGGTGTTCCAATGTTGAGGTGGTTGGCATGGAGGATAATAGAGTAGGGGTTGTGGTGGAAATTTATGGTACGATGGCTGGTCTCTAGGTTTCCAAGGAGGCCTCCTATATGTTTCACCTACATCCCCACTCTTATAGATAGCTTGCAACCCGAGAAACGATGGGAAATTATTTGTTGGATGTTCCTTCGTACAAATGTGACATATGGAGATGTTGTTTAATGGACATTCCCTTTGGGTATGTTTAGTCCTACATCTTGGACAAAAAATGATCATTGTTGCTTGTTCTTCATCCTGCCTTTTCTTGGCTTGTAAAGCATCCACTTGGGAACCCATTTCTCCTAAGATATCTGTCTTGAAATTCTCCAATAGGTTTCCTAACTCTACCCTTGTAACTCAACTTAAAATGGGAATGTTTCCTCTTACATTTCTACTATAAGGCTCCCGAAAGTTTTTTCCAACTTTCCACCTACTTCTGGAATAATGTTTACACATATCACCGATTTGTGCAAAGGTTTTATGAGAAATATTGCCAGATGCCATAAGATTAAGACTTTCTATCAAGTCCTCGGAGATCCCTTTAGGGAAAAGTGTACGTACTGCATCTTCTTGGAGGTCACTATATTTTGATTTATGTAGTTTATAAAAAAACCTTTCGAGATAATCCTCTAGGATTTAATCTTCAATTCATTGTATCTTGAATATATCATGTCGAGAGTCCTTAGGTTTGCAATACTCTTGATATTTTTCGCAAAAAATGAGGTTTTCGTATCATCGCAAGTCCTGATAGTGGATTTGCCTAATCCCATGACCCATCTCAAGGAATAATCTTTTAGTGTAGCGGGAAAGAGTTTTAGTTTGTGAGCATCTTGTAGATAATTATAGCTCCTACAAAGAATATCAAACAAAAATGTGTCAAGGTCCTCATTACTTTTTCCATGGAAAGTAGGTAAGGAGGAAGGAGGGATTTTTTTCATAGTTACATCCTGTACCGTGTCTAAAATAGGAAACCTGAAGGTAGCCTCAGTTTGATTTCCCCCTTCTCCTTCATCATTTCTAACTTCATCATGATCTTTTTTTCCTCTCCGTTGCTCCATATAGGTTGGGTTTCTAACGTAAATATACCTAGGAGGCTCCTTTCGAGGTGATAATGGGGCGTCCCAACGTTCTTTTTCAGGAGAGATATTCCTCTAATAAACCATTTTTTTATTGAATGCTAGAGGGAGAGTAGGTTCTACTATGGATGTTTCAATTTGTGAGATAACTATATCTACAGGGTTTCCAAAGAGAGATTTAACCTGGGAAAGATCAACAAAGTCAACGAAATTCGTATCTCCTACTAGTGAAAAAGTTGTATTATTTGGATTCAAAACTAGTGGAGGGTTAGAGGTTCCTAATGGCTGATCCTCTTGAACTTCCTCAGGAATGAGGTCTTTAGGACCTCCTGTCAAGGTTCTTTCTCCTTCTATGGCTTCCCCGGTAAGATATCCAGAGAGAGTCTCCTCAGGTTTCTGGGTAGAACTACTTCTGACAGGTGTCTTTCAATACCTTTTTGGTGAGTTAGTAGTTGGGGTAGTATGTCCCCTGTGAAAGTTAGTAGGAATTTCAATAAGTTTTCCTTCTTAACAAATCTACCCTGAGGATCTCTAAGTCTACTCATGAAAAACTCAAACTAAATAAACTATGCTACTACTAATGTTGGATTTGGGGGTGCTTGTTATAACAAATGCGCTGGTTCTTACCTCTTGTTTTACCTCTCCCCCACCACCAGCCTATTACTAAACTTCATAAAGAATTCTATCTATTTTACCTTACAAAAAAACTCCCCAACAATGGATCCAAAATGTTCGGTGTTATATCGTCTTGATTAATTCACCTAATATTTAATTATCGACCGGGTTTGGTAGGCTTAGATTTGACACAAAATATATGTGAAGGTAGAGGGATTCCTATGGTGTCGTGGAAATATTTTAACAAACAAAATATCAAAAGATATTTCAAAATGAAAAACCAAGTCAAACTCCTAAGAATTCAACTATTAAGGTGATTGAACCAGAACATAATATTATATTAAAGTATCAAAAATACACCATTCTACTTTATAAATAATGACTAAAGAACTACCCTTTCTAGTAAAGTTTATTGAATAATTTCAAAAACTAATTATGCAAAGAATATTTATATTAGAAACATAGTAACAATGATTAGATTGATAATTTATTTTATAAACAAATAACTTCAGATTGAAAAAGGATACTATCAACAACTAACTTCTCAACTAAAATACTAGGATGCAAGGAAGACCTAATTTATAAGTAAGTAGAAACTTAATAAGAAAGCTTGATAAAAGAAGCAAGTAGAAAACTTAATTAAAATAACTTTATAAGAGAAGCAAATAGAAAACTTAATAAAAATAACTTTGAATTCTATTCTACAAGTCTCTTTCGGTAATCACACAGTGAAAAAGGGAACAGTTCCTTCTACTATGGACAATCTACAAGGTACCAGTATACTTTCCTAAATATAACACGTCTAATACTAAGTTTTGCATGCAAATGGATAAATCAATCCAAAGGCATGATTACAAAACAATACAACATTATTAGTCAAAGAAATCAGAAACACTGTAAAAGAAATAAAACATAACATAACTCAAAACATGTTCAAGGAGAAAGGATAAAACTTTAATAAATAATCTAAAACAACCTAACTTTTAGTATTAATATTAAACAAGTCTATTATCTAACTATTCCAATCAAAGCATACTTTAAAAACTAAAGAAACAGAGCTTTAAACAGGTTCAAAACAAATTAAAAACACTAAAAATGAAACGACAAACTGGATGACAAACTGAACTACGGGCTGAAAGGGGTGTCTGAATGATAGTTTACACAGGCTGTCCGAATCACAGTCTGCACAACTAAAATAACAAAAAGTAGCCTAAATTATCTAATCTTTAGCTGAATTTGTGCACATGCAAGTAAAATGCATAAAGGCATTAAATAAACCTACTTAAGGACTAAATTCGACAACGAAATAATTCTTGAACTAATTCATAAATGTAAAGAAATCATTGCATATTACTTTAAGAAAAAAACGGAAATTTAAATAAACTTATGAGAGAATGGGAAATCAATAGAATTGAATCTATTATAACTTGATGAAAATAATATATTCTAATACTTGTTAATATAAAACTGAACAATAAACTGGAAATGAACTGAAAGCAAATTATAATGAATTGAAAGCAAACTATGTGCACAACTAGCTATTTGATTTTGAAAATAAAACTATATTAATTCACACAAGATTACAGAAAGTAAAGGAAGTAAATGTTTACAGTAATTCAATAACATAAACAAACTAGAAATCAAACTAAATTAGCTACAAAGGAAAAGATAATGAAATTACACAAGAAAAGAAACCGCTGGTTGATGAGGGGCCCTTTCAGCAATCAGGGGTGATGCCTAGCTAGCACTTACATGAACACAATCATGAATAGCAAAACATCGAGCTTATATTAAAAATAAGGAATAGAGTTACAGAGTGCTTCTCGTAAAAATTGACTGTCTAACTAATGAATTGATCAACCTCGTAGCTCTTCGTGTAGAGGCGTTTATATACACAATGTTTACAGAGGTGAGCAAGTCGATCCTTTAGTGGTCGGCTTCTCTCTAAATTTATTCAACCATTACTGCTATCTACTGGTCGAAATCCAACACACATTGTTCTCCTTCTGCTTCGCAAATCGATTCTCTTCAACGTGTGATGTGGCATGAGGGTCCTTCTTAGCGTGGACTTTTGGTGTGGTGTCGAGCGAAGGAGTGCGCAGTCAATTCTTCTAGATCAAGATCCATTGCATCACCTAAACGCATGGACAATAAATAGTTTCCATGCTTTAACACTCAGGAATCTCTTATCAACAACGCGCAGTTGGCTCAGCGAACTGAACGGTGAGTTGGACAGTGAGTTGGATATGCTCTACGTATATCTAGGCTAAATTCATTTTATGTTTGTTAGCACGCTAAAGACTATGGTCTGCAATAACAATCTCATGCTAATTTTTTAATGCCTAGAAACTTTCCAACGAATATTGCGTAGTCTAATTAGCAAGCTAGATGGTAAGCTAGACATGCTATGCGCATATCTAGTTGAATGGGTGTTTGTTGTTAGCTCATCCAAATACTATAACCTGCAAACAAATGCATACATAAATTAATATATCAGAACGCTTCAAATAATGTCAATTTTAATCTATAAAATTGTGAAATGATAATAATAAACAAATTTTACATAAATCTTAAATTTATTCATAACTGGGGCTGAATAATGAGTTGCATGCCAGAAAATATGCAAAAAGATGATAAAACACATGTTTAAACACGTAATTCAACTGCCAAAAATGATGACAAAACTAGGATCAACACTGTTTCAAAATGATTAAGAAAAATTTTAAGAGGTAACATCGAGGACGATGTTAATTGAAAATGGGAGGTGTATGTAACACACCAAATATTTATAATTTGTTAAATACTTTAAATCATTATTTTTGAAATTTTGACCAAGTGAGGTCAAAATAAATGTAAAAGAATTATTAATTATTTAATAATTAATTACTGAGAGAATCAAAATTGAAGTAGCAGTTGTAGAGTGTTTGCTAACCCACAAGGAGAAATGACAAGGGGAAAAATTGTTGAATGAAAGCTTAAGTAATGCACGAGGAATCCTCCCTAAAATCAGGTCGAGACTCATTGTGGAGCAATAATGAGCAGGTGGATCATAAATGACCAAAGTATTATTAAAACTACTATAAGTATTGAACCCATTGAATGAGAAGGAGGATTATGATGGAGGGGAAATCAAACTAGCTTATGCAGAGAAGTGCATTGTGATAGGTCGTTGTCCTTGTGGTTCAACAAACATGCTTAGGGAAGAGCAAGTAACTTGGTTGCTATGGAATTTTGGCTGGGAGGAATGAAAACCTTCAGTTTTGGTTTCCCCATAAGTGGTGATAGGTTATATTCTAAATAATTCAGCATTTTAGTTTTGTTAGTTATATTTCTGAAAATGATTATTAACATGCTAGTATGCTTAAATTGTTTATATGCAGAAAGTTATTAATTAAAATCTTAATTTCATGTTTTTATCATATTTTTATATTATAGACTAATTCATGCACGGAGCATTTATCCATCAGAAATGTCTTTTATAATGAATCATTATCATGTTAGACAAACCCTAACATGACAATAATAATTTAAATAAACATCTATAATTGATAATCGTAGTATCTAATAATGATGCATAGAAGAAGCAATATAGCCGAGAGGCTTCTTATATATATAGAGAGAGAGAGAGAGATTTACCAATTTATATGCTAAACCATGTTTATGCCGTCAAGTCTAGAGATAAATACTTTATAAACCTAACAAACTGTAAATAGTTCAAAAATGATAAAATGAACCGAGAGGTTAAATAAAATTGTCATACACACAGTCACAATGAAAAATAAGAGTACAATATGTGGATTAAAATTTTATTACAGTTGCTGATGAAACCGACAACTACGTTGCTTTCCAAACTAGATTCTTTGAAAAAACATTTCAAACTTCAAACTTTTCAAACTATATAATATAACTAAGTTGAGAGGGCATGAATTCCTTTCATAAAAAAAATTTAAATGATTTTATAGTAGCATTTCCATCATAAATATAAAATCCTCAAATTTAAGATTTATCATTGAAAAGGAAAGTCTAGCAAGGCTTAAACATTTACCATAGAGCCTTAACCTAGCACACTAAAATTTAGTGCATACAACCTAAATTAACCTAATTGTTACAGGTCCTCAACATATCATTGATAAAAGTTTTAAAGTTCAAGAATCTCCATTATTTCTCAAAACATTAACAGTATTCCGACCATTTCGATTGTTCTCCCCCTTTTTCTTTTTCCTTTGAGGTTGTTTGTTATCGTTTGGGTTCATTGAGTGCGCAAAATGTACATCTGACAACTAGGTTGAAGAGGAAAAATCCGTAGCTTGTCCAGCTACAAACTAGTTAATAGAAAAATTATGTATCTGGTTTGTCGCCTGGTCTACAACCTGAGCACTCACAGAGCATGAAATTCCATCGGCATGAGGCTCAAGATTTTTCTTGGGATCATAGTTAGATCTTGGTGCATCGAGGGTAATCTTGTAAAGAATCCTAGATTGTGCATAGATCAAGTCCAAGTGTAGGGTTGTAAGGATTGCATGTTCCTCAGTGGCTACTCTGGATGTTGAAACATCCTTCGCAATATATAGCAACAAGGACTTAGGGAGCCATTCCAATAAAAACTATGGTGGAATGTTGGCTTTAATCAATCTCTTTCTTTTACACCACTCCTGAATATGATCAGAGATATGCATATCTTTTTCTTAACGAGATGTTGAGAAAAAATTAGTACATGCGTCATAATGACCTGACAACTGAAAGTGGTTGAGAAAAACCAAGGCAAGTCATTAAAGGTATAGTATCGACCCCCAGGAAATGTGATATACCATTTTGTAGCAGTATCCATAAGCATGCATTGAAACAAACTCAGTGAATATATTTTTGAATCAATGAATTCGATGTGCACCAAATTTAAAAGGTAGTAACGTGATCACTTGGATCCTCTCCCTTCTTACCTTCAAACTTTGGAATTCTCGAAGGTAACTTGGTGGTGACTAGGGGACATGCTAGATCGTGACACATTGGATCATTAGTTAGTTTAGAGAAGTCTACAAAATTCAATGTGGCTATAAATGTGATCCTCGGTTGTGATGCCTGGGCCTATTCCCCCCGGAAAGACTAATTCTAAGGATAAATACCCATCGGAATCATAATCGAGACAATGGGCCATGGTGAATTCTGATAAATGCCATCAACCTGACCAATATAATAGTAACCTCCTCCAATTTGAGCCATGTAAGATCTACATGCATTTGCATGGCAGATGATGACCTCCTATTTTTTCCTGTCTAGCACCCTATTCCTAGTTCAAAGCTATATGAGATCAAGTATATTTGACTTTATTTTGTTGTGTTTTGTGCTTGAATATGCGTTTTCAAGGGTAACATTCTAAGATGCTTTAACGGGTGAATTCTTGACATTTCTTATTACTTTATTTATCATTTTGATGGGTTTCAAGTAATAAATGAAACTTTAGCTTTTGATTAAATGTTGATCCATTGAAAAACTCTTGTTTCCCACACAGTGGTTCTTCTGGTTGCTCGATCCAACACTTGTTCCAGCACTCACTAAGCATGTATTGATTGGTTCAGATATTTGGGGGATTCATTTGTCCAAAACTATGCATGCATTTTATACTTGTTCGTTTCAATGTGGATTATGAGCTATCAGTCATCATTCAAATGCTCTATATCCTCCAGAAATCGTGGCCCTAATCTCAAGCAATCTGGCAATGGCATTCCCGTCATTAATCAGGAACCTGATTTCGGGCTCAATTTCTGAGCAATTGGTTGAGAATTATTCAAAACGGTTCAAACCCACTTCATAAATGGCCCCGTTTACCCCTAACGATGGGCAATTTTTAGAATTTCTGAATGAATGTGGAGAAATCCTTTTCGGAACAGACGTGGTTTTTCCAGATTTTGGTGTTGGTCGTTTTCTAGGTGGTTGCACAAATTTCTGGTTTTTGGGATGGATCTTATCCATCTATTGATGTATAAATAAATCCTTAGAAGGATGATATGGGAGATACTATAAAACTCTGATTTTTAATTAATTGATCGATTGCTGCATTTGCTTTCTTAAAGCTTCAATTTCAGATCTGGAAGTGTTGAAGGCTGGGCCCACCTTCAACTCTTGTTATTTGTGAGTATTTTTGTTTTGTTTTCATTGTTGTAAGAAAACTTGCATCATTTATTCCTGATATTGTCTTTTATATATGTATGCCAGTAGCTTTATCAACTCACGATTTGGTAAATATATATGCTTACATTGAATTGGTTTATGTTACTGAATGCATGTGGACAAGTTTGGTTGTGTTACCGAACACACTTAGACAGAATATTTAATTACCTCCAGCTCTGTTTGTAGGTTGGATTTGTTGAAATATACATTTGAATAATAGTGAGGGTAAATAGATCTAGGTTTTCTTCTTCTTTCATTTCCAGAATTAGATCAGATTGTAGTACTGAGCATTGAATGATTAAACTTCTTATCCAGAGTTCTTATAGTTTACAGAGTTTACAAAGCTTTAAAGTGTTTCAACGATTTGTAGAGTTTTAAAGAGTTTAAAAGACTTGCAGCGTTTATAGAATTTATAGAAGTTTTAGAGTTTACAGAGTTCATAGGGTTTTTAGGCTAGCATTTTCAAACTTGTTATATAGAATATTGGGATTATGTATTGCTTATTTCAAGATCTTGAATGAGATTAGAGAGAGGAAGTTACAACTCATTAATATTTGGCAGTGTGTATTCGCTAGAACACGTTGATTTCTATTGTTCATAGATAAATCTTGTAGGTCACTCGAATTGGAGTGAAATGTGGTTTTGTCTGAATATTTTCAATTTACTTTTGTGAGCATAGAATACAAGTGGAGTTGTTTCTTTTGTTAGTAAAAAGGCAAATTCATTTATGTAATTATTTGTGAATGATAGCGTTGGTATGAATTAGAGTTAGTTCTTGAAGAAGAGCCATTGTATTTAGTATAGAGTTCTTTATGGCTGATGAGTGCAGTCTTAGAGGTTGTGTTAGAATGGTGTTAGACACTAATATTGATCAAATAGAATTCATTTTGTAGGTAGGTTTGAGAGCTGAATATTTCTCTACACAAGTAGGATTTCCTTTAACGAACCATTTGATTGCTTGATTGCTATTTTGGGAAAATAGATTAACAATTAGTATAGTTTGAAATTGTTGTAGGTTTTATTAATTGGATTTGATAAACTTTTGGATTGTAAAACAGTACTCAGCAAGCTGATTTTTTTTCCTTAGATTAGACTTAACAACTTTTGGTATTGGTTGTTCAATAGAGTAGTTAGTTTGATAAACTACATTCTTTTTCTTTATACATGAGCAAATCAAAATTACCCTAGGCATGAGCTTGAAACCATTTTTCCTTGCACACATGGTGTAGTGACTCAAAGTTTACGTATCCTGGTTGACAATTAAATTGAAGGTAAATTAAGTATCAATAATTTTACCCAACATTTTGGCGTCGTTGCCGGGGAGTTGCTCCAAGGTAAGCTGGTATTTTGCTCATTTTCTATGAATTTGTTGGCTATGAAGTTCAGGTAGATAGGGGTAGATAGGTTTCATTTACATTACACAACAAGGTGCAGGGGAAATGATAAGACGCAAATACGAATTCACTACGGGATTCCCATGGTGTAATAGCCTGACGCATCCACTTTAGTGAGTTGCCCCAAATCCTTGTTGTTTCCTTCTCGTAAGTGTGTTTTCTTTTTCATATGTTTGATTTATTTTGCTGCAAAAGTGTGTTTACCTTTACTGTAAGGTGTGTTTACTTTCTTGCAATTTAATTTCATGCAAGTGTGTTTTTCTTTTTGCAAGTTTGGGTGTGTTTACTTTCTGCAATTTAATTTCAATAGTGTTTTATTTCATGCAAGAGCGACGTGTGTTTGATTGGCGTAAATATGTTTTTAGTTGTAGATAGTCTTGATTAGAATCATTTAAAACACATATAAACCAAATAAAAATAAAAACTTGGGTGTTGTAAGAGCCCCAGACATTGATCCTTGTGCGAGACATGAACGAGACAACTAACAAAAATGGATTCAGAAGTAACCATCAATTTGGGAAAACTTTCTCAAATCCTAGCTGTAGTTGGGAATTCTTCTTATCAGGTAGAACACATCCTGACAGTAGTTAAGAGTTTATCTACCTCTCTTGACCTAACAAATGAACCAAAGTCCCAAGAGCCACAAAAGAAAATTCCTTGCCAAATTGCAGAGGAAATTGACAACTCGGGGATTACATCCGATGAAAAGCAGCCTAAAATTGAGGAGGTATTAGCAGATCCTCTATGTAATTCCGAAATCAATCAATCAGAAGAAGGGAATCTACATGATATGATGAAGGAAGGTGAGTACCAGGACTACTTTGAAAGTTGGTTCCAAGATGTAACCAGACTACAACACCATTTCCTCCTTCAACACCTTTTGTTGCAGAAGCAAGTAAGTCGGTTGGTTCTCCATATCCAGGTAATCATTGCAACAACTTTTTCATATGTGGATAAAGGTATATTTTTAATCTTACTTCGCACTTGGTTACATTGGAAGAATTCATATACTTGAATAGAAATGTTTTTTTTCTTCTTAGGTAGAATAGGAAAATATGTATATAAATAAAAAGTTGCATGTTTAGTTTAGAAATTAATGCAGCTTCGTTGTTTTTCTTTTTTTTCAATAAAATGATAAGATATTTAACCAGAATTTATACCTTCTCTCCAATCCATACTTTCAGAAAATTTATTATAACAACAGCTCATAGCTTGTAAAAAGGAAAAATGCCAGAGGGTAATATGAAATTGTGACTGTTTTTTAATAATAGTTCTGTAAACATAAGAACAATTGATGATGAACAGGTTGCATTTGTGGCAATGGACAACGATTGAAGGTATTTTTTATTTACAAAAACTCAGGGTATCCAAAAAGGGAAGTTCTTTCATTACCTTTGTTATTTTAGAAGGTTGATTTTTATAAAATAATTTTTTGCAATTTTCCTAATTTAAATAAATTCTTTTGAAGATACCCCAAATATGCTTGTTGGTTTTGCTGAATTGTTGGATACCTGTATTAAGTAAAAGCTGAAGGAAAAATGTTTTTCATCATACCTGCAAGACTTATTGATTTCAGTTTAGTTCTTTTACACAGACTTATTCTTCTTTATTCATACAGATTTTCTCTTATCTAGTTGTGCCTCTATTAGTGATTTACAGCCTCAAGGGGTTTCACTTATGAACTCATAATATACTAGTGCCATTTGAATTGGTTTCACACTGGATTGAATGAGGATATTTTTACAGGTAGTAACAGTTGGGGACATTGAGTTATTATCCAGACAGGCACCACAAAAATTTTATTAGGGATGGTTTTCAAGACTGAACGGTCTTTTGATCATTATCCATTGGCTTTCATTATATTAAATATACATATATATTATAAATAATTCCACCCACCTCATGTCTTTCAATTTATACAGTTATAGGGGTTAGTTGTTCATACAAACAAATCTTTATAGTCATGTTACAAGAAAGCTCTTCCAATTTTAATACCATCCCACTCCTAGAAGGTTTTCAGAGCTGCTCCCCCACTCATATATGCATAAGAAAATTATAAATTTTATCTTTAAGATGAATTGGGACAAGAGCCTCTAGTAGAAAAAGGGTGTAAGAGGTTAACCTGTCAGGATACTGAACAAGTTCGCTGGCAGCAGGTACCAACCAGTGGTAGAAACAGGTAAACCCATCAGGGTACTGAACAGGCCTGTTGGCAATGGGGCATTCTTCCTAGGGAAGAATTTTCTTAGGTATTACAGTTACCCCACCGGAGTACTGAACAGGCTCGTCGGCAGTGGGTTCTAACTTTGATATCTATTTAAAAAAAAAGCCTCATTTATACTTGTCTGTGTGAACAATGTACCTATGTAAATGTTAAAGAGAAGCCATGTTGGGTTAAATGAAAATTAAAGAGAACTGTTTGTAATAATCCAGTCGATAATCATTTTCAGATGCTTTTAATTCTTTGTTACCTGATCTTTATTATAGAAGAGGTTTATGCCTCTAGAGTGTACTAACGTTTAGTGATTCAATGAACATAGCTGTGAAGTTCTTCTTTTTTTTTCGCCATTCAAACTTTCTTGTGTGAAGCTGAGTCAATTTGGCCAATACACTATTTTGGGCCTCATTTGGTACTCCTCTTGTCTTGTTTTTAGAAGGCACATATTTTGGTGAAAAAGTTCTCTATGGATAAAGAGGAAGAAGTCTGTGCTTATGGGTTGAAGTTTTGAATATTTTTAATAGTAGATGCAAGAGTGAGATTGATAGCCTATGGACTGTTTTTAATTCTGTTTTTGTATGGACAATAATGAATAGTTTTATGACTTAGATTTGTTTATGTGTGGTCAGATGAAGAAGCAACCACTGAATAATAGTAACTGTGCAAGGGGCCTACTGGATAAAACAAATTTTTCAGGCAGTTTTAATTGTCTTTTCAACCCACAAAAGTTGGACATTTTGAAGAAAGACAGTTATTTGCCATTGCTTATAACATCATCACCCTGTTGGCAATCATTTCCACCCTTGCAAGCTTGAAAATACTTCTGTGTCTGGACATGAAAATACTAGACTCAGATTGGATCACATGCCGAATGAGGTATTGGAATAAGTTCTGCAAAACTGGTAAATTAAATTTTAAAGGTAATGTTCAGAACGCTGGAGTTATATTTACTGTTAAAAGCCAGGTATCTTTCTAATTTAAAAAATTGGTGAAATTATGAGGATTTACCTTAACACATTATATTCCATAGAGTTGATAAGCCACCTCTCCTTTGTAAGTGATTTAATGACATATACACCTTGGCAAAATTTTATTTTATATTATTGATTATTTTATATCAATAAATCATACACCATCGCTTATGTTTAGTTTGCCATTTTTAATTGTTATGTCATTAATTTACTAAAATCCAAAACCGAAATCCTGGTTGTGAAGGGTGGAAAAGGATTTTCAACACTATGGATTAGAGAAGAATTTATCAATCCTTTAGTAATTATCACCTAGCTCATTACTTGTGAGGGTCAATTATCTACTTTCAAAGCCTGTCACTTTCGATTGCTTGCACATTTTGAATTCGATGGATGAGCAATAATTAATGGAAATTGTGCAAAGAACCTGCTGGATAGAACATAATTTTTTTTTAGTCAACCCCAGTTTTCTTCTTTAACTTACAAAAGTCTGAAATTTAAAAGAAGGCTATTCATCTTTTACATGGAGCATTTTTACCTATAGCATCTCCAATTCTGATGGCATCAACCTTCCACCTTTGCAAACTTGAGCATAGTTCTACATTTAAACCATGAGAATGCTGGAAGAAGTGCTGGGTAAGGTACTATCAAATCTGTAAACTGTGTGAACTAAATTGCCAAGGTAATTTTCAGAACATTACTTAAGGTTTGACTACTGAAATCCAGGTAAATTTTTAATTTTAAAATAGCTAGATAATATGAGATTTCCCTTGAATATTTATACTTCATAAAGCTATTAATTTTAAAGTTGATTTGTTTTGATTGGCTTAATTATTGGTTCCTCAGTCTCATATAGATGAATCTTTTTATTTTATAATCAAAGTCACCTATATATTATAGTCTATTTGATGTCATACATTAAAAAGAGAATTTATAATGGTAAACTTCATTTTTTGGTTAATGACACATTTTATACAATAATTTGTGTCATGAATTAGTTTACCACATTGATTGTTTATATATGACATTATCATTTTAATAGGTGAAAATATTTTTGTCAATTCGCTTGATCTTACCTCTTCGTAATTTTAATCTTTCCTAAGATCAAATTGCATGTTCCATGCAAATATAACATTTGAACTCATTTTTCTTATCATATAATCTTTCCATAAGTTGGTCTACCTTATTTCTGAAAGCATGTGGTTATTATCATGTTAATTTTCACTTTAGTCCTTCAATGTCAAATCATATGGAGGATTCTTCAATGTCATTCCATTCCTCATCATACCAAATACCAAGATATGATTTCAGGTCTGTCAAAAATCAGTTACCTCTTCAAATCTAGGCATTGAATATTTCAAACAACGGAATGTTGAATTAACTGAACAATTGCGAGAACATATTGGACCGATTTGTCAAACAAGAAAATGCAGTTTTGAAGACTAAAGTAGCATCTTTGAAAACCTTAGTTGATGGCATTACTGGATCCAATCATAGTATTAGGAAGCAGTTAAGGAAAAAAGGACAAACAGCTTGAAAAATTGATCAATGTAAAGCAGAAAATAGCTCCATCTCATCCTCAAGTACAAGTGTTTTTTAACACTTCAGCTTCGGTTTCTGGAATTTAACCCAAAGTTTAGTCATCAATTTTGCTTTTCAATTTTGTATGCCTGGGGAAAAACTTTCTTGCATTGGGACATGCAAGGTCTTCAGTCTGGGGGAGATGATGACCTCCTGTTTTTGCCTATCTAGCACCCTATTCCTAGTTCATAGCTATATGAGATCAAGTATATTTGACTTTATTTTGTTGTGTTTTGTGCTTGAATATGCATTTTCAAGGGTAACATTCTAAGATGCTTTAACATGTGAATTCTTGACATTTCTTATTACTTTATTTATCATTTTGATGGGTTTCAATTAATAAATGAAAATTTAGCTTTTGATTAAATGTTGATCAATTGACAAACTCTTGTTTCCCACACAATGGTTCTTCTGGTTGCTCAATCCGACACTTGTTCCGGCACTCACTAAGCATGTATTGATTGGTTCACATATTTGGGGGATTCATTTGTCCAAAATTATGCATGGATTTTATGCTTGGTTGTTTCAATGTGGATTATGAGCTATCAGTCATCATTCAAATGCTCTATTTCCTCCAGAAGTCGTGGCCCTAATCTCAAGCAATTTGGCAATGGCATTCCCGTCATTAATCAGGAACCTGATTTCGGGCTCAATTTCTGAGAAATTGGTTGAGAATTATTCAAAATGGTTCAAAACCCACTTCATAAATGGCCCCGTTTACCCCTATCCATGGGAAATTTTCAGAATTTCTGAACGAATGTGGAGAAATCCTTTCCGGAACAGACGTGGTTTTTCCAAATTTTGGTGTTGGTAGTTTTCTGGGTGGTTGCACAAATTTCTGATTTTTGGGATGGATATTATCCATCTATTGATGTATAAATAAATCCTTAGAAGGATGAGATGGGAGATACTGTAAAACTCTGATTTTTAATTAATTGATCAACTACTGCATTTGCTTTCTTAAAGCTTCAATTTCAGATCTGGAAGTGTTGAAGGTCGGGCCCATCTTCAACTCTTGTTATTTGTGAGTAGTTTTGTTTCGTTTTCATTGCTGTAAGAAAACTTGCATCATTTATTCCTGATATTGTCTTTTATATATGTATGTCAGTAGCTTTATCAACTCACAATTTGGGAAATATATATGCTTACATTGAATTGGTTTATGTTAATGAATGCATGTGGACAGGTTTGGTTGTGTTACCAAACATACTTAGACAGAATATTTAATTACCTCCATCTCTGTTTGTAGGTTGGATTTGGTGAAATATACATTTGAAGAATAGTGAGGGTATGATAGATCTAGATTTTCTTCTTCTTTCATTTCCAGAATTAGATCAGATTGTAGTACTGAGCATTGAATGATTAAACTTCTTATCCAGAGTTCTTATAGTTTACAGAGTTTACAAAGCTTTAAAGTCTTTCAACGATTTGTAGAGTTTTAAAGAGTTTGAAAGACTTGCAACGTTTATAGAATTTATAGAAGTTTTAGAGTTTACAGAGTTCATAGGGTTTTTAGGCTAGCATTTTCAAACTTGTTATATAGAAGATTGGGATTATGTATTGCTTATTTCAAGATCTTGAATGAGATTAGAGAGAGGAAGTTACAACTCATTAATATTTGGCAGTGTGTATTCGCTAGAACACGTTGATTTCTGTTGTTCATAGATAAATCTCGTAGGTCACTCGAATTGGAGTGAAATGTGGTTTTGTCTGAATATTTTCAATTTACTTTTGTGAGCATAGAATACAAGTGGAGTTGTTTCTTTTGTTAGGAAAAGGCAAATTCATTTCTATAATTATTTGTGAATGATAGCGTTGGTATGAATTAGAGTTAGTTCTTGAAGAAGAGCCATTGTATTTAGTATAGAGTTCTTTATGGATGATGAGTGCAGTATTAGAGGTTGTGTTAGAATGGTGTAAGACACTAAGATTGATCAAATAGCATTCCTTTTGTAGGCAGGTTTGAGAGCTGAACATTTCTCTGCACAAGTAGGATTTCCTTTAACGAACCATTTGATTGCTTGATTGCTCTTTTGGGAAAATAGATTAACAATTAGTATAGTTTGAAATTGTTGTAGGTTTTATTAATTGGATTTAATAAAATTTTGGACTGTAAAACAGTACTCAGCAAGCTGTTTTTTTCCTTAGATTAGACTTAACAACTTTTGGTCTTGGTTGTTCAATAGAGTAGTTAGTTTCATAAACTACATTCTTTTTCTTTATACATGAGCAAATCAAAATTACCCTAGGCATGAGCTTGAAACCATTTTGCCCTGCACACATGGTGTAGTGACTCAAAGTTTACGTATCCTGGTTGACAATTAAATTGAAGGTAAGTTAAGTAGCAATAATTTTACCCAACAGCAGGAATCCCTTGGTAAGAGAAAGAAACATTAGCAAAGTTTTCCATATAATGGGAATCATTTTTCTTAGACGAAGGAGGACTCATATATGATCCCAACAAAGGAACTCCAGATAAGGGGGACCCATACTGAAATAGAAATTCCCTCCTAAAGGAACACTCAAACTCAGAGGAGGATTCAGCATGATAAAGGTGTTTGTAGGAACTAGTGTTGTGGATAATTGGAAGAAAGAGAGGATATAAGAAGTAGACCAACCGCCCACATTCCTTCCTCCAACCATAAAAGGATTAAAAATTGTATTAGGAGATGACGAAGGGGGAGGCCATCCCCCGATATAAGGAGAAGGAGGGATATGACCACTCCCAAACTGATATGCAGTGAAAGGGGTTGGTGTGCCCCCAATGCCATCACCAGCATCACCATTACAAACTAGAATGGAGGATGATATATTCAATGATACATTACTCATGTAAAATGTAAATGGGTTATAGGATAAAGGAATTGACTGAGAATCTATGCCCAACAATACTGAAGAAATGTTGGACACATGATCTGACGGCCAAGTATACTCAAAAGGATTAGGTCTAACAGGATGAGAAGAACTAGTGATATCAGATCTTGTGAGCATAGGGCTGCCTAGGACCCAAAATGTATCAAAAGAGGGACTCACATGGAATCCCCATACCACTTCCCATGAAGGGGTCAGAGGGAACTCTAAGGCGTTGAAAGTAGTTCTCATGGTCAAAAGTGTTGGAGTTCTCTATGGGGTATATAAGGACCACCTATGTCAAGTCTATGCCTCTTGTGAAGAGGTTTTAAAGGATCATTTGGTGGTAAGCCTCCTAAATGACCAAAAAGACAGAAATCCAGCACTCAATCCATGATGAATCCAAAGAAAAAGTATCAAACTATAACGATCTCTAGTTTTAACTAACCAACATAAAGCAAACTCCTAGAGAAGCTAAGCCAAATGCACACAAATAAGGGAGATGGATAAGGGAAATCCAAAAATATAGCATGGTGGTCTCACCTAGGAGAGGTCTAAGACTCTCGTCACTAGAAATGGAAGTTTGAGACTAGTTATAGAGGCCCTCATATTTTAAGGCACAAAAGTGTGGTGTCTAACCCCTACCTGACTAGGACACTCACATAATAACCCTTGCAAGTATCCCCTACAATACATAGGAAAAGAAACTAAGGTCACCTCATATAACCAATACTTAGGTAGAAATTTGCAGGAAGGATCCACTGTATGGGAATGATAGCTAAGCTCGAAGATCAAGAAGAACATAAGTACCTCAAGAACCCCTAAATAAAAATAGATCCTGGATATATCTATGACGCTAATGGAAGGTATTGGAGGGATATTTCTACAACCAACTTTTGCATTGCCTTGTGATTGACTCCTATTTAAGAGGAGATTATTTAGAACACCAATGATACCAAGGATTTCACCACTCCCTGTATAAACACCAAATTGTTTCAGTTTTATAGTCTTGGAGAGGTTTACATACAAAATCCTATTCCAAGACTATAAAACCTAGGTTTGTTTATGCACCCTAGAAAATGAAATCTTTTTAATCACTTTTAAAGTTAAGAATTAAGTTTATTTGGATATTTATTACTTAAAAGGATATGGTGATGCAACTAATGATGTTTGTGACGGAAAGAATAAAGAAGCATACATAAAAATGTTGCTAAGTACTAGTCTTGTTTTCTAAATGAAAATGATATGCTACTAATTGAGATGCAAAAAAAATGGTCTCTTTTCTTTCAAATGAAAATGTGAATCTTTCTAATATAAATCTTAGACTAATGGAATTCCAAGAAAAAGTACAAATGAAAGTGCTCTAGAAATGCAAAATGCAAAAATGCAAGCAAACATGCAAGTATGCAAGTGAATATGCAAAAATGCAAATATTTTTGTATTTTCAATATAATGAAATAAAAATGTGAAATTGAACTATGAATTTGTCAAAATCTGCAACAAGTATAAGAATACAAGCCAAGAAAGACACTAAGAACCCATTATTCACACACTAAAATAAATACCACTAATGTAAGGAATGAAAATAACCAATTTTCCAAAAAACTAAGAAAAATAGAGTTTCTGGTCACTATATACTTAATTAACAAACCACACATCGACCCAAGAAGAGTCAACAACACTCAAAATTCACCCAACAATCCTTCCAATCAATAAATAAGAAAAAAATTGAAATGTACACAACCGTAAGGAAAACAACAACGTATGTATGCGACTCAGACACTGTTAGACCACGTGTACACATAACTGTCAAAACTATGACCCATGTATATGAATAAAATTGAATTAAAAAATGAGTGTGAAGCCAAACCACTCCGAAAAATTGTCAAATATTGAATGACAAGATACTAGCGACACAAAAAATCAAAGAAACATAGAGCAATTGAAGAGAAAATGCACCCAAAACACCCCAACAAAAAAGAGATATTCCCCAATGGAGTTGCCAATTCTGTTATAGAGAAAATATTCCTATGGCTTGGGATAGACCACAACAAATGGAGTGACACTAGAAATTAAATCAATTTTTATGTATGCTATATAAATGTAAAATTGTAACAACACAAGGATAGGTCTCGTACCTCAACCATAAGTTCGAAGAAGATGGTCGTTGAGATCTTGATCCAATGCTCTTCACTTACAACTTGTCCTCAACAATAAATGTATCCAAGCATATCATATGTATATAAATTGTTAGCATCTAATATAGCATAATCCATTCACATAATAAGAAAATATACCCATGGAAATCAACTAAACATTTGCAATATGAATTGGACAAAAAAGAGTATTTCTATTAAGATAAAGAACAAAAGTACATAGTGACAACCTTCTTTCAGCAACTCATTGTAACCAAGAAATTAAGTTCCTTCACCTAGGTATCCACCACTTCAATCCTCAATGCAATGGAAAGCTCACAAGTACAAATAGTAATTGGGTTCCTACTTTACAAGATAAGGAAGAGCTTGGAGATGAGCATAAGAGGTTCAATCCCACAAGGATAAAGGGATGGAGACTCCAAGCAATGACAATGGGGAAAATTTTTGCTATATTTTACTTTCTCTCAAAGATTATCCTCCTCAAATTCTTCAAAATAACACAATATATAGAACTCAAAAGGGAGTTGGAGGGTCGAATTGAAGCATTTTCCAACATATGGAAGGCCAAGAATCACAACAACAATGACTTAGCAAGGAAAACTCAAAACATTTTTATTTTTGAGCTAAAACCTGATGTACACAGTTTCTAATGGAGCGAGATGCAAATATACAGGCTATAGTGTTGTTGATCTATGTACATCAACAAAAGTATGATTTTAAAGGTTTTAACTAAGCATAAGAGAAATGCTGAGTCTGCAGAGGGACAAGGTAGTCCATCAATAAATGTTACATAAGTGTAGCAAATCATGCTATAACATATGGGTGCACCGATGGCATTGTTGGTTAAGGTGCATTGGTGCTTCTTTACTGTAGGGCACCAGTGCTCCATGACTATAAAATGTAATGCTCAACATTTCAATGTTAATTATTATACAATTTCATAATATTATTTTCATGTTTATTGATAAGCCTTATTTCATATGCATTTTACTATAAATGTTTATTTCAAACAATCAAAATTATATTTTTTGTTAAATATTTGGCAAGTATTTCATTTTCAAATTGTAAATAAGGAATTCATCAATAAACAAGGGAAAGAACTAATATTTGGAATAATACAAATCAAAGTTATTATATCACTACATTTTAATAATCATGTATTTGTCAAATCACCTCCCTTTATTTCCAAATTTACGAGGTTTTTGTACATCGAAACAAATATTATCATTGGTTCTTATCTTTTGTATAGTCGGATCGATGCTCAATGTTGACTAAGGTGCAACGGTGCTTATGTTTGGTATAATTGGACCAATTCTTCTTTATTGTAGGCGCAGCGGTGCTCCATGATCCATGTGCATGAATATGATTTGGCCAAAAAAACATTGGTGCTCTTCTTTGGTGAAGGTGCATCAATGTCGGTACTCCTATTTGGTGAAGGTGCATCAATGTCGGTGCTCCTATTTGGTGAAGGAACATCTGTGGTTGTTCTCCTATTTGGTGAAGGTGCATTAGGGTTGGTTCTCCTCTTTGGTTAAGGTGCACCAGTGCTCATCTTTGATATAACTGCACTGGTGCTTATTTACTATATGCATGGAGAACCACTCATAGAAACCTTTGGATATTGAAAAAAAACCTCTACTAGAAACCTTTATTAGCACCTCTACTAAATACAAATTACAGAGGTTAGCGGAGTTTTGTTTTGACAGTTTTCCTAAATATTGTAACACTACAAACCTTTGCTACAACCTCCACTAGAGGGTGTTCTCCATGTAGTGTTCCCAAGGTATACCTTTTGTTATTTGTGTGGATGTGTTATTTTTATAACTATTTTTATTTTAGCATTCTAGTGTATATATTAAGATAACAACAATGAATCTTAAATATTTAATAAATAATACATTGATAAGATTTTTCATAAAGTTGTAAGATATTTTGTGACAAACTATCCCATTGGAATATCCATGATAGTTTACATATCACCAACCCTTAGTGTGAAAGGTAGAATATTAGATGTCGAAATCTATTTGGTACTTGAGGATCTCTATTAACCATTACTAAGTACTAAGATATGTAGTGTTGAGTATGCAAGGAAACAATAAATTCCCTCTATTAACTGTCTTGAGTAAGCAATGAAATCATAGAGGCCCTCTATTAACAGGGATTCAAATTGGTTACTCCTTTCCAAGTACTCCATGAATTTTATAGTATTAGGTTGGTGTTTGAGGGATAATTGGAAACACCCAAAATCTTGTGAATACTAGTCAACACGAACCTCATGAGTCCTATAGTACTCCTACCAAGCCAAGTTGAGCCTTTCCCTTGGTCCTCCTCCTGCACAAAGTATTTCACCAATATTATGGTAAAATAAATAGTGGTGAAGGTATGTAGTATGAGGAATGAATGAATCAATTGGAAACCTTGGATTAACACCATAAGTTTCCCATCATTATGAAACTACACACTGTAGTTTGTCACCATCAGGAATGAAATGACAATACTAATCAATTTTGTATTTCTATTTTTAATTCTCTATCAATTATGTGCACGTGTGTGTGTGTGTGTGTGTGTGTGTGTGTGTGTGTGTGTGTGTGTGTGTGTGTGTGTGNCATGTACACACACACACACACACATAATTTTTACTTTTAAAGATAATGATTGAATAAGTAGTATGATATGTAGTGTTGATTAAGCAAGGAAACCATAGAGGCCCTCTATTAAGATGGATTCACTCATACACATATATAATTGTTATTTTTAAAGATAATTATTGACTAAGTAGTAAGAGCTATAGTGTTGATTAAGCAATGAAACCATAAAGGCCCTCTATTAAGATGGATTCAAAATTGGAAACTCCCTTCCAAGGACTCTATCAATTTATAGTATTAGGTTGGTGTTTGAGGGATAGTTGAAAACATCCAAAATCTTATGAAAACTAGTCAGCACGAGCCTCATGAGTCCTACCAAGCCAAGTTGAGCCTTTCCCTTGGCCCTCCCCATGCACAAAATATTTCACCAATATTATGTTAAAATAAATAGTGGTGAAGGTTTGTAGTGTGAGGAATGAATGAATCGATTGAAAACCTTGCATTAGCACCACCATTTTCCCATCATTACAGAATTACACACTGCATTTTGTCACCATCAAGAATGAAATGAAATAATGATAACTAATTTTTTTTCTATTTTTAATTCTCTACAAATTAATTATGTGTTTGTTCTTGTGTGTGTACATACGTACGTACGTAGGTACGTATGTATATAAAATTTTCATAATTCAAAGTTTTGTGTTTAAAATTTTTAATATGATTCAAGGAGATTTAAAATATGAAAAACAATCATGCCCATTGCCTAGCTCTTTTATTCCATGCTCTTTATTACAAATTCAAATACTATCAATTATATATTTCACTTTAATACTCTACATATTATCATTGTTCAATAACCATGCGTGAGTTGAAAACACATCTAGAGGAAACCAAGAGAGTTGGTTTCCACAATTCTAAACCATGTCTCCTATTTGTCATGGAATAAAACTAATGAATGTTCAAGTCCTATATTTGTTGTAAGTTTCAATTAAAATATATTTGAAATTTCTCTTCTACTCAATTGTATCACTAAAAGGAAAGGAAAGAGTGATTAAAATTCATTTTCCTCTACCTAGTGATCAAATGAAGGGAAATTCTTAGTTTTATGTTCAAGGGTATATGTTCATACAACACTTTCATGATGAAAAGTTGAAAATTTAGTTGTACTTTAGTATATAAGAATAAACTAGGACCATAAAAAAAACTTATATATCCAATTTTTAAAATGTTAAATATTGTTTGTATTCTACAAAGATTTCTAATTTATTTTAGAGATACTTACATAATCTCTTTGGATAGCTTTCTGTAATCCACACCTCATTGCATGGTTTGAACTCAAGGTCTATGTTAATAATTTTTTTAATACACCTTTGATTACCTTGCTTCTTATTGCTAGATCACATCATGTGAGTTATTCTTTGGAAGAGTTTCAAAATATTAAAAATACAACATAATGTAGACACAATGTTAAAATCAAACATTTTTTCTTACACCCATATAAGAGAGGATTTGTTATGTGTATCCATGTGATGTGCAAGAATTGTATCTTGGATTCATAGCAAAATCATGCTTAACAATTACAACGAGTGTCCTTTAAACTTCCAAGAACATTTAATATGTTCAAAGTAGATATCATTATAAAAGACATTGTCGTACATCTTGTGCATGTATTCTAAGGGTGACAAGTCTATAAAAAACTATTAGAATTATGAAGAGAGACTACTTTCTTTTAAGGAATTTAAGAACATGCAAGTCTAGTATGATTGGATCCGTGGAATATTATTTAGACTTAGAGTTAGAGCTTCCTAAGATCCATAGGGACATGAACCTAAAACAAATTATTGATGAATACCAGTAAGTATGTTATTCTCTATTGATTATCCAATTTATCTTGCAAGTGAAGCTTAAATATGTGCAATGGTGAATTTTACCTTATCATTTCTCATTGAAGAAACCCACCCGAGGATAAAAAAATGTTTCTCCAAACATTAAATTTGAAAAGGATACATCTCATTGACCCCGATTCTAGGAAAGGAAACAAGCAAGGAAATCTATGGGGCATTCTAAAAATATTTCATATAAAGTATCATCACTAATGCCAATGTTTATAGGAACATTCACAATAAGAAAGTGAAAGTGTGTGATAGATAAAGATGTATAGAATCGAGAAAAGGGGAATGACCAATATCAAGAAATGAGTAATGATTTGATGATGAAGAAAAGTGATTAAACAAAATGAAATTATTGTAATCCAATTTTAGGTTTCATTATGTTGAAAAGGTACATTCTATGCATGCAATTTGTTCCCTTTAAGTAACTATTAATATTAGGGATTCCATGAACTACATAGTAAGTGACCAATCTTGAGGTAAATGAATATGTTCAAATAATAATCAAAATTAGATCTCAATACTATAACGATGTCATGATTGATTACATGCCAACAAATATCTTCACGATTGCAACAAAACAACCATGAATCAATATCTTATGTACCCTTACAGAGATGAGATGTGTCAACATTAAGAAAGAGAGATGGCCTCATTTCTTCAAGGTTTATTTTTTTCTCTTCAATATTGTCATTAAACCATACATTTGTAGTTAATCTTGTAAATAAGTTTCCAATTCCATTACAATTTACAGTCCCTAAATATTTGAAGCTTTGTAGAGCCAAAAGAGGAGGCAAATATAACAAAAAAAAATAGTGTTGTGGAGAGTTCATGAATTGAATGCATTAATTAGTATGGATCTAGTAAATGTGATGTCAATTCTCACTATCAACAAGGATTGATAACTCCCATAACACATGAATTCAATTGGAGATTCCTAAAAACAAGGTGTCCAAGATTCTTCAAAAATCTTTCATTAAGCAACACTTTAAATAGTGAATACACTAATAAGGTAATAGGATTATGTGGGTATGAACAAATGCAAGTAATAGTGTAAGATCTTGAATCTTCAATATGATTCAAATTCATTCAAGTGTATATCAACGAAGCTACAAAGAAATTGTATATACAACAGTTTGAGTTAAGAAATTCATGAATTTTTGACTATCACTTATTTTTTTTTAAATTAAAACATTTATTATACTTCATATTTATGATAAGTAAATTGTTTACAATTTTTTTAGGATGATTTTTAAATTACTTTTCTAAAAACAAGCTTGAACCCTTTGAAAAAACTAAAAAAAAACATTAAATTTTGATAACTTTTTCTATTTTAATTTTAATTTTTTTCCAAATTTTCTATCTTAAAAATTATACCAATAATATATTTGACTTTAATCACCTTCAACAACCCTTGTGTAAGCTCAATCCAGAGCTAGACGTAACTAAGGAAGTCAACATCCACCATTCTAATGATATTATATTTGTCACGGAATAAAACTAATGAACTCGTGTCACGGAATAATAAAACGGATGAACTCGTGTTCTATGTGTACGGAAAAAACGATTGTTTTACGGTAAACCTACAATTTAAAATGAGAAAGAAATGATACTGAAATATGTTTAAAAAAAAATGTTTCTCATCGCTTGTTTCTCACATCCTCTCTTCCAAAATAATCATAAAAATTCTAAATAAGTTTTTTTCTTGGCAAAATAATCATAAAACTTCTAAATATATACATGAAGTGGTAGTAAAGATAATATATACACACATAATATGTGTAAAGTATTAAATAACACAGAAATCGACAGGTAATTCTTAAACAAGATTCAGTTAGGGTTGGTAAGTAGAAGTAGTAGGCGGGCCAATGAAAAAAAGAGATACCGAACTGGACATTGAAAATATCATCATTATCGCCATGGTGGCAGCACTATCAATGTATAGTCAGTAAGTATAGATGATTAATTTATGTTATGTGAGAGTTACCTAGGTAATGTGAATTGTTAAAATGAGGAGGAGGTTTTATATGTTAACATGGAACTATGTTATATTTTGTTACTTCTATACAATTAGATATATTTAAATCAAAATTATGAATGAATAAGAATTATTTATGATAAATTTAGTAGAAAGAAATCTAATTGTACTTTTATGTAAAGAATTGTGGAAATGTACCTTATCAGTATTCCAACTTGTTATGTGATTAAAAAGACTAACATTTTGAGTTTGTTTAATTGGAATTAAAGACAAAAAAAAATTACCCCATCTCATGAAATAACAAAGAGAAGTCTGGGTTGTTACATTGAGCAAGAGACTCAAATTAATACTCAAAATACCTTTCGAAATGTATCCTCCTATTGTGTCGAAACGTATCCATATATTGTGGCATAACAACCATGGTTTAATCCTATAATAAACATAACCTAGACTTTTGATGCATTTGGAACTTAAAATTATATCTTTTTTAATAATATTTTGATAGTTTTTTTTTATCAATTTATTTATAAAATATTTTAAATTAAAAAAAAAACTATATTTGTAATTTACAAGTTGTTCTTTTTACATACTAGCATAGCTACAAGTTAAGTGGTCGGTGAACATCGATAGGTGTAGCTAGCCACTTTGTTTTGTAGAGATAGGTGGCTATTAAAAAAACACTAAATGTTAAGCTAATTACTAGATCCTTATAAGTATCCATCTAAGGTATAACATAAATATTAAACTAATAAAATAAAAACATAAAACAAATAAGGCTAGTGCAAGCTAATGTTGGTCACTTATGACGCGTTCGTTGCAATGGACTTTTGGAAAAACAAAAATCTGAACGTCAAAAAACAATATTACAAGTACTTACACAACTTTTTGGAATATGGCGTAAGAATATGAAACGTGGACAATCAGATCACCTTCCATAATATATAACTTTTATTTATGGAAACTATGTATACATCCCAAAAAACAAGGATCTTCTAAGGTTGGTATGTAATTTTTTTCCCAAAAAATAATGAATATGTTTGCGTTCGTCCACTTGTTTGGTATGCAAATGGTGGAATTTTATGAAAAAAATATATAGAGTTGTAGATAAGACATGTGTTATTTTTCCATATATATATGTATATTAAATTAAGGAAGTCAGTGACGCCCTAAAATGATAAGGTCAAGCGTTGGTCCATGACATCTTGGTCTTAACATAGTCAATGAACGATATATTTTTTTTGATGTAGGTCTTTGTGTCTTCTTGTGCGGATTATTTTCTGTTTTCTAAATAGGTGAGCCAATCAAAAGTTATAGCTAAAGCAAATAGCCTACCCTTTTTGTTAGATTGATGTTAGTCCATTTAAAATTAAATAAAAAATAGAAAAATACAATAGATTTAAATAAAAATTACATATTTAGAATCTATAGATAGAGTTACACAAGTTTGTGAATTTTCATTAGTAGTGGACAAGCATGGCATATGCAAAATCATGCACGAAATAGGAGAAGTGGTACAAAACATGTTTTCTGTCATAAGATAGTCCAAACCACTTGGTTTGGAAACCCGAACCTAAAACCAAAGCAGCCAAGTTCTCCACCACGTAGGTTGAAAAAAAGGTGCCCCCAAAATTCTAAATTTAAATCACATGTGCGTGTAGTCGAAAAAGTAACGTGCATGCTCTAGAAGCGTGACCGTGCTTTTGAGTGCGTATGTGTTAAACACTCGTGCGGGCATAGGTTTAGTTGAAACTTTGCTTTGATTTTATTTTCAAGCATTCGCAATGGAATGATAATGATGACCATGACGATGATAATGAACAATGATGATGAGGAGGAGGAGGAGGATGACAATGACGATCATGAGGATGATGACTATGATGATGAAGCTGATAATGATGATGATGTTGATGATGATGACGATGAACAGTGATGGTGATGATGATGATGATGATGATGGAAATGACAATGACGATGAACAATGATGGTGATGATGATCACGATGACTATGACTATGATGACGATGATGATTACGATGATGAGTATGACAATGTTGATGATGATGATGATGATGATGATGATGATGATGACCATGACAATGATGACGACAACGACGATGATGATGATGATGACGATGATGATGACGATGATGATGATGATGATGACGACGATGAGGATGATGATGATGATGATGATGATCACGAATACTATGACTATGATGACGATGATTATGATGATGATTACGATGATGACTATGATGATGACTATAATGGTGATGATAATGATGATGATGATGACTGTGATGATGATGAGGATGATGACTATGATGATGATGATGATGAAGATGATGATGATGATGATGATGATGACTATGATGATGAACAATGATGGTGATGTTGATGATGACGATAATGGAAATGATGATGACGAGGATAAGGATGAGGTTGATGATGATGATGATGACGACGACGAAGATGACAATGATGATGATGATTTTTTTCAGGAAGAAAAAGCTTGTCCTTGTTATTCTTATTAGGAATGAAAGGGCATTAATAGCACCCACCTGAGAAGGGTTACATCACAAGAGAATATAGCTAATCAGGAGAAAATCACATCTAGTCGTAGCCGGGGGGAATGGCATGCAATAGAGTGTAGATTCCCATCAGTAATTTGTCTCATCATGTGGGGGATCGATCTCAACCAAGCCCATCTATCGTGAACCAAAGGGATCAAATCTGTGTTCTAAAAGAGGCCACTCAGTAAGTAACAGAGCAAGTATCCAATAGAGGAGTAATCTCCCCGAAACATGGCTCAAAAGAGCTAAAAGGTGTCATGAGTGATCAAATGGTCATCAATAAATTCAAAAAAACAGCCAAATCCTGGAGAAAGAGTGAGAACTGTTTTAGAAAGACGGTCTGCAATCCTATTGTGTTCACGGTAGATGTGACTGAATGAGAGATCCTGAAAGCTTGAAATAAGATTTTGAGATTCCCTACACCAGTGAAGAAGTTCTGGTGGGGAGAGAGCAGTGGATCCCTTAGCCCAATTGATGATGACCTATGAGTCATCGAATATGTGGGTTAAGGGGATCCCCATCATCTGGGAAGAGTGTAGAAGGGCCCGTGTAATTCTGCCTTTGTATTGGAACCATATCCAACCCCCAGCACAAAATCCAGATGGTGAGTCTCATTTATGAACAAGCTATATCCAATACCAGCTGCTGAAGAAGTAGAAGCACCATCAAAGAAACCACATGGGAAAGTCATGCAGGGTGGAGGCCCTATCTGTCTAGCTTTTTTGTGGCTGTCCTTTATGACAGGCCGAGAGGAAATCACCTGAGCAGAATGTAAAATCTATTGAAAAATGCCAAGGACAGTCACCTTTTTCCCATAAAAAATAGCTTGATTTCGTGCTTTCCAAATAGCCCATATCATATGGTGTGGGATATAGAAAAGAGAAAAGTATCGTGAGTAGGTTGAAGTCCAATTTTCCATAAAAACAATAATGGAATCAGCACCAGGAGGGATAGACAGCTGGAATTGATCACTTATAGGTCCCAGAATACTTTTCCATACCATACAGCGAGAGAAAAGATGTATGACAGTCTCTTCATTAGTGAAACGCAAAGAACAAATACCTAGTCCGAACTTGCCCCTTTTTTGTAAATTGTCCCAGGTGAGTACCTTATTTCTTAATACCAGCCAAGAAAAGAAACCAATTTTGCGCAGAAGTTGACCTGACCATAAAGATTTAAATAATCGGCTGCCCATTGCTAGATAGAAGGAGTTCACAATACAGTCATAAACTTTATCAGCAGAGATGGTACCATCTTTTTTGTTATAATCCCATATCAAAGAATCAGATTGAGATGAAAGACGAATACCATTTAGATCCAGATTTCTAGTATATGAGTTCCAAACCTCTTTCCATTCACCATCCAAATATAACTCTTCAGCCGAATACCAATAGTGTTGGGAATCCGATAAAGTATTGCGAGCCTGGGAAAGTGTTTTAATATCTAGATCTTCTAAATAAGATCTCAGTCCTTCAGGAAAGAGGTGAGAGGAAGGGATACCAATCACTGGATCAATACCAATCCAAATATCAATGCCATTCCCTACCTGCCATGCAAGTTGGCACCCTAGCCAGGGGATAGTCTGAATGAACCCCCTCCAAATAGCAAAAACACCACGAGTGCTGAACTTTTTTTCTTGGAGCCAAGAAACCACAGAGTGCTGCTTCATATATTTTGTAGTGAGGACACGATGCCAAATACTATGACTGAAGAGATCCCTCCAGAAATTTTTGAGACGAAGGGCAATGCTGAACCAATGGAGATTCTTAATCCCCCACCCCTCATATTTCTTTGGCCAAGAGAGATCCAACCAGCTTGCCAGGTGAAATCTACGATTATTTTCCAAGGATCTCCATAAGAAAGCGAAGGTTATGCTCCTGAGCTTGTGCAATATAGAAACCGGAATAGGGGCGAGACCCATCCAGTATACATGAATACTAGAGAGTACGGACTGTACAAGAATCAGTCTACCACCCAGTGAGAGCATCTTGTGGGTCCAAATACTGATTTTTTTTTCATATCTTTGAACCAGCCAGTTCCAATCCCTAATTCTGTATCCAAGGGGTTTGATGAAAAAACCAAGATACTTGAAGCCAGTAATTATAGGGAACTTCTGATATGGGATGATTCTGGAAAAGTTTATGAGATCCGATGCTGGAATATTGTTATAAAGGAATACAGAATTTTCCAGACTGATAGACATTCCAGAAGCTTTGCAAAAAGTTTCAAGTATAACATCAAAAGCTTCCCATTCCTGAAGCGAACCGGTGCCCATAAGAATAACATCATCCAAAAAAAGAAGACGAGTTAGAGCAAGAGAGGGAGTTGTAACACCCCGTTTTGACATTTCTACTTGAACTACTATTATATGTTGTATTTGTTTGATTGTGAGACCTCGTCGATTTGACGACACTGTGGACATATGGTTCTATTACTTTGCCGATATATATATGTGTGTGTGTGTGATGATAGTATTATGATCGGTAGTCATGTTTAGATATGTATCATGTGTTAATTATGTCAAATATATGGAAATTATTGAATGATGGGTCTGTGGATGCCGTTACAGATATATGTTGAAATAATGAATGTTATGACAGGTGCATGGCGAATGAATGAGTTTATTGTTGTCATGTTATGATGAGATATATGTGTACATATCGAGGATTATGCACGATATCCTATATTGTATGTCGAGGACTGACTTACAGGTTGAAACGACTAAGTAATAGCTGGATCCTACGAGGTGGGAGGACCTCGGGGACATGGACTTCTAAAGATAAAATGGTATGCGAGTGATGCATTATTTACTTTCGTATGGTTATTATGTTGTTTATTATGATGTATGTTATGACATGGATGGGGTAGGGTTCCAGGAAACTCAATCGCCCAGATCGGTTATACAATGACAGACCGAGTACAAGTGCAACGCTGTTGCTATGTCGAGTAGACATAGTCCCTTGTTCCATTAGGGGGGTGAAGGCTTTACCCACCGTTTATCCCCGAAACCCAGAGTCATGGGAGGGTTGTGCTACGGCGCGCTCCCCAAGGTGTGTGATGATGACTGGTGGTTGCCTGCTGGGGAAGCTTGGTTGATGTGGTCGACACTTCCACTTACGGGTTCTAGCTGGAACCAGACATGACTTGACATTCTAGGGTAGTCCAGCAGAGGACAGGATAGGATGTGGAAGTTAGTAATGATGTAGGTAGATAGATGTAGCGTGAAGTAGGGGTGAAAACAAGATCTAACTGTAGGTGTGTAAAACCCTTGGTTAGTATGTGTCGTAAATCAGTGATGTATGAATTGTCGTAACATGGATTTCAATAAGCTAATGGATCATACCTTGTAAACTATGCTAAAACATGTGTCGGTAAATAATAAGTTCCTTGATTATGATTGATGTATGTGAATTATTACTTTTAGTGTACTTACGTGAGGAATGTAAGCAGTAGCTACGCTTACATAACTCACCTACATATTATGAATTACATGAAATGTTGTTGAGTAATAATGTCAATTAGTGTCGCTTAATATTAATTACTGTCGTTAGTAATTAACTATTGTGGATCAATGTAAATGATGTCGATTAAAGTTAATAATGATGATTAGGGTTAATTAGTGTTGATAAGACTGATATTAATTTGATTGCAAGTTTTAAATAAATGTTCATAATGTTAAGGTCTCTTAATAATATTATTATTAACTTGAATAATAAATGTCAATTGAGTGTGAATGTCGATTAGTTAGTCCTACTAAGGCTAATATTAACTTGTTTATAAGTGTTAAATAATTATGAATTATGTTAATTAAGTTTAACTATAATTAAGGTTTGACTAGTGAAGGTGGTAAATATTTCCATTAATGATCATTAAGATTAATTAAAATTAATTTGGATAAGGTAATAAATAAATATTAAATATGTAAATGATCTTTAAAATGTTTATATTGTTGAATGTACGTGAGAGAGTTTTAATTAGTCAAAACATAAATAATTATTGAAGTCGAATGATTGTTTGTTAATCAATAAATGAGCATGCATTAATTGTTAATTATAAGTAAGTTGTCTCGTTAAATAGAGGTTAAGAAAATTATTTAAATAATATTAAGTTGTAAAATAATAATGTTTAAGTGCATTAATTCAGTGTATGTTATGTCAAAGATAATGTCGAATAATTTATTAGGAATAAACAATTGTGTCAGAATGTATGGTATATCTAAACCTTAAATTAAAAGATTGACGGTGATAAGCAATTTAATAAAAATAATGAATTCCTGACATGTGACCTGAATCCATAGGGTTGGATAAAAAATTATTTAATTGTCATTCCTTGAATATGGCCCTTTTATCGATCTAAGATGGGATGGAAATTAAATAAGGTTGGTAGGAAGATGGGTCAAGTGGTTGAACATTTAATAAAATATAGGGGCAATAAAGGCTCGGGGGGGAGAGTCAGTGAATAAGAGGGAGAAAGGAGGGAGGAGAAGGGGATCATCCTTACCTTAGTTTTTTTTTTAGAAGTTTTGGGAGAAGAGAGCTGCAAAGAAGGGGTTTGTGGGAGATTGTTTTGTTGAGGGGATACAACAGCTTAGGGCTTGTACTCGGTTTGGGCTCGGGGGTCCAAAGGGGTACCTTTGGAGCTGGGTGGTCGACGAGACCTCGCTAGTTGGCAGGGTGGCAAGACTGGTTTGGACTGGTTGAGTTTCAGAACTTGGGAAGGACTTTTGGCTGCAGGGAAAAACAAGGAAAAACAACAAACAAGGGCAGCAACAAAGGTGGACCTACTAGCTACCTACAGGTATTTTCCAGCATTATTATGGCAAATACTGTTAATTAAATTTTAAAAGTTTATATGTTGTATTATCTTTGCTACCTGCACAGTTAACAGTAAATTGTTACAAGTAGAATAAACAGATTTATAGATTTTCAAACTGTATCTATAAAGTGAATTTTTTTGACTGTAAATAGAAGTTAAAAGAGACCCAGTTGGGGCTCTACAGGAGTAATCTGGATACCTCGGATAAGTCCATGATTCTGAGCATCAGAAATTAATAGACTGAGACCTTCAATGACCAAGATGAATAGCAAAGGTCATAGGGGGCATCCTTGACGGATGCCCCGAGAAGCCAGGAAAAAATTAGAGGGGGTACCATTGATCAAAACCGCAAAGGTAGCTGAGGAGAGGCAACCGAGAATCCAGTTAACAGTCTGAAGGGGAGCCCCAATCTGAATCAGAATGAGACGGATGAAAGTCCAATTGACACGATCGAAGGCTTTAATCAAATCAAGCTTGAGGATGAAAGCACAGAGGTTCCTTGTTTTGATAGAGTGGAGTGATTCCTATACTATTCCAATAGGTTCAATGATCTAGCGATTTTTGAGGAACCCAAATTGTTCCTGTGATATACCAGAGTCTAGGAAGGGTTTAATTTTGACCGCAATAACTTTAGAGATTAACTTGTACAGGAGATTGCACAAAGAGATGGGTCTAAAGTCAGCAAAGGTTAGGGGCTTGTCTCTTTTTGGTATCAGAGCAAGAAAGGTTGTGTTTAGAGATGCGGGGATGTGTCCAAAGACTCTAGTGGATTCGACGGCAGACAAAAGTTCCCTTCCCAAGAGATTGAAAAAGTGCAGATAGAACTCAACAGGCCAACCATCTGGGCCTGGACTTCTATCTTTTTTGAAATATTTCAGAGCTAGCTCGATTTCCCCAAGTGATACCGGGCAGGTAAGATCAGTGGCATTCACATCAGGAATCATCTTAGGATATAGTAGGACAACCTTGAGTTGATGGGATAAACAGGTTCCTCCATCATCTTTAAATATATTAGTAAAATGTGCTTGACCCAATTCTTTGAGAGCAGTCTCATCCTCATAGTCATTACCAGCCTCATCTGATAGAGACCAAATCGAATTTTGATTCCTCCGACTAGAAGCCAACATGTGAAAGTATTTAGTATTCGAATCACCCTATAGAGCCCATTTTGCTCTACTTTTCAATTGCCAGGTGAGAAGAAAATGATTCAAGATCAGTTTTCTTTCAGATCTCAAATGGGCTAGAAGGGCCATATCCTCCGTAGATAGAATGCCATTGGATGAGCCTGAGAGGAGTGAGGTGATGGCCTATTCAATTTTGTAGATGTCATAGTCAATCTGGGCCTGTTTATCCTTGATCCATACTTTGGCTTCATTTTTGAGAATACAGAGCTTGTGTTGGAGTGAGTCGAGATCCAAGACATAGTCACCCAGGGGGAGAAGGGGCCACCTTGTCAATAACCAATCAGTGAAAGCAGGGTCATTGAGCCAGGATTGGTTAAACTTGAATGGGTAGTTGTAAGAGGATCTTTGCTTATTCCATTCCAAGACAATAGGGTAGTGGTTAGAAATGTCAGAGCACTGTGTCCAAACCCTATGGATCCCCAGAGAAGGTATTAAGGAAGCTGAGATCAGAAATCTGTGTAATCTTTTACTAATACCCTCAGCTCCTGCACAACCATTACGCCATGTAGGACTAGCACATTGAGGAGCTAGATCCATCAGACCCAGTGAGTCAAACAGGGATAGGAAGTGGCTAGAGAGGGGATCGAGAGAAGTCTTATGACCCCAAATATCAGAAGAGTGCAATGTGAGGTTTAGGTCTCCACCTAGAATCAGATTGGGAGAGCTGAGAAACCCACTTCTATGAGCTTTTTCCCAGAAGATTTCACGGTCTTTATAGGGGCCATAAACATTGAGGACAATGATGGGGTAGGAGAGTCCCCGAAATGAGGCCTGTATCAGGAGGCCAGCACAAGTCTAGTAGGCTCGGCATCTGACCTTGTGAGGATTCCAGGTCGTTAAGAGACCACCCGAGAGGCCAGAAGCGCCAATAGCACAAAATTCCCAGGAGGGGAGAAGTTTGGAGAAAGCCAGTAAAGCAGGGGAAGAGCTACACGTGGTTTCCTGGAGAAGAATCATATCCGGGCTGAGTGAGCGGAAGAGAGTACGGAGGCAGTGTAATTTAGCCTTACCTCCAAGGCCCCTAACGTTAAGGGAGACAATCTTCATTATGGGTCATCATGGAGGGGAGACATAGCTCTAAGTCCCTGAGGAGGCAAGTTACGGGCAACATCTTTAATGCAAACATAGAGAGGTATGTAAGGAGGGGATGCAAAGGAGAGGTCCACCTGTGACTTTCTCTTTTTTTCCTAACTGTGACATTGGCAAAACGTATAGAGTTCAGGTGTAGTGTAGAGGGAGAGGTCGGAGTGGTAGCAGTAAAGATGGAGAGAGAGTGTTTGAGGGAGGGGTATGAGAAAGAAGGGGAGGAGGTGGGGCTAATAGGGGAGGGAGGGAGTGATGGGGACAAACGAGGGTGTATCAAAGGCGGAAACTCAACATGTAAGGACAAAGAAGGTACAGGTAATTCCTGAGTAAGTGAGGTCAGAGATAGATGAAGCGACGTAGTCGAAGTTTGAAGAGGAGTAGAACAGTCCAAATCCAGAGTGGGTACACAAGTAATGTGAGGGCTCGAAACTGGTGAAACAGGTTCAACAGGAGAAGCTCTATTTTGGGATGAGAAGGGAAGAGAACCCAAAGTTGAACAGGGGGCCTGTAAAGAATCAGGCTGAGGTCCTTTCGAATGGGAAAGTATTAACTCATCTATATCATCCAAGTTAGAGGCCAAAACAAAATCAGTAGGATGAAGAGATACGTTAAGAGTACCTGGAGTAGGAGCAGGTACACTGGACTTTTTCAATTTCTCAGTTTTCAGGAGGACATCAGAGCCTGAGTCAGCATCATCTGAGCGGAGAGAATGACATTGACGCCGAAGATGTCCGGGCTCACGGAAGATGCTGCATCTGAATGACACATGGAGGTAATCTAGCTTTTGGATTATAAGACGTTCTCCACAAAGGATTTCTACTTCTGCAGGTAAACCGCAGGATACGTCCATCTCCACAATTACTCGCGCAATCCTTTTGTCAAAAGCAAGGAGGAAGTCCATCTCCACAGCCACGAATCATCCTATGGAGTTAGCAATGCCTTCCAGAACGTGTTTATTCCACAGAGGGGACGGCAAGTGAGGGAGCATAACCCATAAATGGCGTTTAGAGATTCCTTCTCTGAGTGGGTCAAATCGGGTGTGCCAACGATCAAGTACCAAGGAGCCAGCCCCCATGCGCCAGATTCCCTCCAAGATGCGAGTATAGTGTGCCTCCTCAAGAAAAACAAATACGATCCATCCTCTTGATAATAAGCTGATAGTAGGAACGTAATCAATAAGGGGTTTCCAATTTTCAGTAGCCCACTCCACCCATGCCGATTTACCGATCTGAGCGTACTCCAAATGCTCGACCAGAGCACGGGAGCAAAGAGAGGTTACTCTATCCATATAAATATCATGTCCGAGCACATAGCGGTAGTGCCCCTCCTAGGCTTTAATACACTTTGCATTTCTCTTTCGGCGGAAGCGAGAAGAAGGAGCTTGTTTAGACATAAGATGAGGTGTGAGTCTTCACCCTTAACCGTAGTCAACACTAGACAAGGAAGTTAGGCCCCCTTGAGGGATACAAAGCCCCGAAAACAGAAATCCACCAGAGAAGAGGCCCCAAAACAGTTGTGCCCACCTCAGCAACTTCCCGAAGGGGAAACAAAAGGAGCCCTGGGAGTCCGGGGGAGGACAAGTGCTACTCAAGGGAAAGTCCAATATACCATACACCGTACCCTGAAACCGGACCACAAGACCAAAGGTCAAACCCTTAGATTCTCAACCACACCGGATACAAAAGTCAGCCCAGTATTCCCGGGAATGATGAGACCCTAACTTTGGAGGGTAAGCCCAAACCCAACAGACAGACCATAAACCACCCACCAGATACGAGGGAGGAAAGGAACAAACATAGCGTTAGAGGAGTGACCCTAGGTTAAATCCGTGGAAACAAAGAGACAAAAACCGCTGGTAATGGGAAACCTTAACCCTCAAAACGTTGTGGGTTTCCAGGGTCAACCCCAAAACGTGCAAAAGGACAGATAGCAGAGACTTCTAGAAATACAACGCGAAAGCCATGCAGAGGTGGCGAACCCGGACCAAAATTTGCGCAGTCAGCCAAGATGCGATATCCTTCCCTCTTGTTTTTTATCTTGGTTGGTACTAGTCCCCCAGTGAAGGGGAGGGACTTCAAAAGGTTGTCCGCACAAAGACCACCCTGCATTCCAAAGAACACTAGACTAGAGACCAGACAAGAAAATGAAAGACAAAGAAGACCCAAAACAAGACCTAGCGAGGTGGGGCGAGTCCCGGTGCCGCAAGTTCCTGTATCAACCATCCCCAACAAAAGATAGAGTGGTGCCATGAGCAACGCGCTCTGCAATTGCCAGCGTAATCTAGGAGCAGACGAGGGTCGGCATGGTAGCCATCATGTGGTGCCCTGATCCTCTTTTCGAACACAAAAAATCCTTCTCATCTTTCAAACTTGTAAGCGACCAACAATGATGATGATGATTATGATAATGAGGATGACTTTTTTTCTCTCTTATATTTGGACTTTTATGGTTATATTTGCACTTACAGCCGCACGACTTGACTGAGAGTTGTTACACTAACAGCGGCCCGAGTTGACTGACAATGGTCGACCCGATTTTCTTGGTTGCTTCCAGCTGTGGGTTCATCTCAGAAAGTTTAGAATATAGAGACTTTTATTAAAATGAAATGGACCCGTGGTATCGGCCAATAACATGCGTCGTGATATCAAATATATATACATTAATGCTGTACTAGTAGTTACGTCTTTCAGATAAAAATATAAAAAACAATGGTTCATTTAGATATATATATGTTATTAGGAATAGTTATTTTTTTTATAGGTATTACTTGCTTTATAGGGATTCATAAATAAAATATTTCCAAGTTTTTTTTTTTAATCTTCCATTAAGTGACACTTAAAAGCATATATACACAAAACGGATAATAGAATTACGTAGGTATGAAATATATCAAGGAATAGAATACTCGCAGGTGTATATTCTTGAATCATGAATATAATTTGCATCCTCATATAATGAAAGCTCAATAAATTGAGTATCAAAAGTAAAGTTGAGGTATTGATAGATTGTTCCGAATGTAATCCTTCTCTTAAAAATGTTATGATATGTTTATACTTTATGTATAACACATATATAATAATTAAAATTTACAGCTTAAATTTTTTAATATTATTTTATTTTATATATAACAAATATATGATAATTCAAATTTAAACTTTAATTTTTTAAAGGGTGATTTTTGAATTATTTTTAAAATAAAGTCAAAGAAAAATAAATTCAAAATTTTAATTTATTTTATTACTATTTTATTTTTATTTTTAAATGTTTTTTAACATTAATACCCATAATATACGAAACAGTGCAGAAATAATATTAACATTGATTTTTAATGATTTTTAAATTTAAGAAAGACGATACATTAAATAGTTTATCACCATGCTGCTAATGTGGAATAATCTTGACTTCTTAGTTGCATTCTGTGCTTTGAATAGTTGCATTCTTGATCAATTCAGTCCGTGCCTTTTGTTTCATATACAACGGAGACTATTCTTTATAACCTTTCCCCTTCCTTTGTGCCAGACCATTTTGTGGATTCAGGGATCTTCCTCGAGAGAGCCCTCGTCTCTACGAAGACCAAGCACTCTATCAGTAACCACTTTCTTATTTAAGAAGTCAAAGAAGAACTTGGAGCCCTCATCTCCCTCCTAAATAAACTAGAAACTGGAACAAATCCTGGCACCTTTAGCAATATACTCCTCTTCTTTATGCACTGCTAGCTCCAAGCGTGGTGCAGCCTCCTCCGTTTTTGTTGTGTTATATAGGGGCTTGTAGTAGAGAGAAGGTTTCTGGTGTCAGTTGTAGAGAGAAGGTTTGGTGGAAAACATGGGTGATCCTGGTTTTGTCTCTGGGTTTCTTGGTGTGGGTATTAACCATGTAATCCAGCAGATCCTTGATCGCATAAACATTGCGGTTCGCTGCAGGGAAGAATTGGCATCGCTTAAAGATCTCGTAGTGAAAATCCAGCCTATCGTTGAGCAGATCCAGAAATACCGCCAGGCAATAAACCTGAAGAACAAAGATAAGGACTTTCCCCTGTCAGCGGATGGCTTAAAAATTTGGACGCCCTTCTCCAAGAAGCATCACAAATGACGCAACGCTGCACAATACCGAGTTGGAACGTTGCTCTTCGTTATCAAACCAGCATGAAGATCTCCGGCTTGATTTCACTCATCAACAAACATCTCAACCTGTCTCCTTTGGTAGGATTGGCCCAAATTCCAGAGCTCTTAGATGAACAAAATCAGAAGCTTGAGATGATAAAGGAAAGGCTAGAGTCCTTGCCTTCTTCAAGCAGTTCTGCAAGCACTCCTCATGATGGCGTTCTTCCTTCAACCGGCTCTGCAAAGATGAAGCTTGTCGACGAGCCTTTTATAGTGGGACAACAGAATGCTTTTACAAATCTCGAGTCCTTGGTGATAGATGAAGCAGAGGCGAAGAACATTGGCGTGCTTGGCAAGGGTGGCTCTGGGAAGACTTTGATTCTCAAGACGCTCTTCAATAGCGAAAAGGTACGCAATAACTTCACCGACTGTTTATTGCTTTGGCTGACTGTCACGCAATCTCCGTCTTTTAAGAATCTTAGAAATGAACTCCGTACACAAATAGCCTTACAAAATGGTGTAGATTTGGGCCAGAATCTGGATGAAGAAGGTGTAAAATTATGGTTGAATGATCAATTACAGCAGAGTAGAAGTTTTATCTTCTTTTTGGATGATGTATGGGGAGAGCATGCTGCAGAATTGTTGGAGGAATTGGGTGTACATCGCCCTATAAGGGATCGCTCGCTCAAGTCCAAAGTTATTGTCAGTTCCAGGGATCGCAGTGCACTGTTAAAAATGGGAGTTGCAGACAGATATACAATAACAATGGAGGACTTGACTGGCGATGAAAGTTGGAAGTTGTTTGTTTATCATGCATTCCCCTATAACAATGGAAATGCGCCAGCAAACATTGATGAAGATATGGCTAAGCCTGTATGTCAAAAGTGTGGAGGTCTTCCCATTGCAATCAAAGTGGTAGGGAGGGCAATGGCCGGCAGCACTCTTCCAAAGCAGTGGGAATCAGCCCTCCAGAGACTGCCAAAGGCCAACAGCGTCTATGACTGCCTGCGGTTGAGTTACGATGCTCTTGGCAACGAGGACGTTAGCATGCCATTATGCTTTCTATACTTAGCTTCAGCCTGCTTAGAAAGCCAAATTGTTCATATAGAAACAATAATTCCTTTCTGGGTAGGAGAAGGGTTGCTCTCAATGTCGCAATATGGGAATCTGCTCAGCTACGACCCGTTCGAGATTGCAAGGATTTATGTGAACGTCTTAGCAGATCGTTGTTTAATTGAACCCATCATGAGAGACTTTGATGGGCAAATAATAAGGTTCAGGATCCACGACGTGCTGCAGGATCTGGCAATCAGAGTTGCCGAGGAAGAAGAAGGTGTTTACCGCCGTGTGGGCAGCTATTTGACAACATTGAATGAAAACGACTTCTCTGGACGCACTCGGATATTTTTGGGCATTAACAAATTGAGTTCACTTCCTAGATCTTTGAGAGCTCCACAAATCCGTTCATTGGCTATGGGGGTGAATAAAAATTTAACAGAAATTCCAAGAAGGGTGATTGGGAGTATGATCTCTCTTAAGGTTTTGGATTTGAGTATCACGTCGCTAAAGTCATTTCCAGATAGTCTGGGCTGTTTGAAACAGCTAGTGTTCCTGAATTTATCAAAGACACCCATAAAAGAACTACCTGCATCTTTTACAAATCTTGTAAACCTCGAGATTCTTTATCTGGTCGGCAGCAGCATCACAGAATTACCATATGGTATTCACAAGTTAGCGTCACTCAGGTGCCTGCACCTTCAGTATTGTAAAGATTTGCAATATCTACCTTGTAGCATATCAAAGCTTACCTCTTTGCAATACTTGTATCTGACTGGTTGCAACAGCTTGTGGACAAAAGTACCAGACGAAAGAAGACGGAAAAAGGTTGCTTTCATTGATGATTTGGCGAGTCTAAAGCAACTGAAGAGGCTACATCTACAAAACAATGGGAAAGCTATTAGCCAGGGAACACTGGGGAGCATGGTTCAAATGGACACTTTGTCATTGACTCTCGGAGAGATGGAAAATCTACCGGATGGTCTGAGCCGTTTGTCAAAGTTGCGAAGTCTTTCATTGAAATTAGACATTATTAGTTGTCATGCGTTACAAAATATTCCTAAAACATTTGGTTCCAGCGGAGCATTTCCTTTGTTGGAGATATTTTCGCTAGTTTCTTTATCTAAATTAAGGGAGATACCAATATTAGAAGTGGGTGCAATGCCTTCGCTTCAAATATTTACTATAATGAGTTGTCCTCATTTAAAAATATTACCAAAAAGTTATTTAGATTTACAAACGCTTCAAAAAAATAAGAATATATAATGATTCAATGTTCATAGAAAATTTAGAAATTCATAAAATAAACACTAAAGTAAAGGTGGTGACCATGTCTTCTGCAGAAACTGAAGAAGCTTTAAAAGTTGTAGTAGATTCTCTACAAATGCATATTGCTGAAGGATATCTTATGTATGACACTCAAACATGGGGGAGTGAATTCTCCATTTTCTATAATGGCCTTTTCAAAGGGTTTTATGTGTAACTTTTTTTTGGTGGATGAGAGGATATATTTTGTATAATATTTTTAAAATTATTTAATATAAATTTATTTTTATTAGAAATTACAATTTTGTTAATGTATATTGTGTATAACATTTTAAAATTATTTTATGTAAATTTATCTTTTTTATTGGAAATTACATTTTATTAGTTTATTTTGTACAAAATTTTTAAAACTATTTAATGTAAATTTAAAGTATTTTATTATTGGATTACATTTTATTTCTTTAATTTTTTTATGATGAAAATTTAAATTTTTGTAATGTTTTTATTGTTTTATATTAATTTATTTATAAAATATTTTAAGCAAATACTGCTCCTAATTTCTCAACAGAAAAATTTAATACTATTGAATTATGCTATTATGATTTTGTTTTAGATATAATTGAATAAACTCATGCCTTTCATGGAGTTAGGAACACCCTTATATAGCTTTCTTAGAAGACTACTGAGATGAACAGAAAATGACATAAATCCAGGCCTTGTTTGGAAAATATGAGTCCTTTAAGTAAAGAGGTGGTAATTATGCTGATAGGCCTATTCATCTTAGAATTTTGGGATGGACTACCATCTATGCTTTTTCATCTACCAACAAGAATGAGACAAGTGTACTGTCCATATTGATTCTATGAGCGTCGTCCAAGATTAAACCACAATGAGAAAAGTGTACAATGGAGATTGATTCTATGGGTGTCACTCCAAAATTAATAATTAATAATTTCAAAAAAATAAAAAATATCTTAGTGATAATTGTAAAAATTAAAATTAATCTTTAACTATTTGATTGTTACATACAACTACTAGCTTAACTCCATCCATTATTAGATTCAAGTATTAGTTAACTCCAATGATTCTAGAACTATTGGCTTAACTCCAATGATTTTACAACTCATGTAAGACTCGAACTCGTTAGAACTTCTAATAAACTCCTCCAAACTCCTAATAAACTCCTACATCTAGTAATTGGGCATCTAGCTAATATACAATTGTCCATCACCAATTTCTTGGTATTGTCATATAAATTTTGGAAGTGAAATCCTCTCTCTGCTACGCAAAGGTCATAAAAGACAACCCAAACCTTGATAGAGCATATAGAGCATATTGCCAGACAAGTCTCCAGCGAGTGTAAAGGTTTCCCCCTCGCCATAATTGTATTGTGAGTGTAAAGGTTTGCCCCTTATCATTGCCAAATGCAACACCCATTTCATTTACCAGATCAATTGGACTCTACACGTCATCCAATACGAGAAGAAAAATATTTTTTTGGAGAGATGCATACAATCGCATCTTCCTTTCTTCGATGGCAGAAGTTTCCTCCATATTTAGATTTAATTTCAGTTCCTTAGCAATTGAAGCTTGCAACTCTTTAATCTGAAAGTTCTGAGAAACTGCAAACCAAAAAATTAAATCAAATATACCACTGACCTCCTTCTTGTAGGTGTTGTAGATGAGTTTGAGTAAGGACGTCTTACCAATGCTGACCATTCCATAAACACTAATCACAAGAGCTTGGAAATGAGGTTCGGTGAGCCACATGTGCAACTGATCCTGAGTAGATCGAATGGTTGAGCCTATGAAGCCGGAGTGTGGCACTAGTTGAAGAAGCGGGTCTTCCTGAAGCTCTGCAACGGACACAATCTGCTGAGTATTGGCATATATTGAAAAGACCCTTTCAATATCTTTAAAGAAGTCATTATATTTGGCCTTCCAAGATTTCATTTTCGTGGGAGGATTGAGGTTGCAAAGGAAGTAGAGGCACCCTCGCTCTCTATGACGTTATCCCCGATCGATTAGATCTTGGGTCTCTCCCGAATCATTGTCCATTTTTTTCAAACATCTTTCTACAGGCACGGGGAGCCTCTTCTGCTAGTCTTGGAACTAGATGCAAATCTCAATTAGGAAGCCCTCCATAGTAGTAAAGTCAGTATCACAAGTTTGGAGGTTTCCTTCCCAGTCAATAACATCGACCAACTTTTGGATAATCGCAGCAATAATGGTTGTTGAAAACTATAAGATTGACGATGCCGACGGCCAACAAGCAACTGCCCAGCCGTCCATCGCACATCAACCACCGAGTCGTCCATCAGCCACCCAACAGTCTAACAATAAATGAAATTCACCCTCCAACATAAATTTGAATAGTAAAAACATGTTTGCAAATATGCTATAAGTAGATCATTTCATAGATGTATAAGGAACACTTGTAGTTTTCTCCTTTGCTTAATAAAATTTTGAGCAGTAGCTCATATTTGCTCATATTTTCTATCTTATTACATTTTCAGCTCTTGATTTTTTAGTTTTCTTCTTGCATCCTCTTCCAACAAATTGGTATCAGAGCAAGGTTGTGGAGAAACTGATTGTGGAAGAGCATAGGCTGGTTGTGGAGGTGCAAACTCTAGTTGTGAAGGAGCATAATTATGGAATGGAAGACTAGATTTTGGTAATGTTGTTTTATGCTGAATGCAATGGTAAAATATTTAATTTGGTGTGATGAAATTGCTGCAACAAGGTTATTGTTTTTGGGTCACTAGTTTAATTTTAATTTTGTTAAAAGGAGCTTCGAATATTAAAAACTCACAAAGCATTGTGAAAGTGCAATATTTAACCAGTTTGCATTAGGTTGTGCCAAGTTGCATTGACAAAGTGTTGTGGAAGTGATATATTTTGCTGAATTTAATTATGGCGGGTGCGAGTAACAGTAATCTCACTCAACCCCAAATTCCACAATTTAATGGGAAATTTTATGAATATTGGAGTATTAAAATGAAGAATTTATTTTGTTCACAAGAATTATGGGACTTGGTTGAGAATGGTTTTACAGAGCCACTAGATCAAGCAATATTTAACGTTTTATGACAAGCACAAAAGGATCTTCTCAAAGAGAATAAGAAGAAGGATGCCAAGGCGTTATTTTTTATACAACAAGCAATGAAAGAATCCATTTTCCCATGGGTTGCAGTAGCTACAAGGTCCAAGCATGCATGGGACACTCTACAAAATTATTATCAAGGTATTAGAAAAGTCAAGTTGGTAAGATTACAAATGCTTAGAAGAGATTTTGAAAATTTGCAAATGTCAAATTATGAGACAATAAATGATTTTTTTACTCGTGCAGTGAGTATAGTAAATCAAATAAAGTCTCATGGAGATACTTTGGATGATCAAAAGGTTGTAGAAAATATTTTGAGGAGTCTTCCTATTAGATTTGACCCAATTGTTGTAGCTATTAAAGAATCTAAAGATTTGTCTCAAGTTTCAATTGATAGTCTTATGGGGTCTTTACAAACCCATGGGAAAAGACTCAATAGATCAAACGCTTCCTCTATCAAAAATGCATTCAAATCACAAGTTCAAGCTAGCATCAAAAGAGGAGGAAGAATCACTATAGAGGTGGAAGAGGATTTGGAAGAGGAAGAATCAACAATCACAATGAAGGTGGTAGATTAGAGAACTCTCATGAAGAAAGAGAAAATTCCAATTTCTTTGCAAGCAGAAGAGGCAGAGGTGGCATACATTCTCTTGAATTTCACGACCAAGGACAAAGGTATGAAAAATCACATATCCAATGCCACTATTGTCAAAGTTTGGTCAATGTACACCTGAAAGTAGGAAGAAGTTGTTTGATATGAATAGGCATAATGCAATTTTTGTTAGGATATTTAGACACTTAGGAGTTAGTTAAGATCAACTTGTGTAATATATTCGTTAGGTAAATTAGTGTGTTTCTTTAGTATGCATTAGTATGCATTTGTAAATATTCTAATTTGACGATCACGATATGTTCTAGACATAGAGTGATCCGATGGTTCAACTTTTCTTAGATCATACCTACCATTGATCCATTGCTTAACACCTGATTGGTCCATGATCTCTATTTAAAGAGCATGGAGGGTCCTTGGCTAGTTGATCGATTATGAGAAAATCATGTAACCACGTGACAAACATTGGCGTGTTGATATGTGATCTATTTGTGTGAAGCAGTTGCTCATGGTGTTTGGTCTTTTGGGAGTACCCTATGTACCCGAACATGGTATCAAAGCGTTTATGAAGAACCGCTTTCGATTTTGATCAAGATCTGCAACAGGTGTTGCCGAAAATTTGAAAGGGTTTCTGGTTCTGGAGTTTCTGTGCATTTGTGGCTTATGGGAGCTGTTCCATTGCATTCAAAGCATCATTTCTATTGGGAAATAGTTTTCATTTCATCGAAAACTATTTTCGTTTGTTCCAGAAACACCCATTTCGGCGAATATGAAGGTATAATGTTATAGTGATGGATTTGTTTTAGTTTTTTTAAATATCTCATACTTTATTAGTTTTATTATTAGATATTTACTATTTTAGTCTCGGATTGTTGCCTTCCCTGGCTGCGTATGCTCTTTGTCGTGCACCTTGCGCGATCGCAGCGAATCAGAAACAACAAGGGAAAGTTTTCTTTTCTTGTCTTCTCTGCTACGTATGCTCTTTGTCGTGCACCTTGTGCGATCACGGAAAATCAGAAATAGTGAGAAAACTTGAAAACGTAGAATTTCTGGGTAAGCTCACCAAGATCTAACCCCACTGTGTGGAAAAAGTTTTTTTGTTTTTGGTTTTCGTATTGTTTTTGTGATTTGCAGGAAAAAAAAGGCAAGCACAAAGAATGAGAGAGAAGAGTAAAAAAAAAAAATCCCCCTTCCTCTTTCCATTCTTTTACGTACCTTTTAAACTTAGCTCACTTGGTCCAAAGTTGCTTTATTCCTTAATAGGTCGTCAGTCACTTAAGTCTTTTAATTTATTGCCACACTATTTAAAAGTAACATTATTGTAAAAGTGAACATCAGTTATTATACAAAAGTGGTTCACTTACAAGCAACTTTACTGTAAAGTGATTATCAAAGGTTGATCTTGGGAAGAGGGGGGTTCTTTTTTTAGTTGGTCAAGTTAATATCTGCCACGACACTATTGGGGACATATTCAACATTTTCTTTGATCAAGCATAACTTCATCATCCAGAATCAGTTTTCAGTGCCGTTTTTTTTAAACCGCATATTTTTTTGAGCTCTTTGCATCTACACAGTTAGTTTCTATTCTTTCAGCCATTATTTTGCAGTATGGCCACCCCTTGTGATATTATACTTACAAGTTCTAACTATTTCTCATGGAAATCGTGTATGGAGGATGTTCTGCGAAGTAGGGTACTTTTCAGGATAACCTCAGGGAAAGAAACAGAACCCATTGATGATGATAAGAAAATTAAATGGGAAAATAGATGTGATGAAGCTTGTGGATTGATTGGGATGTCAATCTCTACTAATTTGTGATTCCACATATCTGGAATTGATGAACCTGATATAGCTTGGGAAAAGTTGGAATTTTTGTTTGGTAAACACAATGAAATTCGGGGTCATCAACTTGAGAATGAGTTGATTTCCTTGAATCCAAATGATTTTTCATGCATTCAAGACTATTTATCTAAGTATAAAACTCTTAGACTCTTATGTGCAGAATGCAAGATTAAGAAAGAAGACAAACAATGTATTTATCATATTCTTTCCAAACTTGGACCTGCATATTATGTTTTTGTATCTACATTCTACTCCATGAAAGAATCCTTGACTGCAGCTAGCTATCAAGAGCCTAGTCTTGAATCTTTTTGTGATTCCTTAATTAGAGAGCAAGATAAGCTCATTCATCTTGGAATAATTAACATTGATGCAGATACATCTGGGAAAGCCTTATTGTCCCAATAGAAAGAAAAGTCCAAGCCTCCCAAGAAACAGAATTTTCGCAATAATAAGCCAAACAACAAAGGTCCCAAACCCTCTTAGTCGGCTCTTTCTTTAAAAAATGACAAAGGATCCAAGACAAAAGGAAAGAAGACTTAGCGTCATTGCAATTTTTGTGGGAAATATAATCATGATGAATCTAAGTGTTTCAAGAAGATGGTAGCCTTGGAAGCAACAATGAAGAAGCACCACATCAGCCTAGATTTGTCTTCAGAATCTACCTCTCATGGACATGCACTTTGTGCTTCTGGTTACTCTTATACTGCATCTTCTTCTTCAATTGAATGGCTCATCGATTCTTGAGCATCTTATCATATGGATAAGGATCAAGCCATCTTTTCTACTATGCATGAATGTAACACCAAGAAAATATTTGTTGGTGATGATAGATCTCTACGTGTTGTAGGATCTGGAACAGTTCCAGTAGAAAATGGTCATTTAAGTGATGTACTATGTGTTCCAAAAATTTCCTGCAATTTGTTATCAGTCTATCAAATTACTCATTTGAGTGAAGGTAAAACTGTGACGTTTACACCTCACCAAGTTGTAATAAAGGATTTTAAAAATCCTCAAAATGTCCTTGCTACTGGAACTGTTGATGATATTACTAGGTTGTACAAATTTAACAACTTTGGGTCATCACTTTTTCCTTTTGTTTTTGTTTCTCATAGTGATAACTTGAACAAACTTTGGCATGAGCGATTTGGTCACTTAAATTATCGCTCATTGCAACAACTATGTAAAGACAATATGGTGACTGGTCTTCCGATGGTATCTTGCAAGGATGGTGTTTGTTCCGGTTGTGTACTCAGAAAACATCATCGGGACAGTTTTGACAAACGTGCCTCTGAGCACGCCTCGGTTCCCTTGGAGCTTGTGCATAGTGACTTGTGTGGCCCTCTTCCATCTGCATCATTTTTTGGTTTCAAATATTTCTTAACTTTCATTCATGACTACTCCAGACACACTTGGGTTTACTTCCTAAAACTTAAGAGCGAAGTGTTTACATGTTCTTGGCCTACAAGGCCCTTGTTGAAAAACAATCTGGTCATCAAATTATTAAGTTAATATCTGACAATGGAGGAGAATATGTTAACAACAAGTTCACTATGTTCTGCACTAAACAAGGAATCCAACAACATTACACTGTTCCATATACACCACAACAAAATGGTGTAGCTAAACGAAGGAACCGCACTTTAAAAGAAATGCCTAATTGTATGATCCAATCTAAGGGACTAAGTCTTCAATATTGGGTTGAGGCCATAAATTGTGCAAATTACATAGTTAATCGCACACCCACTAAATTTTTACAAGGTATAACACTGGAAGAAGCATGGAGTAAAATTAAACCAGATGTTAGTCACTTTCATGTGTTTGGTTGTGAAGCATGGGATCACATTTTAATGAAAAACAGAAAGCATTGTAGCCTAAAAGTGAAAAGTACATATTTGTTGGATATTCTGAAGATGTAAAAGGTTATAGAATTCTTCAGCCCCATTCACATGATATAATCATTAGAAGAGATGATAAATTTGATGAAAATCTCTTGGCCTGCGAGCCTAACTTGGCGGGTGTGACATATTTGGCCTGCGAGCCTGATTTGGTGATTGTGCCTTCTTCTTCTTCTTCTTCCAACTTCCTTGACAGGTTTCCAACTCCAGTTTTTGATGATGATAATGAAGATGAAAATCCACCTCCACCTGCTCATGTTCCTCCAATTGCACCAGCACCAATGCTTCCTCGATGGGTCCATTCAACATGTGAAGTAGCTGATGATCTTGCTGGTGATTCTAGAGATCAACGTCTAACATGTTCTCGGTTTCAGCGAGCCTTTTCTATTTTGGCTCAAGTTTTCGAGAATCATGATCCATAAACTTTTGCAGAAGCTTCAGGAAATCCAGATTGGGGTGCAGCTATGGATGAAGAATACCATTCCTTAATGGCAAACAATACTTGGGATCTTGTTCCTCTTCCAAAGGGAAGAAAACTTGTCAGATGTAAATGGGTCTACAAAACTAAGTATGCATTAGATGGAAGTGTTGAAAGACTTAAGGAAAGGTTAGTTGCCAAAGGTTTTTCCCAAGTTGAAGGGATTGACTACAATGAAACCTTTGATCCTATCGCAAAAATGAATTCCATCTGCCTTGTTCTTACCCTTGCAGCATTACATAACTGGGAAGTCCATCAAATGGATGCCAAGTCTGCCTTTTTACATGGTGATTTACAGGAGGAAACTTACAGGGAACAAACTCCTGGATATGTTCAGGATAACTCTAGCCTTGTTTGTCTCCTTATGAAATCCAGTCTTAAGCAAAATTTTGAAATGTCAGACTTAGGACATTTGTATTATTTTCTTGGTCTCCAAGTCTTGCAAACCAAATAAGGAATATTTGTTTCCCAGTATAAGTATGCTTATGACCTACTTCGTCACTTCCACATGGAAGATTGTAAACTAGCCCCTTCTCCCTTCCAGTCTGGAGTCAAACTTTCTGCCACCTGTACTTCCCCTAAAGTAGATGCCACCTCGTATCATCAGCTTGTTGGTAGTCTTTTATACTTGACTCATTCCCATCCTGACCTTTCCTTTGTAGTTGGTCATGTTGCCAATTATATGCAAACTCCTCATGAAAGTCACTGGAAAGCAACAAAAAGAATACTTCAATATATTCGAGGTACAATTCAGTTTGGGATTCATTGCAGTACAGGGGGGACACCTTTGTTGGTTGGTTTCACTGATTCAGATTGGGCCGGCGATCCTGATGATCGAAAGTCTACTGCAGGTTATGTTTTCATTTTGGGATCTAGACCTGTCACTTGGGCTTGTAAGAAACAACAAGCTCTTTCTCTTTCTTCAGTAGAAGCAGAATATCGAGCCGCAGTTAATGCCAGTCAGGAAGATTTATGGCTTCGACAGATCCTTTCAGAGTTTGGATTCAAGCAACAATAGCCTACTCCACTTTGGTGCGACAATCAAAGTTCCACCAAGCTTTCCAAAGATCCAGTTCTACATCAGCGTAGAAAACACATTGAGCTACACATGCACTTTATCAGAAATCTTGTTCATGATCGTGTTATTGAAGTGCTCTATTGCCCTACAAATGATCAAGTTGTAGACATCTTCACTAAGTCTCTTACAGAAGCGAAGTTTTCTAAACTTCGGTCTATGTTAGGAGTTCAGGAATGTGTCCTTAAGGGGGGATAGGCTCTAATGCCTCCTTCTTTCTCCTAATAGTGTCACTTTTGTAAATCCTTCAATCCTATTCGAAGTTGTTCTTAAGGGGGGTGTTAGGATATTTAGACACTTAGGAGTTAGTTAAGATCAAATTGTGTAATATATCCGTTAGGTAAAAGTGTGTTTCTTTAATATGTAATAATATGCATTTGTAAATATTCTAATCCGAGAGTCACGATATGTTCTAGACATAGAGTGATTCGACGATTCAACTTCTCTTAGATCATATCTACTATTGATCTATGGCTTAAAACCCTATTGTTCCATGATATCTATTTAAAGAGCATGGAGGGTCCTTGGCTAGTTGATCGATTATGAGAAGGTCATGTAACTTTCTTTCTTTTTCATAATAAATTGCTCCAAGTATCTATTTGGATGGGGCCGTGGACTGTTTCCCTCTTAAGGGTTTTAACCACGTGACAAACATCGGTGTGTTGATCTATGATCTATTTGTGTGAAGTGGTTGCTCAAGGTGTTTGGTCTTTTGGGAGTACCCTGTGTACCCGAACAATTTTCTCAAGAGAAAATCACTCTAAAAATAGTGATTCAATGTTTATTACTTATAATAGTGCACAAGAAAGCTCAAAAGAAGTATGGTTCTTAGATAGTGGTTGCAATAACCACATGAGTGGAAACAAGGATATGTTTGCAAACATAGATGAATCTGTGCAGTCAGAAGTAAAATTAGGAGATGATAAAAAAGTAGTTGTCATGGGTAAAGGTAGCATACAATTTGAAACTAAGCAAGGTGAAAAGAAACACATTCCAAATGTGTATTATATCCCTAATATCAAACATAATCTAGTTAGCATTGGACAACTACTACAAAAGGGATATAAAGTCTATTTTGAAAATGATGCATGTGAGATCTTTGATTCACATAGAACACTAATTGCAAAAGTCCAAATGACATAAAACAAGATGTTTCCTTAAGGTTTCAAAACGATTTGTCTGTTGCTTTCAAAGCAATCCTTTCATATCAGTCATGGTTATGGCACTTAAAATTTGGTCATTTAAGCTTCAGTGGTGTAAATTTGTTGCATAGAAAGAACATGGTGAATGGTTTTTCATTTATTGAACAACCAAACAAACTTTGTGAAGGGTGCATTCTTGGTAAGCAACATAGAGAATCATTTCATGTTGGTAAGTCATATAGAGCAAACACTCCACTTGAAATTGTGCATTCATATTTGTGTGGGTATATGCAGACACCTTCTATTGGGAATAGCTTGTATTTCATAACTTTCATAGATGATTATTCCAAGAAAACTTGGGTATATTTCTTGAAACACAAATTTAGAAGATTTTGAAGTGTTTAAGTAGTTTAAAGTCATGGTTGAAAAGCAAAGTGGGCACTACATTAAAATTCTAAGAACAGATAGAGGCAGAGAATTTGCATCAAATGATTTCTTGAGTTTTTGCAAAACAAATGGGATCAAAAGGGAATTTACAACTAGCTATACTCCACAGCAAAATGGTATCGCAGAAAGAAAAAATAGAACAATAATGGAAATAGCAAGAAGCATGGTGAAAGCTAAACATCTACCAAATGAATATTGGGCTGAAGCTATAGCTTGTGCAGTATATATTTTGAATTGTTCCCCCACATAGAGTGTCAAGGATAAGCTACCACATGAAGCATGGAGGAATAAAAAGCAAAATGTTTCTCATTTAAGAGTCTTTGGGTATATTGCATATGCACATGTTCCTACTGAAAATAGGAAGAAGTTAGATAATAAAGGAGAAAGATGTATTTTTGTGGGATATAATGAGAAATCAAAAGCATACAAGTTGTATAATCCTATTACAAAAATTACTATAATCAGTAGAGATGTCAAGTTTCTTGAAGATGAAGAATGGATTTGAAATGAAAATCTACATCAACAACAACAATTTAAAATGAAAGATTTTGATGAAGATCAAGTTCCCAACAATGGCTCCAGTTCACATAGCACAACATCAACACCTCAATTAGCTTCAAGATCTCATTCAACACCTAGATATCACTCAAGTAATAGCTGAAAGTCAGATGGAACTCCAGTGAAGACACAAAGTCTCCAAGAAATATATGAGGTAACTCAAGGTAATGATGATGATGGTTTGATTTCTGATTTTTGCTTCATTTTCTATTGCTGATCCAATATGTTTTGAAGAAGCAATTAAATACGAAAGTTGGCGAAAGTATATGGATGAAGAAATTGAAGCAATAGAGAAAAATAAAACTTGGAAATTAGTGAATCTTCCAGAAGGAAAAGATGCAATAGGTGTAAAATGGATCTATAAAACAAAGTTTGATGCTGATGGAAATGTTGTAAAGCATAAAGCAAGGTTAGTTGCAAAGGGTTTCTCACAACAACCTGGGATTGATTACAATGAGACTTTTGCTCCAGTAGCTAGTTTAGATACAATAAGAACAGTGTTAGCAATAGTAGGGCATCATAGCTGGAAAGTTTATTAGATGGATGTCAAATCATGTTTTTTGAATAGGATATTACAAGAAGAAGTATATGTGCAGCAGCCACCATGTTATTAGATAGTGGGTCATGGACATAAATTTTATAGATTTAAAAAGGCTTTGCATGGTCTCAAACAAGCTCCAACAGCATGGTATAGTCGCATTGATTCATATTTCGAGAGCCATGGTTTTAGAAAATGAAGCAATGAGCCAACTCTTTACATCAAGGTAAACAATCAAGGTAAGGTCTTAATTGTATGCCTGTGTGTTGATAATTTGATATTTACAGGAAACTTTTCAATTGATTTGTTTAAATCAACAATGAAAAAGGAATTTGAGATGACAGATTTGGGCTTAATGAAATATTTCTTGGGCATAGAAGTAACTCAAACGGATGACAGAATTTTCATTTGTCAAACAAAATATGCAAATGATGTTTTGAAAAGGTTCAAGATGTTGAATTGCAATCCAACATCTACACCTGTGGAAACTAGATTGAAATTGAGAAAAGAAGACAAGGGTACAAAGACAGATCCAAGTTTGTTCAAAATATTGGTAGGTAGCTTCATGTATTTGACAGCAACAAGGCCTGCCATTGTGTATGCAGTCAGTTTGATTTTAAGGTTCATGGAAACACCAATGGATTCACATTGGTATACAGGGGAAAGGATTTTAAGATATATTAGTGGAACAAGAGATTACGGCATCTTATATTCAAAATCAGATGATTTCATTCTAGTTGGGTACAGAAATAATGATTTTGCAGGTAGCATTGATGATAGAAAAAGCACATCTGGGTATATTTTCCATCTTGGTTCAAGAGCAATCTCATGGGCTTCCCAAAAACAACCTATTGTTACTCTTTCAACTACAGAAGTAGAATATGTAGCAGCAACATCAGCAACATGTCAAGCAGTGTGGATAAGATGAATAATGCTAGATTTGATGCAAGATCAAGAAGGAGTAACAAAAATTTATCGTGAGAATAAGTCAACATTAGAACTATAAAAAAATCATGCTTTTATCACAAAATGAGCAAGCACATTCATACTAGATATCATTTCATCTGAGAACTTATCAACAATGGTTAAATATATCAAGAATTTTTCAAGTCTGAAGATCAATCTACAGATATCTTCACCAAGCCATTGGAAAAAGAAATATTTGAACATCTAAGGAAAGGTTTGGGCATCATTGAGAAGCCAAGCTTAAGGGGGAGTGTTGAAAACTGTAAGCTTGACAGAGCCAACGACCGACAAGAAGCCGCCCAACCGTTTGCCATCCATCAACCACCGAGTCGTCCATCAACCACCCAACAGTCTAACAATAAATGAAATTCACCCTCCAGCAGAAATTTGAATAGTAAAAACATGTTTGCAAATATGCTATAAGTATATCATTTCATAGATTTATAAGGCACACTTGTAGTTTTCTCCTTTTCTTAATAAAATTCTGAGCAGCAGCTCATATTTTCTCATATTTTCTATCTTATTGCATTTACAGCTCTTGAGTTTTTAGTTTTATTCTTGCATCCTCTTCCTACAATGGCATTCATGACTTTGGTTTCCACTTCCATCCTCGAATCCACTGACATAGTCGATAACAGAGAGAGAGAGAAGAAAATAGGATTACTGGGATGAAGTAAAGCAATGGGGAATTTGAGCATGAGATTGGAGAGAATGAATGTGATAACCCAAATCAATTCTTGAATATATATAAGAAGTTGAGAAGCGTAGAGGCAAAGACATTTCTTGGAATCAAAGTAAAGTAAAGTAGCATATTATAGGTATCATATGTTTAGAGTTGTTCAAAAATATATGGTTCTCTCTCAATTAATCATTGGAGAGGTTGAATGTGATGAGTCTCTATATCAATCAATGAATTTGTTTTAAAAGTTGAGAAGCCTTGGATTTGTCTAAAAAATGCATCTATGTTTCTTGGAATCGTAATGCACCACTTCAAAGTAAGGCAGCATTCCAAATAATCTGGACAGTAGAGGACGAGAATAGCGCTTGCAAAACATGAAGCATAATTGTTATACCGATAGAGAACTCTTAGTTATCCCACCTCTTTAACCTTTATTCCATATGTTTAATTGTAATATTTTGTTTCGAAGTGTTTGAAGAATTGTTTGGATGGTTGCATGTTGCTAGACAAGTCTCCTGAGTAGATAGAGCATATTTCCAGACAAGTCTCCATCAAGTGTAAAGGTTTTACCCTCGACATAAATGTAATAGCCTCACCCATGATTGGAAAGAGCGGTGAAGATGAGTGGAAGATTTCCCTAAGGAAAATGAAGAAGAGCTTGAATTTCATTTACCCAATTGTTGATCATCCCCGCATCAATAGATATTTGTTTCAATGATTGAGATAGAACTACGATTGTTTTCTTGATTCTAATTTTAAAAAATTGTTTCCTGTATTATGCCATGTTTCCTCAAGCTACTACATTTTCGATAAAGCCACTTGTGAAAATGTGGATGGAAGAAGGCCTCGTGAAGACCAAAGACATCGTGCACAGTTGTGTTTAGTTTCTTGAAAATCGATACTTATTCCAAGTGCAACCTACAAAAAATGTGATTGGAGAGAAAATTTGAGCATGAGATTGGAGAGAATGAGAAACTTCCGTGGAGATATGTTTGATTAGGGCGGGCTAAATGTTTCAACAATTTCCTGACATGGGGATTCATGATTGCAAGAGATTATCAGATCTAGGTAGTAATATTAGGTTTCTCCCAGCAATGGAATTGGGATGTCAAAACTTGGTGACTCTATTCCCGGGAAAACTAGAATTGAAAGAAATTCCATAAGCATTTCTACGCAACCTCACTTCTTTGCGGGTGTTGGATCTAGGCAGTACACAAATGAAGTCATTGTCATTATCATTACCGGAACTTAGAAAACTCAAATTTCTAAATTTGAGTTGGAATGAAATTGAAAATGTGGATGAATGCATAAGAAATCTCTCTTCCCCAAGTCATTGTATGAAGTTCAAATCGTTGCCCTCTCAAATAGTAAAGCTTAAAAATTTGAGGTATTTCAATTTTAGCGAGATCAGAGGTATTTCGATTTTAGTGAGTGTGATAGCCTAAGGTTGATTCCGAAATGGATTACCATTCTTCCAAACTGTGAAATCATCGTTCAATAAGTATCTCAATCAAACATTCACGGCTTTCACAAAATGTCTAGTCTAGTTTGTTTATTTTGGAATTTGTAAATTATTAAACTTAGAAAAATTGTAAAATGTGTATCTATTATTTGCAACAAGAATCCTTTTGGTATTGTGTAGGGTTATGTAATTAAATATTTTATTTGGCATAAAATGAGTCCACTGTCACTTTGGATGGATTTTCCCTCTAATTTTAGGCTTTATAAAATAGCAACAATTGTATTAATAAGATTAATATGTTAGGAATACATCTATAGAAGTATATTTGACACATTTAAAAAAAAACAGAACATTATCAATCAGTCAAATATATACCTCTCGGTGTATTCCAAACATATTAATCTTATTAATATGGTTGTTTCCAGTTCTTAAACAAGATTCAGTTAGGGTTGGAAAGTAGGGGTAGTATGCGGGCCAATAAAAAAACAATGAAAAAAAAGGTACCAAACTGGGTATTGAAAATATCATCTTGACAATAAAGGGAGAGAGATCGACAATGAAAACTAGAAAATTCAGTACTGATAGGATAAATCGGTGTAGAGAAATTATTGGGTTTATCTTCCAGTGAATCCCTCCATTAACTGATAAGTATACATACTATTTTTCTTCTTGGTTGTTGTTCGTATTACCTACGTGCGAAATTTTCCAATGAAGATTATCCATATGGTCCTCAACCTTTCTTTAAAACGGTGCCTATGACTCAATCCTTATACAACCTTTTATTCATTGTTAACCATGTTTTGTTTCTTTAATATTAAGATTGCACATAAGTACTCTTCTTTGAGAGTATATTACCTTGTTATCCTTGATAACTGTATAATGGTTTACAAAGGCATACATACGATTTCCTCTTTTGAAAGAAAGGAAAACTATCTTGTGCCTTTGGCTTGTAGATTTTATTATGCCTTTAAATGGGAAGCTTATTTTTATTAAGAGCCCTTGGGAGCTGCTTCACGATCATGAGTTGACTCCACTTTTCGTTGAAATATTTTGCTAACCTATTAAATGAAGGCCGAGCTTATCCAACATGTACGTTCATGCTGGATAAGCCACCTGGCGTGGGTCCCTACAGGAACAAAGAGTCGTCCATTGACGAAATGTTTTTAAACATTCCGGCTACCGGCAGCACTGTCTGTTGGTCCCCCGTCCTGCTGCCACCTCCATCCTTCTGCCACCCCCGCTCGCCGCCCACGGCATAAAGAACGTAATTAATTTTTCCACCAACCAATTCATTTTCAAACCGCGATAATCCCGCGGCCAGCCCAATCCGAAATGTGTAAACAACTGACACTCCTAAATGTGCTTCACAGTTTGAGTGATAGATAAGATTAGTATTCAGTTCTCCTTCAAGCTTGGGATCATTGGTGTTCTGCATTGTTGGAAGATTTTTTTTTTCTAGTTCCCATGTCTTCTCTGGGATATGTCAGTGTTTGTGGATTTCCCCATTATTCATTTTATAGATTCGGTGTATGAATTTTTTAATAGAAGGTTAGCTCATTTTCTGATTTTTGTTCTATGTGGTGGGATTAGGTACACCATCAGCTCTTAGCCAATGGTGCTCTGTTGATGAAATATTCCTAATCTCTAGATCCCATAGCTTATTCTGATTTCAAGTTAGCATTAGTAGCATTAGTGAAGAGGCTAGGATGTCTATTGTATATAGTATATACCCTTCCACCTTTTACTTTGTTGAAACCCTTTAGACTTTCCCAGGCCAACAAATTCACCCACAGTTATGTATGATGTCGCACAATTGCAGTTAATTATTAAAACTATTACAGTGAAGATCAGCCAGATTCTGATTTCCAAATGAAGAAGTTCGGTTAGGAGTGTACCTACATAGGTACATAACTTCTTGAAACCTTCTTGCTCTCGCTTAAATGGTGGGAACTAGATGTTTGATAATTGTAATTGTGATTTGGTCCTCTGCAAGATCTAACTCCCACATTGCTCATTACCATTTATATTCAAAGGTTCTGTTGTATATTTCTCTTGTAATGCTTGTTGCTGTAGTTTCCTGCAACTTATGTGCTCTAAAATGGAGAATGGTGGCACTGAGAAGCAACCTAATTCAAGTGAAGTTCTCATAGGAGCAATGGATAACGACACTCTAATGAAAACCAGTGGCAATAATCTGCATGGAGTTCTTCACAGGGAGCCAGATTGGAATAGGGGAGCGTGATTGGGTCGGCCGTGGGATTGTCATGGTTTGAAAACGAATTGGTTGGTGGAAAAATTAATTACATTCTTTACGCCGTGGGTGGTGAGCGGGGGTGGCAGCAGGACGATGGTGGCAGCAAGACAGAGGACCAACGGACAGTGCTGCAGGTAGCCGAAATGTTTAAAAACATTTCATCAATGGACGACCCTTTGTTTCTGTAGGGACCCATGCCAAGTGGCTTATCCAGCATGAATGTTCATGTTGGATAAGCCACCTGGCATGGGTCCTTACAAAAACAAAGGGTCGTCCATTGATGGAATGGTTTTAAACATTTCGGCTACCTACAGCACTGTCCGTTGGAGCTTATCCACCTACCGACATGGTGGATAAGCTCAACCGTATACGTTAACATGGAACTATGTTATATTTTGTTAATTCCGTACAATTAGATATATCTAAATGGATACTTTATGTGAATTGATTGTGCATTTAATGTAAAGGTTTGTTGTGGTAGGAAATAGCCATACCTCTAGTTACTTGAAAGGATATTTTGAGTATTTAGAAGCTGAGTGAGGATTATAATATTTAGAAGTAAGTTCTTGGTAAACAAAAATATTTCCAAGGATCTCATAGGAATTATGATATGAATAAGAATCATTCATGATTAATTTAGTAGAAAGAAATCAAATTGTACTTTTATGTATGGAATTGTGGAAATGCACCTTATCAATATTCCAACTTGTCATGTGACTAGAATAACTAACATTTTGAGTTTGTTTAATTGGAATTATAGACAAAAAAATAAAAAATAAATTACCCCATCTCATGAAATAACAAAGAGGAGTTTGGATTGTTGCATTTAGCAAAAGACTCAAATTAATAATCAAAATACCATTTGAAACATATCTTCTTATTGTGGCATAACAACCATAGTTTAAGACTATAATAAACATAACCTAGACTTTTGATGCATTTTTTGAATTTAAATTATTTATTTTAATAATGTCTTGATAGTTTTTTTTAACATTTTATTTATAAAATATTTTAGATTAAAAAAAATAAGACTATTTTTATAATTTACAATTTTAAGTTGTTATTTTTACTTACTAGCATAGCCACAAGTCAAGTGGTCGGTGAACGTCCATAGGTGTAGCTAGCCACTTTATTTTGTAGAGATGGATGACTATTAAACAAATACTAAATGTTAAACTAATTACCACATCCTCATAAGGTAGTAACGTGAGCCATTTTTGTGATCTTCAAAATATGAGTTGTCTTTGACTGTATGGGTGCCTTAAGTTGGAAGAAATTTTACATCTGCATAGACTTACGAAAAAATCCCCAAAAAATTAGTTGTAGCAGAACATTTCATTTGTTGGATATTTTTTCACTAGTTTCTTTATCTAAATTAAAGGAGGAGATACTAGTATTAGAACTGGGCGCAATGCCTTCACTTCAAATATTTACTATAATAGGTTATCCTCATTTAAATATATTACCAAAAAGTAATTAGATTTACAAATAATTCAAAAAAAATAAGAATATCTAATGATTCAGTGTTTATAGAAAATTTAGAAATTCATAAAATAAACACCAAAGTAAAAGTGGTGACATCGTCTTCATAAAATAAACACCAAAGTGAAAGTGGTGACACTGTCTTATGAGGACACTAAAAAAGATTTAAAAGTTGTAGTAGATTCTCTACAAATGCAGAATTACTTGGCCTATGGGCTCTTCTGCTCTCATCCCAAATGATGGGGATCCCCTTATCCCACATATTTGGTGACTCTCTAGTTATCATTGATTGGGCAAAGGGATCCACTGCTCTCTCCCCTCCAAAACTCTATCACTGGTGTCGGGAAACACAAAAGCTAATTACAAGCTTTCAGGATCTATCTTTCAGCCACATCTACTGTGAACACAATCAGATTGCAGACCGTCTCTCTAAAACTGCTCTCTCTTTGTCTCCGGGTTATGGTTGTTTCTCTAAATTTTTGGAGGACCATTTGGTCTCATATGATACCTTTCAGCTCATTTGAGTCTTGTTCAGGGAGCTTACTCCTCTATATGATTTGTTGATTTGCTGCTCTTTGAGTGGCCTCTTTTAGATAGCTGATCTGATCCCTTTGGCTCACGGTAGATGGGGTTTGATGAGATTGGTCCCCTCCATGACGAGACAATTTTACTGATGAGATCCTTCCCTCTATTGTCTGCCTTTCCCCTTGGCTGCGACTAGATGTGACTTTATCATCATATGAGCTGTATTCTCTCCGAGATGTAACCCATTTCTGGGATGGTGCTATTGATGCCCTTTGATTCTTAATAAGAATAACAAGGACAAGCTTTTTTCTTCCTAAAAAAAATAAAAATAAAAAAAAAAAGATTCTCTACAAATGCATATTGCTAAAGGATATCTTATGTCTGAAAATAAAACATGGGGAAGTGAATTCTCTATTTTTTATAATGGCCTTTTCAAAGGGTTTTATCTGTAAAACTGAAAAAGCTATAGATTCTCTACAAATGCATATTGCTGGAGGATATTTTATGTATGACACTGTAATACCCCGGTTTTGACCCCATTTGCATTAAATGTATATGATGTATATATTGTAATTAATCGTGGTGTGGAGCTAAAGGAAAAAGCCCCACTATCGATTTAACGCTTTATGTTTTGGTGATTAAAATCATTGCCGATGATATATCATGCTATCCAAAACATTATAATTTTGGGCATCATGTAAATATGCATTTTAATTAAAATACCCACAACCAACTATATCTATGCAACATTAAAAGAGACGGGGGCATGATTTCCTAAGGATAAGGAGGGGGAAATATTTAACCTTTGGGGCCAATGGGAAAAAGCCAAATGTCAAAGGGAGAACCCATGAAACAATCAACTACCTTTCTTGTCTCATTCCCCCAATCATTTAATTCTGCCAGAAATTGGTTGAAGTAATTATTGCATGGGAATGGGAAGAGTATGGACAAACAATTCAAATTTGGGGAAAACCCATTTTTGGGGAAAATCAATTTTGACTTTTGGGGCAAGTAAACACCCAAAATGCATGCCCATTTGGCCATACATCCATGTTCTTAATTTTTTCCTCACGTAGGGAAGCTTGGGAGTTGTTTTCACCTCCATGATTGTGCCTTTGGTATCTTCTCCTTCAGGATTTGGGCTCCTGGGCATTTTCCTCATCATCATTCACCCACGTTGGGGATCTCTCAAGTGGCTGGGAATTTTCTGTGTGTGAAATTCATTTTTGGTTTTTTGTGTGTGTGTTTTTCCCTAACATGGGTAGTCATTTCTTCATTCTCATGGGCTGTGGATTCGTTTTTGTAATGATATCTGGTTGGGTTTCTTTCCCCAACGTTTTTGTTGCATTTTCCCCACTGATTTCCAAGCTAAAAATCGTTTTTGAATTGCCTAGTGATTGGTATGAGAGACCATGTTCTCTTGGGTGTGTTTGAATTCGTTTTTGGCCACGTTGAGGCCAAAACGTCCTTGGGAAATCGATTTTTTCTGGTAAGGGTTGTTCTTACCCTCCTTTGCAATTAATTCTAGGGCCAAACTATTTTCCTCAACCCATAAATGGTGTATATTGCCGTGTATACAATTGGTCTTTGGAGTATGTAGGAGTGGAAAGGAGTCTGCTTGACAAACCTAGTGTTTTGCAGGAGCCTCATAGACAGAGCTAGAGGGATGGCTCTCTTCTCTACACCCCTTGAATAGCACTAGAAGGGAAGTCATGTCCTGAGGGACTGTGCAACAGAGAAGGGAATGATTCCTTGTGTTGGGTGTGTGTGGATGTCTTAGCATTCAAGTTAGTTTCGGTGTAGGCATCCTTAGCTCTTCAGTGAGCACACTAGCTTAGCAGACAGTGCTTCCATCTCCTCATAACCTGATAAACCCAACTTCTTGGCTTGGTTATGTGTTATTGTGTCCCCTTGGTAGTCTGATAAACCCAAACATAGCTTTGGCTTGATTGAGTTTTAACATAACTTTTGGCTATGTGTGAGCCTGCTAGTTTTCTTTTCCTTGGGGAATCATGCCCAGCTTGGGGGTGGCAGTGTTGCTAAGAAATTAAGAAGCACACTGGCCTATGGTTGGGTGGAACGTTGCAGTGACATAGCTGGTTGCGGGGCGAGCTTGTTCATAAGATAATTATTCTTGTCTATTTCATCTCTGCAATTGTATTTGTTGTTTAATGAAAATGATGAACATGCTAAATGCTTGACTGAAATGTAGTTTTCTTCCGTTGTATGATAAATAAGCATGAATCTATGCATGTTTAGTTCAATGCATTTCATTTTATGTTCATGGGGCTAGTTGCCCGGGTAGATATCATTATGGTAGTGTCCTCTTCGCCAGTCAAAGGGTTGGGGATGTTACAGACACTGAAACATGGGGAGTGAATTCTCCATTTTCTATAATGGACTTTTCAAAGGGTTTTATGTGTAACTTTTTTTTTGGGTGGATGAGGATATATTTTGTATAATATTTTTAAAATCATTAAATATAAATTTAATTTTTTTATTAAAAATTGTAATTTTATTAATGTATATTTTGTATAACATTTTTAAATTATTTAATGTAAATTTAGTTTTTAATTGGAAATTACATTTTATTAGTCTATCTTGTAAAAGATTTTTAAAACTATTTAATGTAAATTTAGGGTTTTTTTATTATTGGAAATTACATTTTATTAGTTAAGTTTTTCTATGGTGAAAATTGAAATTTTTTTAATGTTTTTATTGTTTTTTATAGTAATTTATTTATAACATATTTTAAATTTAAAGTAGACAAAAAAAATAATTTTATAATTTGGAAAAAGTTACTTTAACCTCAATGGTAGAACTAGTGTAGGAATATGGTAACATTTTTGTAACAATCCAGCATTCTAATGACTAATTCATGAATTAAAAATAACTCACCATGGAAAGGTTTAGTTTCCCATGCCCTCGTTGCTATTTGTTTATAGTTATAAACCGTAAGAACTAAATGGGGGTTACCTTCCAAAAACTTTACTAAAAGAGGGTTTTAAAAGACAAAAGAAATTATTAACTTGATCTTGATGGTTTATACTTTTCTGGTTAGTTTTGTAGTCGCAGACTAAATATATACGATTCTCTAGTTACCCTTATTTGTCCTAAAGAATTTGTAAATGGTTTCTTTATATCTTTATTTAATTACATCAATTTAGTAAATTATTCTCATAACGATATTTTTTATTTACAGCCTAAGATACCATAACGACCATGATTGTGTAAAAGAGCTAGTTTAATAAATATCCTATTCTTTTTAAGGGTATAATCTTACTTTGAGTAGTTTACTAAGTTTTCTTTTCTTTTCTTTTGTTTAGAGATTAATTAGGATACTGTCTAGTATCTTCCTATTACGGAAACAACACCAACCAGATTGGAAGCCTAGAAAATAGTGCTAAGATTCGTTGATAACTTCAACTTGGTGTTATATAAATGGTTAACTAAAATTATAAGTTGGGGTTTATCGCATAACTTTAGAATACTTGTTAGGTTTTATTACATGAATCTATGACTAGCGGATTGACTGGATATTTACAATTTTAAATATAGAGGAAAACTAAAGTAACATAACAGAAAAGAATTTAACCCGTACAGTTGGGTTTTGAGTATGATAGAGTTTTTGAGATATACATTTGATTACAAAATATTATGTAACTTTTTCTAGATCTAAAGATTGCACTTTAATTTGGTTCCATTATCTGTTTAAAATTTCCTATTGAAACAACAATTGGTAAAGTCTAACTATCAGCACATTAAGAGTCAATATGATGATAAAATAATCCCTTATTACTGTAAAACAGAGATTAATTTTCAATCTGTACTATTACTCAACATATCTTCCTATTTTAAATATTTTTATATCCTCATGTACTAGAGTACATGACCCCGGTGAAAGGAAAAATACAAGGGATAATTAATTTCATTCATCCCTTAATCATTATAAAATTTAGAATTATGAATCCATTTGTCTATATTCTGAAATTTTATTCTATATAACTTACATGTTCTTTTAATAGAAATAAATAATGACATAACAGATTAGAATTGGAACCTGGTAGTATTACAGAGATAGGAGAATAACACCCAAGGGAGACTGTTCCACCCAACCTATTCTTGAAGCAGCCAAACACTTTCTTAGGACTGCCGAGCTTTCTCGTTGCACCACTAGGACAAAGGTCTTTTCTAGACAACAGACTTCTGCAATTCATCCCAACAGCAGACTTCACTCAACAATTCACTTTAGCTATCCCCTCATCAAATTCTTTGTGTTCCTGACTTTTTAGTTTGCAGCAATCACATAGTCATTCTCTCCTAAAATCAGAATGAATGGTGAGCCTCCTGCTCAATTTGATGGTTTATATAAGATTTCCTAGGTCTTAGGGTCACTTTGGAGTTAATGAGCTACCCAACTTAGTTTCCCCCTCTCAGGGGACATGACCACTTTTTTAGGGATTATGCTCCTATAACAGCTATAAAGTGAATGATGGTGCTGCCACATGTCAATCGGCCTTTTACAACTACTCCTTCATCCTAGTGGCAATGAACACTCATTTAAGAGCCCCCTTGAATAGGTGCTTCCTTTTATTAATTAATAGAATAAATAATTCTTCAATTACAGTCATCCTTGACCATTTGATCATAAACCTTACAATAAAATTTAACATAATGTTTTGCTGAAATAAATATTAAATATTTATTTTTCTAGTTTTGGGTATGTTACAATTTTCACTCTAAAAAATTATGGTTTTCACACTATTTATGAACGTTTTATCATCTCTTTCGTTTTATTTGATGGGGACATGAAAATCTAAATAGTCCCTCAAATTTCAACACTCGGTAGAACAAATTGTTTTTAACCAATCGACGTAGGTTTGAATCCTTATCTTCACACAATTTTAAGCAAATACTGAATATACATAAACCATTCAGTACTTGCATGAAGTGTTGGAATTTGACCAGAAAAAAGGCTATTCATGGGCCATTTTACCGGCTACAAAAAATCAAAGAAAACATTAAAACAAATCTATATATAGTCTCCAAGGTGGGGAGAATCTATCTAGTAATGTATTTATAAATTTAATTATAAAAATATTAAATAATTATACCTAATCTAAAACTAATCTAATGATATTTATAACTAAAGTATAAAACAAAATATATATTATAAATTTTAAAGCTTTAAAATTTAAAAGTAATGCTAAATGAATTATGGGTAAAGTTGAAAATAAAACAATTAAATTTAAACAATTCTTATTTTATAATAAGTGCAAAACATGTAGGAAAATTTACTTTATTCGTATATGGGAATATTGAGTGACTTATTAAAACTTATTGAGCAATTTTTTAAAACTTCCTCCAAATTTTCGTACAAAAAAGTTTAATATGATTGAATTATGATACTATGATTTTGTTTTAGAAACAATTGAATAAACTCGTGCCTTTCTTGGAGTGAGGAACACCCTCATATAACTTCTGTAGAAGACTAATAAGAAGAACGGAAAATGACAGAAATCCAGGCCTTGTTTGGAAAATATGAGTCCTTTAAGTAGAGAAGGTGTATCTTTCATATACCCAAGGCCTTCATCTATTGGATGAGGAGTCTATCAGGGAGGTTGAGTTAACATCCAGGTAAATACAAATATATAATATACTTATGATGACGACGATGATGATGATGGCTAACGTCCCCTAAGACCAAACTTTGGTCTATCAGACCTAAAGAAACGAATTATTTAGTTTGTTTTAAAATTGTATTCCTATGCTCAAAGAGCTTGGAGAGAAGCATCATGAGCTCACTATAATTTTGACATGCTAAAAGGCTAGGAAGGTCAGTATTGCAACACAAATTATGAAACTAAGATTGAATGTGGGTGTACGTATGGCAATCTAAGAGAAAGTGATTTTCATCCTCGATGTTCATATTCTCACAAAGATGGCAGATCCTTTCCACCCATGGTGTTTTAGGAACTGCCCAACTACTTGTTTCACTATGGAGCTCATGAGAGTTCGTTCTTATCATGGCTATATTAATTTTTTTCTTTGAAGTAGTTAAAACAAAGAGATACTTTTGATCTTCTAGAGTAGGGTTGATGACCTCCTTATAGTATCTTAATTTTCTTTTAGCCTCTAAATATTTCTCACACCACATTTTCTCTTTAAACTTAGAAGTAACAATATTTTTAATGTTATTAATATTTTGCAGTGCGGCATTTTCGTAGAGATGAGTGACTATTAAACAAATACTAAATGTTAAACTAATTACCAGATCCTTATAAGTATCCACTTAAGGTATAACATAAATATTAAACTAATAAAATAAAAACATAAAACAAATACTATTTAATAAATAATAAACGAAAAAACAAAAACTAATACCAAGTATAAAAGTTTAGTGAATTATAGATTTATAAATAATTAAATAGTGAGCTCTTAACTGAAGCTTATTTAAATCTTAATTAAGATGCATTTAAGCATAACAAGATACGACGACCATGAAATGAATCTCCACTGTACACTTGTCACACTCGAGTTAATCTTGTTGATCCGCTCACAAAAATCTAAAATATGAGATAATATCTAAATAATTATCAATATAATTAATAGGCATTTTATTTTCTAAGTATCATTCAATAAATGACAACCTACTCAATCAAAGGGTATTCATGGTGTTTAGACTTTAGCAATGAACTCTACTATCTCATTGTGCATTTATTAACCATATGTTATTTGCATGGGTATTCATGGTGTTTAGACCTTCGCGATCAACTCTCCTATCTCATTGTCCATCTATTAACCATATGTTATTTGCATGTAAAATACATGTAGTGTTTATGTGTTAAAGAAATATGAGATACTATCAATATTTTATTTGCATGTCCATCCTTACTAATGCGTTTGCGAGTATGGTACTCGTTGGAATTCCTTCCTTGTTTTTATCGTTCAAGTGAATCATGTGAACTAGTGTTATCATCAATTTATATAAACATTGGTCATTAATTTCTATGAAATATTTGTTATGGGTCCTTGCATTATTATCACATTCGTGGATGTCTACTCTTGTCTGCATTTTAGAATCTTTCATCGGTTATCGTTGTGGTAGAGACGATTTCTTTCATGTCTTTCTACATGTGGATAGTAGTGAAAGAAATAGGCAGAAAACTCCTCCCTCTCAACCATAATCATCGGTTTTCATATAATTGCTTTTTATTCAAACTTTAGCCATTGGATTGTTGGCCTTTTTTGGGGATTTAACACAATAGATCCAGTTTGTTTTAGTTTATTTATTGTTGAAGTTTCATCCTCCATGGTGTTTTCTTTTTGTCTTAGGAAATGTTGTATGCCAGTGACCTCATGGATATTTATGTTCGCTAGCAAATACAAATTATCAAATTAGATATTGTATATTATGAGTGTATTCCTTTGTTGTGATTTGCATTTTCCGATTAAATGTTGGATTTGGGTTCTGAGGTATGGTTTTGATAAACCCTTTTATGAATGTTTTATAAGGTTTCCTTAAGAAACAATATCTTAAAATTAGCATTAATGCTTACCAAAGAAGAGGTAGGTTGATGGAATGGATGAGGTACTCTCAAGTGAGGTATAAATCTGTGCTTTCTTCGACATGTTTGAAAGGTTGCAAGAAAGGGAAAGAGTTCTAATTAAGCCAAATATATTCATTGAAGCTAATGTGGAAAACTATAAAGTATATAATTTTGAACCAGAATAAGCTTATGATGACAAATTGATCATTCAAAGTCACATTGCATTTCAATTTGTCAAATAATTGGACCATTTGAAGCCCTCGTTTTAAATAAAATTCCTATGTTCTCCTTCAAGTGTTGCAAATCAAGAGTTTCCTGGATCTACAATTTGTTGAAATTAAATGCTAGAATACCATTTCTTGAATCATTTTATTCATTAATCAATCCTCTTCGATGTCTCTTTGTAAAACAAATTATGAACAGAGAATCTTCCTTTTCTTATAATCCCTTTGAATTTGCTGATGATGAAGAGTCTCAAAACTTCCCAGCAATACCGTTGAACAAAAATGCTTCTTAATGCATTCAATATACAAATCATTATGTTATAAATATAGCCCCAAGAAGAGGTAAGTCAGAATGGGACTTCTTGTAGGGTCATGAAGATTTTTCTAGTTCATCCACACAAGCTCGTTACAGAGGTTTCAAAGAAAATCATGGTTATGAGAATAGAACAGTGGAGAAACTCAAGCATTAATGTGTAGTTTATAAATCCAAGGATAACACTTCAATGTTCAATAATAATATAAAAAGTTGCAGAGGAGATAAAGGAGTACATTGCTAAAACCTTAACTGGTTTACCTCGCTAAGGCGAACGAATCAGACAAAATCATAATGTGGCCCTTGATATTGATCATGATCTCACTAATGTGATTTTATCTCACTAATGTAATTTTGATTAAGGGTTTTAAATTGAGGAGGTTCTATATATTTAACCATAATAATTAAACCGTATCAATTTCTCTATTTTGAGTTGGATACATCTAAAAATCCGACGATTTGGATGGGAAGACATTTTTTAGCTGGAATCTGGTGTTTATTTATTTTGCAACATCTGATTTAGTTTTTCAAGATTTTGATGGTAGAAACGTTGATAAGGATGACAACCAATTTCCCAAAAAGACAAGAGTTAGGCATTTTTTTCTAGTTTAACAACAAGTCATTTTTCCTGGTTTATGGATTTAGCATTATCTAGTATTTTGTATTCTGATTTTTTATTCCTTTAAGGAAACAAAAAATAGAATGAACAATTGTATATGACTATTTGTAAGTCCATAGAGGAAATAGATGATATTGAAGAGTTGATGTGAATCTAGAAGAGAAGAATAGCTATTTTCTCTTGGAAAGAAGAATGCAGTCTTCATCTTTGAATAACAAGAAGACCAATACACTTTCTTTGTGGATGTTTCCCTTAGAGGGTTTTACCACATTAAATCTATGTGTTCATTATTATGTGTTTTCAATTATTATCAATCTTATTATTCTAATCTCTGTATTGTTTAAGCTTCTATTGTAACAAGTGGTATCAGAGTCGAGTTACTGGAGATCAAAGTGAAGAAGTGACCATTGATGTGGAGAAGTGAGCCAGAGTGCAATATGGAATCTAGTTGCTTGAGAAAATGGGCAAGGTACAGAGTGCGAAGTTTGAGCTGGAGAAGTTCAATGGGAAGATCAATTTTGAGTTATGGAAACTCAAGATGAAAGATCTGTTTGTGCAATAAGGGCTGCAGAAAGCCCTACTGGGAAAATAAAAAAGGCCAATGGACATGTTGAATGGAGATTGGGAGTATCTAGATTCAGTATCCCTTAGTACCATTCAACTGTGTTTAGAAGATGAGGTATTGTTTAACATTGTTGAAGAAATCTGGTAGTAGGCTTATACGTTAAATTAGAAATCATGTATATGACCATGTCCCTGACCAATAGGACCTTTCTGAAGAGAAAGTTATATACAGTAAGAATGATTGGTGGTACGAAGATCCATGATCATTTGAAAACCTTCAATATTCGTGTCTTTCAGTTAACTAGTGTGGATACAAAGCTTGATTAGAAGAGAAAGAAATAAACTTGTTGTATACGCTTCTTGATTCATGGGATCATTGTTATAGTTGATTTTACCACACCAGGTGAATCACACTTGTATGGCCTTCCCCTGTCCCTCTATAGGTTCCTTAGACCCCTTGGACCATTTTTTGTCCTTTGATGTTTCCTAGACCATCCCTAAAAACATGTGAAAATTGCTATACGCGACTTTTAAACCCCTTATCACATATATACGCGGGTTTGACCTCTAAAACCGCGTACATTGAGATGTGTATAAAATCCAAATCCTTTTGGGGTTTTACTTGACATGGATCCAACTCACTTGTCTCCAGGCCTTCCATATGCCTTGAGATCGCTCAGATTCGACCTTTCATTACCCCATTGAAAAGCTATATAAGGAACCCTTTGGATACATTGAAGGCATAAGAGAATTGAGAGCAAAGGAACTATAGTCCATTGTTTCCAGAACTTGTGCTTGAGTCTGCATCCCTTTGTCCCTTGGAGCACTTTGGTGTTCTTCCCAAGCTTTCCTTTTTCTTGTGAGCTTGCTATCGAGAGATGGAGGATTGAGGTGGTGGAGACCCAAGTGGGGGATTTAGTTTCTCCGATTCGCAGACGTGTCGATAGAGGTTGTATTCATTGTAATCTCTAATTTTATATTAGTAGAAATATCTTTTCCTGTCTAATAATGTATGTTTGAATGAATATTTTATTCATGGATGATTTCAAATGCTTATACATTGTTGATTATATATGCTAGAGTAGATATAACACCAATATATAGTATGCTTGTCTTGTTTACTTGTTGTTGAGGAAGTGATTCATCAATTCAAGCTGAAGTTGGAAAGCTCAATGGGGATCTACTTCAACCGCCTAGAATAAGGTATGAGTTTTGATCCTTTAGTGTTAGATATTTGATTTCTCTTGCATATTGGAAAGGATTGATTTCTGGAGTCAAGCTGTCTATTGTGGTACCCCAAGCCATAGGAATTTCTCTCTGTAACAAAATTGGTGACTCCGCTAGGAACATTCCTTGTTTTTGTTTGGGGTTTTGGGGCACAATGTGCTTGATATTATTGACTTGCTCTTTGTTTCTCCTTGTTTATGTGTTGAATTTATAGTATGTTCATCCATTGACACTCCCCTTTATTTGTTTGACCCTTGGCCTGCTTTTTACCACTTCCTTCTTTGTATATGCAGGTTTTTGGCCAAAAGTCATGTACATACGCGGATTTTTGGCCAAAAGTTGCATATACACGCAGGTTTTTGGCCAAAATCCACATATACATGCAAGCGTTTGGCCAAAAGTCGCGTATATACGCAGCTGTTCTTTAAACAGTCGCGTACATCTCCCTTTTAGGGAGTTTGATGTTGTGGGAAGTTGCTGGGTGGGATGTGAGTGTGGTTGGGTCTTCCTTGGGTCTGATGTTGTTTGTTGTATGCTTCTTTTGTGACCAGAGACCGTCTTTTCATTGATTTTTATTTTAAAGTAGTTTTAGTCATTTATCCTTTTTGTTTTTCCATTAGTGCATTACTCTTTTTGTCTCGGTGTCTTGATGGCCTCGTGTTTTATACTTGTTGCAGAGACTGAAAGTTTTAGATGACTTTTATTGCATTTTTCATTCTTTTATATTGAAAAATAAAAAGTAGTTGCACTTTTAGTTGCATCTTAGATATGGATTTGAGGAGGTACTTGCATTGGATTGCTTGGATGAGAGTTGTGTTTAGGCATTCATATAGGAAGGATTACATTGGCATTCGGAAAGGAATGATTTTTTATGCATCTCATGTAGTGGCATACCCTGTTTTTCATTTGACAAAGATTGCACTTAGCATTGTTTTTTATGGTGTGCACTTTTATTTCACTGCTGAGTCATAATATCATTAGTTGCACAGCCATTTCCCTTTGAGTAATCACAACCAATTAAAATCAATGCATAATTTAACATGAACAACACATTTTTATTTTATAGGGTTCACCAACAAGATTAGGTTTTAGGGTCTTGGAATAGTTTATTGTGAGTAAATTCTCCAAGACCACTAAACAACAACATGTATGTGTCTGTCTAGGTGAGAGTGTGAAATTCCTTGGTATAATTAGTGTTTCTCAGGATCCTCCTCTCAAAAGGGAGTTAAGCACGAGGCAGTGTGAGTGGTTATTGATTGGGATGACCCCTAGTCATAACTGAGTACCACCGGAGATGTTTCCAGGATTGTATTCGTATCTGGGGGCTCTTTCGAGATTTTCGGGCTTTTCTACCCTGCCCATACGATCAATCCCACCTGTGACTATCTTCCTGAGCATTGATTATATTGAGGTGACCTTAGTTGCCTTACCTAGTATATCGAGGGGGTACTTTGCAGGGGTTATTCTGCGGGTGTCCCGGCCAGGTTGGGGTCGGACAATACAGTCGCTTTACGCGTTGAAGCTGAGGGCCACTATAATTGGTTACGTACCTCCGTTTGTAGTGTATGGGAGTTTCGAGCCTCTCTTAGGTGACACATACCTACTGCATTCGGGAGCTCAAATATCCTCCCCTTGGTTTGCTTGTATTTTGCCTGTAGATTTTCGTAGGAGTGTGCTCTTTGTGCACTAGTTGGCCTTTTGGATCGCGGTTACTTGAGTTCAGGTCCTTTTATTTTTAGCATGCCTAGTATCCTATCACATGCCCTTGGTCCTAGTATGGACTTTGGTGTCAGACTCAAGGGCATCACAACCCCTTACCTGCTCATAGATTTGGGAGTGGTCACATTCCGTCCTCTACTCCATTTGTGGAGGATTTTTATTCCCTTGGCTTGGTCTTTACATCGGTGGTCACCCTCACGGGGGTGGTAGTGGATACGTGAATGTTGGGTCTACACTCTGTTACAGAGAGAAATTCCTATGGCTTGGGGTACCACAACAGACAGCTTGACTCCAGAAATCAATCCTTTCCAATATGTAATAGAAATTAAATGTCTAACACTAAAGGATCAGACCTCGTACCTTATTCTGGACGGTTGAAGTAGATCCCCGTTGAGCTTTCCAATCTTCATCTTGAATTGATAGATTACTTCCTCAACAACAAGTAAACAATACAAGCATTCTATATATCATGGTGTTAGATCTATTCTAGCATATATAATCAATAATGTACAAGCATTTGACATAATCCCATGGATAAAATATTCATTCAAACACACATTATTGGACAGGAAAATATATTTCTATTAATATAAATTAGATATTACAAGATACAACCTTTGTCAGCACGTCTGGGAACCGGAGAAACTGAATCCCCCACTTGGGCCTCCACCACTTCAATCCTCCATCTCTCAATAGCAAGCTCACAAGGAAAAGGCAATCTTGGGAAGAACACAAAAGTGCTCCAAGGGACAAAGGGATGCATACTCAAGCATAAGTTCTGGCAACAATGGACTATAGTTTCTTTGCTCTTAATTCTCTCTTATGCCTTCAATGTACCAAGGGGTTCCTTATATAGCTTTTCAAAGGGGTAATGAAAGATCAAAGCCGAGTGATCTCAAGGCATAGGGAAGGCCAGGAGTCAAATGAGTCGGATCCATGTCAAGGAAAACTCTAAAAGGATTTGGATTATGCACACATCCCGATGTACGCGGTTTAAGTGGTCAAACCTGCGTATATACGTGCTTATAGGTTTAAAAGTCGTGTATATCATTTTTTATATGTTTTTAGGGATGATCAAGGAAAAATCAAAGGACAAAAAGTGGTCCATAGGGTCTAAGGAGTCTACAGCGGGACAGGGGAATGTCATACAAAGTGTGATTCACTTAGAGTGGTGAAATATGCTATAACAGATGCCCCCTAATGTGTGAGGTCAGAGGGGTCATACGATGGCTGAAATACATTATAAGTCCATCCCAAAAGTGGAGTGATGAAGGATCCCAAATGGAAGACCAGCCACCCAATCAACATAGTACAATAATACAACTCTGCATACAACTGCAAATACATATAGCAGTCCCATATACATAAGAGTACTTTGGCCATGAATAGGCATACTACATGATATCACATATGTGGTCATCACCACGTACAATATACATAGATCAGAATCTCCATGATGAAGATATACAAAGGACCATGATCTCCAAAATGGCTGAAAATATATAATAGATCAAGATCTCCATAGTGGTTGGAAATATCTAACATATACTGGAATCAAGTCACAAGAGCTGAAATCTCATGAACACTGGCATGATCAAGGAGGTAGCATATAAGAGATGCCACCAATCTAAAAAGTATTCTACACAAACTGCTACGAGTACATGTCCTACTATGCAAATAGAGGCGTTGAGGTCAAACATAGTAGTCCATTGTCTGATTACTGGTCATTAATGTATACCGTTAACAGACGTGAGATCACCCACCAATAATGAAAATGGGAATCAAGGTGCTAGAGTGAAAACTAACAAGTGTGAATAAATGTGTTGAGGTCGAACACTTCAGAGGATCCATCGATCAGGCGACATTGATGTATTCCCAAAAACTGTCGATGTCGAGAGAACCTGTCACTGATGACTGCAAGTCTCAAGGCACTCAAAAAGACTCTAGATTCCACTCCCAGAATAAATGATCTGAAGTCGATGGGATGAAATCCACTGGAAGGAGGGCATTAAGTCATCCCCCATCATCCAACATAAGGTACTCAGCAAAGCTGTATAATGTGGAAGGACTCGATCATAAGGTGCACGAACCAGTAATTGTACCGAGAATGGCCGACATGCAAATTCAAGATAACTGAGGAATGACCGACTCAGGCTTCAACTTCCTTCAAAAAAGAGCATAACAACGTATGGTGACTGAATGAAGGCAACATAGAATCGATATACAAACTGGGACATCTCTGTGACACAGGAGGCATCAACAGAGGCTCCATAGGGACTGGAAGCTTAACTAGTCGGTGGAGATAAACTCAGATAAACGAGTACAGCTCCTAAAGTCAAACTATAACCCAACCAATGGATGTGATATACAGTGCTATGTTTGAAGGCGACACGACTCGACAGCTGCCAAAGATAACATTTTTCCTTGTCCGGCTTTTTGGTTTTTTGATTTTTTTGGACTTTTTCATTTATTTGAAAAGCTTGAAAAAAGAATAAAATAGCTTTATAGTTACAAACTAGGAGGAGATGAGTGTCATAAGGGAAAACAAACTAGTTCCAAGTAGTGGAACATACCTATGCTCAATGCAAGAATACATGTGTAGGATATCGACACTCGGGGGAAAATCTCCTCCCAGTAAAAAGGGACTCAAGCTACGAAGGATATAAAAAATGGCTCTGCATGGCTAGACATGAGACAAGCTCGGGCTATATGGCTGAAATGCAATGTCAGGGGAGCCGGCATAAAGCTCAATAAGGTAGGAAAAGCTCATGATAATGCATTCACAACTTGACATGAGGGAGTCCTAAGGGAAATAGGCCAGCCAAAGATCAAGAGGAGTATGAGGTTCTTGCGAAATGTCATGGCAGTACTATACAACGGACTCCCACACCCTAAAGGAGAAAATGTCAGCATGGGCACCAAATGCAAATAAGGTGCTATCTAGGGTACCCATGTAAGGTGAAGCTCTACCACTCATATCATGCCACTTCTAAAGCAACAAGAAGGTTGCGTGACATAATAGAGTGGGTTCGTACCGAAGCTCATGGTGATATGGTCATAAGGTCATGCAAAATGCAAATGGTAGTGAAACCTAACCTATATGCCAGTTGAGACATGATACTTGAGATAGGCATGAACGGGTCAATCCAATGGTGGAAATGGCACTGAAAAAGGTCTTCTACATCACAAATTATGTCAAAAACGGTCCAAAATGGTTAGAAAATGTCGAAACTATAGGAAAGGGGGTAAAAATTTTCAAATATTTGAAATTTTTTCTATAAATAGTAAAAAATATAAATCATTTGAAACTTATACCCATTTGAGCTTTGATTTTCAACAGCAAATTCCAGGAGATCCAGCTGGCGGAATTCACTATCGTTTCTTCCAGGTATTTACTCATGCTCTCCTCTTGCATTTTGATATAATTTTTATGAATTTTCATGGTTAAATAAGTTTTTTAGGCCATCCCAAAATGAGTGCTATGGCCCACGCAGAAATCGAGGCTTTATCCACATATAGGACTGGATATATGTGGAAAAGGGCCTAAAACCCGCGTACATATGCGGATGTTTTGAAAACAATCGCGTATGAGGCCGCGCATATGATTTTTCAATAAACTAATGGGAAAAATTGCAATTTATTTTGCAGGATGGTGCTAGAGTGGAGAGAGCGTGAGCATGGTGAAGTAGAGCAAGCAGTAAGGGCTTACTTAATGGCTCAACAAGCTCTTCGTGCATGCAGAATCTACAAGTTTTGGTGTCTTGGTGGTTTGAGGGCCAAACCAAGACTACTACAGATGTTGGTAGACTATTGGGATCCAGACTTGGAGTACTTTCATATTGATGGGATGTCCCTCACCATAGAGGTGGAGGAAATATACTTTATCACAGGGCTTTCTAGACAAGGGGAGGTGGTGAACCTTTGTTCCCGTGGTGGGCTAGGGGGTGGCCTGACTATCAACAAGTACATTGCAGTGTATTGTTATCCAGACGCCGAGAAGGTGGGGAGTTAGGTCCCTACCAATGCTATACATGTGTTCGGCTTAAAGGCCATATTACTGACGTTGGGCAGGATAGCAGGCTTAGCATCACTCCACCAGGCCTATCAGCCTCTAATGTTCTATGCAGTGGAGTGCATGAGACCCACGATCTACGACTGGGGGGTGGTAGGGTGGCCAATCCGTATCTAGCTGACTTATTTCCATGGTGGCGACGACAGATACTTTCCATCGATGACTACCCCTATGCAGGGATAGATTTCAGGAGGGACCCGGATATGCCGTTACCACTAGGATTGGCATATGCCGATATAGGTAACGAATCTCCACCCTCACTCTTTTTAAATTTTTTGAGTTTATTTAATTTTTTTGTGTTTTCTTGATTATATGGAATCAAAAAGACATGTTTTTGCATGACAATACATAGTGACATCTACCATTTGTGTGTAGATGTGGGACCAGGATGGCCAGAGGGCTTCCCTCATCATAGATGGAGGGGAAGAGGAGATGATATCATGGGTGTGGATGCGGAGAAAATGCTCCAGAGCATTCATACCAACTTTGTGAGACTGACTCATAGAGTTCCCATGGCACAAGTCGAGGACTTGCCTAAGGCCATGCAGCGGCAGGTGATGGGTGTACCACACGCATGGGTGCGTTTATTTCGACGGCTAGCTAGAGCCGTAGTGACGTTCCATGATCAAAACCCTCCTCCTCCTCCATAGGATTAGACACCTGGGAGTGTATATATTTTGTACGACCGTGTATTATATGATGGTGGCTTAAGAGCCCCAATTTTGTATCATGACACTATGTATTATCACATTTTTGATGTATATATAAAATTTTTATGGTGATCGATTTATTTATTTACATGTGTAAAAAATGTGTTTGTGATTAATATATTATGAATGAAACAAATGGCAATCTAACACGTAGTTAGCATATGAGTCAGCAACTTGATTATTATTTCTTGGAATGTGTATATATGTTATATTATCAAATTGCCGTTCTAACAATCTCACATGTAAGAACCTTCTCAATAACGTTGGATCTCTAATATGGTACAAACCATTGAGCTGTGACACTACTAACTTCGAATCAAGACGTACCTCAAGAGATAGAACACCATGCAAAATGGCATCCCGTAGAAGCTCAATAATGGCGCTATATTCAACAACATTGTTGGAAGATGGCCATAGACATACACCTCCTAAAGACAATACCTGACCCATAGAAGTATAAATCACCCAAGCAGTAGAGGCTGAGTGTTGAGTGTGACGGCTTGCACCATCCACGAATCCTATGTAGGTGGAATATTCCATTGACATCTGCCAAATGAAATGGAAACTAATCACAAACCCGATCATGATAAGAAAAAGACCTAACTATGCAAAGCTGTACAATAATATACAACAAGAAGCCTTGGCTAAAGATCATGCATAGTATTTTTTAAGATAGAGCCCATTTCTAGGCTCCGCCAAAGTTGTTCCTTTGTAATCCACTAACTCATACGCACCCTTCTCTAACACACGCTTTACCACGTAAGGACCACGCCACATAGGATTAAATTTCCCTGCCCCCAAGGGTTCTTTCGGTTGATCCCAGAAAAGGACCAAGTATCCTTCACTAAACACTCTTGGACGGAAAAACTTATCGTACTAGACCTTAATGCGACGTTTATTAACCTCTAGAGCCACCAAGGCATCCCGATGTTGCTCATCAAGTTTCTCAAGGTGAACCAAATGCTCCTCCAAAGGTGAAGTGTCTGGTAAGAGTTCCACAGCTAGCTTCAATGAAGGAATTTCACATTCAACCGGCAATATCGACTCCACTCCATGTACAAGCTGATATGGAGAAAAACCAGTGGCAGTCTTAACAGCTGTTTGATATGCCCACAAAGCAGAGTATAACATAATGTGCCAATTATTCTTACTTTGTGCGATGGTTCGTTGGAGAATGGATTTGAGTGATTTATTCACTGCCTCTACCTATCCATTCTCATGGGGGTAGTAAGAAGATGAATGTTTTTGTTTATACCCTAACTTGGATGCAAAATCTTCCATCATACGGTTCTGAAAGTGCAAACCAAGTGACAAGCTCTTTCGGAATCCCGAACCGAGTAATAATTTGGTTGAACACAAAGTGAGCAGATGTCTCACTTTCGGATTTTATTGTAGGCATAGCCTCAACCCATTTCATGAAATAATCAACAGCCACTATAATGTGATGGTGCCCCCCAGCCGAAGCTGGGTTGCAATCCATAAAATCGAGCCCCCACTTAGTGAAGGGACCGGAGGTGATAATGGGATGTAATGGGGCAGGTTTCGAGCACATATTACATGCAAACACCTAGCAAGGGTGGCACCTCTTGACCGCATCGATACAATCCTTAAAGATTGACGGCTAGAAATAACCCACTCTCAAAATATTTTGAGCTGTAGAAAGCCCAGATAAATGACCACCACACGCCCCTCTATGGCAATCATTCAGCACTACCTCAGCCTCGTCATGAGTTAAACAACGTCGTAAAATGGAATCTACCCCATGACGGTACAAAGTATTGTCCACTATGAGGTAGTTCTTAGAGACGTGACGTAATCGTCATCATTCATCTCGCGAGAGGTGAGTAGGGGTCTTCAGTGTTTGTAAATATATTATGATATCCCCATACCATGGGTCTGAAGTTGAGATTAAGAATATGTGTTCATCGACAAATGTATCTTCACAAACCAACTCCTCTGCCTCGCTCGGGAAATTCGATATAAGTTCTACAAAAATTAAAGACTTCTTCAATTTTGCCAAAAAAAACTCGAGATCAAATTATTGCAGAATGACAATCCATTTATTATACCTTCCCCCAATCATCCTTCGTGTGAGGATGAATTGAAACAGATTGTCATGGGCCACAACCAAGGTCTGGCGAAGGAGAATATAATGTCTCAACTGCTGAACCGCATGTACGGTATCTAAAGCAAGCTTCTCGACATGAGAATAACAAATCTCTGTGTCAATAAGGTTTCAGCTCAAATAATATATGACATGCTCTTGGAGCTCCTCATCCTCTTGAACCAAAACCATACCAATCATCTCTAAGGACGTGGCCACATATAATAGAAAATCACGGCTATAATCCGGAGGACTAATCATTGGGGCCAATGCTAGGGCTCGCTTGAGTGCATTGAAGGAATCTTGGGCTCGCTCATCCAAATAAAAGGGAGTATCCTTCTTCAAGAGACACATGACGCCTCTATTCAAATTGAAAAAGTTGACAACACATCTTCGTAAGAAGTTTTCCATGCCTTGGAAACACTAAAGATGACGAATATTCTTTGGGGGAGACAACTAAAGTATTGCCTCAACCTTCAAAGGGTCAACTATTATACCCTCTTTCAAAACGGTGAATCCTAACAAACGACTTGACTTCACGCAAAAGATGCACTTATGAGGATTTAATCTAACTGAATAGTCTTGGCATCTTTCGAATACCAATCTCAAGTGATAGGGATGACGCATTCTCATACGAGAATGAGCAGCGAGGTCATCCAAAAATACTTCAATAATGGACTTGAGATCATGGAAAATCAAGGTCATTGCCAGCTGAAATGTAGCTCCGGCATTTTTAAGGCCGAAAGGCATTTTTCGATATGCGAACGTTCCCCAAGGACAAATAAATGTAGTCTTATGTTGGTCCTCAGGTTTAATCTGTATCTGATTATACCCAGAAAAGCCATCCATGAAGGAGAACACCTCGCTACCCACACACTCATCCAAAATCTAATCTATAAACGGTGTGGGTAAGTTGTCCTTAGGACAGGCACAATTCAAATTGCAGAAATCAGTGCATATGCGGATCGCTCCCTGCTTCTTATCCACCGGAATGGGGTTTGAAACCCACTCCATCAAGGGAACAGGATAGATGAAACTGACTTTCAATAGATTCTCTATCTCTGCCTTAATGGCGAGTGCTTTCCTAGGATTCACCGCACGTAAACGCTGTCAAACAGGCTTAGCGTTGGGGTAAGTCTTAATCTTGTGTTCGACAATTCGAGGGTCAATACCTAGCATCTTGTCGTAAGAACAAGCAAAAGTATCATGGAATTCCTTGAATAGCTCAGTATATTCTAGAATCTCAGCATGGGAACATTCTGCCCCAATATAGACATTCTCAATCGTGCCAGGATCACGAGAGATGTTGATAGGAATCATTGAAGATATGTTCGCCATGTTTCCATCAGCCATTGGACCAGGAGAGCTTAATGTAACCACAGGACTACCAACTCTCTAACTAAGAACCGCCCTAAAATCCTCATGCTCCAAATAGTCAAGCTCTGGGAGAAAGTACGATCTATGATGAAGTTCCTCCCATGGAGGCTCAACTCCTGACATAGCCTCAATAATCGCTTTATCCGAAGGGAAAACCGTATCAAGGTAGTCGTGGGCATGAGAAGACTATACTACCCATGCCGGCAGCACATAAGGGTCCTCCTCCTCCATCCATGAAGAGGAAGAACTAGGCTCTGCAACATTCTTAAGATTAGCTTGATAAGCTATCATAGTTGCAGGCAACGACACACTTGTCTTGACAGGCTCACTCGAATTACTCGGTGTAGGAAGAATCCAAGGGTATTCCATATGAGTCATGCAAAAAGACACCGATGTTGTAGATGTCGAAGCCTTATCAAAACTAGATCCTATCATGAGGATCGGTGCATGACAACTAAAACTTCCCATGAGGGATGGATACATGCCTACACCCACAATCCCAGTTGTCGGCTGAGAGTGCTCAACGATCGGGATTGAAGCTCCCGAAGATGCGGTAATAGACAAATTCTTGAATGTCATTTGATCAATCGTTACAATCTTCTCGTTATGTGGAAAGAATACAACACGGAACAAGGAATAAGCAATGGCTTCCATACTGTACATCCAGTTCCTACCCATCAAGATATTGTAGTCAAGGGGTGCATCAACCACCTCAACCTCTATCGCAATGGTATTCCCCCCCAAATGGACTTTAAGGGAAGGAAGGATGTCATGTGGCCTAAAATATCTCCCATCGAATGCAGTTAATATAGTCGCTGATTTAGACAGCTCAGGAGAACCTAGACCCTTCCAACAAGCCAAAGACATCACAAAAGCAGCAACGCCCTTGTCAATCATAGTGCGCTTGACGGTCATACCAAGACATTATACGTGCACCAAAAGAGACACATAGTAGGGAAAGCAAGGCTGGAGTGCTGCGGTTTCAAATTTGATCACAGAGGAAGAATCATCATCATTCACACCAAGGGTAGAAAGCCTCCTTTGCGAAGGACAACTCTGAAGCACTTCCAATACAGACATCGCACAAGGAGTGTGGCCCAAATCCTTGACAACTGAATAATTTTGGGTAGCTCGGGCATTTGGATTATGCCCTGAACACTTAAGGACTCCCTTAGGAATGTGAGGTGTAGCCTCAGGTTTATCCGTAGGTTTCTCAATGTGCAAAGGGGACCCTGGTGGATCAAGCTCTTTTCCTAGTCTGGGTTGTGACGAACTATAATCTTTCGCATGAGTCACAAATTTCACAACACAGACCATGTCAATGCACCCATGACCACTACCCTCCGGTGGATCATCATCACTAGACTGGTCATGGGACTTCAAGTTCATATTTTGATTATGTGGTAAAGGGTTAGTTAGCATAGCTGGGCCTTGTGCTAAGAATCTTGAAGCTTCTTCAATCCGAGGGCACAAGTAAGTGAGGTGATCATTTTTACATAACTTGCAAGGGAACTTAACCTTATGTTTCACTTGCTTGTCCCCCCCAACATTTCTACCATTCTTGTCACTATTGTTATCATTCTCATTCTTATTCCCACCCTTATTGTTAGCATTCTCATTATTATTTTTACCCTTTTTTCTATTCTGTCCGGGCTGTTGGTTACCCTTCTGGTCCGACGATTGCACAGAAAGTACATTCACCGTTTGGGCGGGTTGAGACGAAGCTATAGCTTTCCCTGAAGCAGATTGGTTGATTGACAACTGACCAACTTGTTTTGCAACCGAATCTGCAGGTTTCGCACTTGCACAACCCACAATGCCATCGGCATGTGGTCCAAGTTTGACTTTGGGATGAAAACTGGAATGAGGAGCATTGGGAATAATCTCATACAACAAACCGGACTGAGCATAGATCAAGTCCAGTTCCTGCGCCTTAAAAATCACTTGTTCCTCATTCTGCACTCCGGATGTGGAAACATCCTTCGCTATATATGGCAATAATGACTTGAGGAATCACTTGAGGAGGAATTCTGGCGATATAAAAGCTTTAATTAACCTCTCCGTCTACACCACTCTTGAATATGATCAGAAATATGTGTGGCTTTATCTTGCCAAAATGTCGACAAGAGTTCAGTACCAACGTCATAACGTATTGGTAGCTGGAAGTGATTAATAAAAGTCATCGCAAGGTCGTCGAACAAAGAAAAGGCTCCCTCAGGTAACTCTATATACCATTTCGCAGCAGGCCTTGTGAGGGTGCATTGAAATAGTCTCAAACGGACCGAGTCCTGATGTAATGAATTCGAAGAGCACCATAGGTGAAACATAGTAATGTGTTTGCTCAGATCCTCTCCCGGTTTGCCTTCGAACTTAGGTATGTCCGAAGGAATTTTGGTAGGGACAGCCAGCCAAGCTGGGTCATGAGCCACAGGATCGTTTGTTAGTCTCGATAAGTCAGGAAGATTAAGCATCGTGAGGAAAGGGAGCCTAGGATGATGAGGTCTATGGACTGATCCCTGGTTCATATAGGGTTGATTACCACCATGGCCTTGACCATAGTGTCCTCGTTCCGTTTGACCCATATAGGGTGGCATGGAAGTACCATAGTACGGTGGACCTTGACTAGTAGGAGCTACAAAGCCATAATTAGGAGAGTAAGCAGGTTGTTGATACCTGCCTCCATAAGGTGAAGAAACCTGTCCATAATGCGTCCCATAATAGGGTCCATAGGTCATCGCATGCGATGCACCATGAGACACTCCGTAGGTAGGAATATACGCTCCGGCAGTAGGGAGATACATACTGAAAGTAGGGGTATACTCCCCAGAAGTAGCAACATGACCTCTAGAAGTATGAACATATCCTCCTGAAGCAACGGACGGTATGTAAACCTGAGACACAATCGGTCTAGTAACTGCAGTATGAACCTAACTCGTAGCCATATACTGGCTCGAAGGACCACGTGAATAAGGTGGAGGATGTACATTTGAAGAACTAGGGACCAAGGACGAAGGAATCTGAGTAATAATATACATGCTACCACCTATCGTCACTCGTCTCAGATTTGGTATCCTAATCGGATCGCTGACCCTAGACCTAGGAGGGATGTACGATGTAGGTTCCACCACTGGGATGGAAGGTGCAATGTGACTAGTGCTCCCAAACCTCTCCGCATGGTAAGGAATGAGAGTGCCCCCAGGCATAGTGTTAGGCTCAAAGTCGGATTTGACCTGAAATGTCAAATCATGTGTAGGGAAACCAGACGTAGCATAACTACCGTAGCTAGTGCTGGCAGGTTTAAAATGAGTCTCGACGTCCTTCGACATTCCATACCGGTAACGCGTTAATGGGGAATCAACTCTAGAGTGAGGAGGTATATCATGCAAGGTTCCTATCTCAGAAATCACAGGACCTAACTCAGCTAAGTCGGGTGAAGGATCATAAGTAGGAGTAAATTTTCCATTGTCTACATGAATGGGAGGAGGTGGTTCAGGAATATCTTCTAAATGGTCTCCCATGGTGTGTGAATCAATGTGTGACATAGTCCGCCTGGACTATCTAGGTCTCTCTCCCAAAGGAGGAGGAGAAGTAGAAGGCGAAAGTCCTGCTAAATGATGAGAATGGCGAGGAACCGCACTTGAATCCACAATGACTCAAAAAATAGCAAAGACTCTCTATTTACGTAAACCCTAGGCCAACTATCATGCATAGAGCAATCACTAATAAAATGTAAATCCAAATGCAAGCAAACAAGGGCTAGATAAGTGAGCTCATGAATGAAGCAGGTATGTCTCGCCTAGGAGAGGCTTGAGACTCCCATACACAAAAAGTGGAGGTACGTAACCAATTATTGTGGCCCTCAGCTTCAACACATAAAGTGACTGTGTTTTCTGACCCTAACCTGGCCGGGACACCTGCAAAATAACCCCTGCAAAGTACCCCCTCGATATCCTAGGTAAGGCCACTAAGGTCACCTCAATATAATCAATGCTCAGGTAGACAGTCGCAGGAGAGATTGACCATATGGGTAGGGTAGAAAAGCCCGAAACTCTCGAAAGAGCCCCCAGATACGAATACAATCCTGGAAATATCTCCGGTGCTACTCAGTTATGACTAGGGGTCATCCCAATCAATAACCGCTCACACTGCCTCGTGCTTAACTCCCTTTTGAGAGGAGGATCCTGAGAAACATTGGTTATACCAAGGATTTCACACACTCACCTGGACAGACACCTAGATGTTGTTGTTTAGTGATCTTGGAGAATTGACTTACAATGAACTATTCCAAGATCCTAAAACCTAAGCTTGTTGGTGCACCCTAGAAAAGAAAAGAGTGTAGTTCATTTTAATTAAGCGCTGATTTTAGTTGGCTTTATTAATAAAAAAAGGGATATGACCGTGCAACTAGTGGTGTTATGACGCAACATGAAGTAAAATGCACACCTAACAATCAATGCAAATGCATTGTGTCCATGAAAACAGGGTAATCTACTACGTGAAATGCACAATTTTTCTTCAAATGATGAATGCAAATTTTCCTATATGAAGTCCTAACCAGTACTCCAAAGCAAATCTAGTGCAAGTACAATGCAAAGTGAAAAATGCAATGCATGATGATAATAACTCTAATGCTCTAATCTCAAACAAAAAATCGAAAATGCCATGACAAGAACCTTCTAAAAAAATTTAGTCTAAAAAAAACGTTTCTGGTCAGAAACAGATGTCTGAACAGACTCAGGCAGTGCCAAAGGAGACTCAGCAAATATTAGAATTCACCTAGCAACCAATTATCTTCCCCAAAAAGGAAAAATCAAGGGTATACATGATTGTTCGCAGTAAACCCGCATGTATACGCAGAAATTGAAGACAAACCCGCGTGTATACGCGACTGTAAGTCAAAAACTCGCGTACATGAAGAAAGATGCATAAAATCAAGGCAAACAGATAGGCTGAGACAAACTTCACACCAATCAGACTCTACCAGGAATACATGCCCCCATACCCGACATAGAAACAAGAGAGAAAGAGCAATTCAACTTCATTGAATGCCGAGAAAACAACCCCCAAAGAACAACTACTAGGAACTCCCCAACGGAGTCGCCATTTCTATTACGGAGAGAAATTCCTATGGCTTGGGGTACCACAATAGACAGCTTGACTCCAGAAATCAATCCTTTCCAATATGTAATAGAAATTAAATGTGTAACACTAAAGGATCAGACCTCGTACCTTATTTCGGATAGTTGAAGTAGATCCCCGTTGAGCTTTCCAATCTTCAGCTTGAATTGATAGATTGCTTCCTCAACAACAAGTAAACAATACAAGCATTCTATATATCATGGTGTTAGATCTATTCTAGCATATATAATCAATAATGTACAAGAATTTGACATAATCCCATGGATAAAATATTCATTCAAACACACATTATTGGATAGGAAAAGTTATTTCTATTAATATAAATTAGAGATTACAAGATACAACCTCTGTCGACACGTCTGTGAACCGGAGAAACTGAATCGCCCACTTGGGCCTCCACCACTTCAATCCTCCATCTCTCGATAGCAAGCTCACAAGCAAAAGGAAAGCTTGGGAAGAACACAAAAGTGCTCCAAGGGACAAAGGGATGCAGACTCAAGCATAAGTTCTAGCAACAATGGACTATAGTTTCTTTGCTATCAATTCTCTCTTATGCCTTCAATGTACCAAGGGGTTCCTTATATATCTTTTCAAAGGGGTAATGAAAGGTCAAATTTGAGCAATCTCAAGGCATAGGGAAGGCCAGGAGTCAAATGAGTCAGATCCATGTCAAGGAAAACTCCAAAAGGATTTGGATTATGCACACATCCCGATGTACACGGTTTTAGTGGTCAAACCCGCGTATATATGTGCTTATAGGTTCAAAAGTCCCATATATCATTTTTCATATGTTTTTAGGGATGATTAAGGAAACATCAAAGGACAAAAAGTGGTCCATAGGGTCGAAGGAGTCTGCAGCGGGACAGGGGAAGGCTATATAAAGTGTGATTCACCTAGAGTGGTGAAATCCGCTATAACACACTCTACATTCCTTTTTATGGCCCATCGTCCACCGCACTATTTCCTTTGAATTTAGCTGTCATGATCATTCCTCCTTATTCCCTATAGTTTGGATTCTTTATTGACTATTTTGAGTTGTTTTGGACTAATATGGTTGTCATGTAGGGTCCAATTTTTGTACACTCTCTCCGAGGTTTTGACCCGTTCATTCCTATCATAGGTATCATGTCTAAGCTGGCATATAGGTTAGGATTTCACATCCGCTTTCATTTTGCATGACCTTATGACTGTTTCATTTTAACCTTAGGTACGAACCCATTCCATGGTATCACAGAACCTTCATGTTGTTGTTAGAAGTGGTACTATGTGAATGGTAGAGCTTTCCTATACATGGGTATCCTAGTTAGCTCCGTTTTTCATTTGGTACCCATGCTGTGAGTCTTCACTTAGGTCTAGGAATCCCTTTTAGTCCCGCCATGTCCTTGAGCAAGAACCTCATACTCCTCTTGAACTTTATGCTGGCCATTTCCCCAGGACTCCCTTGTATATGTCAATTTCTAATTGCATTATCATGAGATTTTCCTGCCTTATTGAGCCTTATGCCGGCTTTCCTGACTTTGAGTATCAGCCATATTGCCCGAGCTTGTCTCATGTCTAGCCATGCAGAGACATTTTATATATCCTTTGTATCTTGATTCCCTATTTTTACCAGGAGGGGACTTTCCCCCGAGTGTCGCTATCCTGCACATGTATCCTTGCATTGAGCATAGGTATGTTCCACTACTTGGAACTAGTTTGTTTTCCCATATGACACTCATCTCCTCCTAGTGTGTAACTATAAAGCAGTTTTATTCTTTTTCAATATTTTTAAATATTTCAAAAAGTCCAAAAAAAATAATTAAAAAAAAACAAAAAGCCGGACAAGGAAATATGTTATCTTTTGGCAGCTGTCGAGTTGTGTCGCCTTCGAACAGAGCACTATATATCACATCCATTGGTTGGGTTTATAGTTTGAATTTAGGAGCTGTACTCATTTATCTGAGTTTATCTCCTCCGACTGGTTAAGCTTCCAGTCCCCATGGAGCCTCTGTCGATGCCTTCTGTGTCACAGAGATGTCCCAATTTTGTATATCCATTCCATGCTGCCTTTATTCAGTCACCATTCGCCGTTATGCTCTCGTTCAAAGGAATTTTAAACCTGAGTCATCCATTCCTCAGTTATCTTAAATTTGCATGTCGGCCATTCCTCAGTTATCTTGACTTTGCATGTCAGCCATTCCTGGTATAGTTACTGGTTCATGCACCTTATGATTGAGTCCTTCAAGATTATACAACTTTGCTGAGTACCTTGTGTTGGATGATGGGGGATGCCTTAATTCCCTCCTTCCAGTGGATTTCATCCCATCGACTTCAGATCATTTATTCTAGGATTGGAATCTAGAGTCATTTTTGAGTGCCTTGAGACTTGCAGTCATCAGTGGCAGGTTCTCTCGCCATCGACAGTTTTTGGGAATACATTAATGTCCCCTGATCGATGGATCCTCTCAAGTGTTCGACCTCAACACATCTATTTGCACTTGTTATTTTTCACTCTAGTACCTTGATTCCCATTATTATTATTGGTGGGTGATCTCGTGTTTGTTAACAGTATACGTCAATGATCGGTAATCAGATGATGGACTACTATGTTCGACCTCAACACCTCTATTCACATAGTAGGACTTGTACTCATAGCAGTTTGTGTAGAAGAACTTCCAGATTGGTGGCATCTCTTATATGCTACCTCCTTGATTATGCCAGTGTTCATGAGATTTCAGCTCTCATGACTTGATTCCAGTATATGTCAGACATTTCTAGCTATTATGGAGATCTTGATCCAATATATATCTTCAGCCATTATGGAAATCATGATCCTTTGTATATCTTCATCATGGAGATTCTAATCTATGTATATTGTACATGGCGATGACCACTTATGTAATATTTTGTATCATGCCTATTCATGGCCATTGTACTCTTATGTATCCGGGATTGCTATATGTATTTGTAGTTATGTGCAGAGTTGTGTCATTGTACTATGTTGATTGGGTGGCTGGTCTTCCATTTTCACTCCACTTCTGGGATGGACTTATAATGTATTTCGGTCATTGTATGACCCCTCTGACCTCACACATTAGGGGGCATTTGTTATAGCTAATTTTACCACACCAGGTGAATCACACTTGTATGGCCTTCCCCTGTCCCTCTACAGACTCCTTAGACCCCTTGGACCATTTTTTGCCCTTTGATGTTTCCTAGACCATCCCTAAAAACATGTGAAAATTGCTATACGTGATTTTTAAACCCCTTATCGCGTATATATGCGGGTTTGACTTTTAAATTTTCATATGCTTAGCTAAGACATCAGTACTTCATTTCATTTTCATAACAAAAACATATAAACAATATCACTGAATGATAGACAAGCACAACCATACAAAAGGAACACAAAGATTTATCCTGGGAAAACCCTAAAGGGAAAAACCCAGCAAAAGCTTCCTCAATATAGATGCCCCAAAAAGATAAAAGATAAAAGATAAAACCAACAAGGAGATCAAAGCCTGATCCTCCTCCTTCTCCGGCTACTTCTCTTCTCCACTAATGTGCTACACAAGTGATAGTGTGTGTCTCAAATGAGAAGCACCACACCTCTATTTATATTCATCCATTCACTTTAACTAACTCATTTGACACGTAGGCGCGAGTTACACATGTAGGCTCAAGTAACCACACTGGGGTGCTAATGACCCACCTTTACAATTAGAGGGGACAACCTCATGACTCTTATTAGTTCTTCTGATTAGAAGCATCGGGGTACAAGATAATACAAGTGGTTCTCCCGATAGGACCATCAGAGACCACAAAAGATACATATAGAATATTCTTTGAAGTTACAATATTTCAACACTCCCCCTTAACGAGAAAGGTATTCTACAACAACATCAACAACAACAATAGTATGAGAGAGATAGAGGACATCATCAGCATAATTATGGTAACACATCTATAAATCATTGGAAGCTTTTCAACATTATGTAGTCTTCATCTTCAATCTTCAGTCTTCATCATCATTAATACTTTGACTGCTTCGATTAGCAATATCTTCAGCACTTTGACCTTTTGATCAGCATCATCTTCAACACTTTGACCTTTTGATCAGCAACATCATATTCAACACTTTTTCCTTTCGATCAGCAACATCATCTTCAACACTTTAACCTTTCGATCAGCAACATCATCTTCAGCACTTTGACCTTCTGATCAGCAACATCATCTTCAGCACTTTGACCTTTCGATCAGCATCATCTTCAGCACTTTGACCTTTCGATCAACAACATCATCTTCATCATACTCTGATATTTTGATCAGGAACATCATCATCATCATACTCTGATCTTTCAATCAGAAACATCATCATGAAAACATCGTCATCATGAAAACATCATTATTATCAAAACATCAACATCATCAAAACATCAACATCATCATCGTCAAAACATCAACATGATCCTTTCTTTCGGAATTACGGGATCAACATGTCTGTGGTACTCAGACGATCCTTCCTGTCGGAATTACGAGATTTAGGTCTTTACGGAGTTACTAGTGATCCTTCCTTTCGGAATTACGGGATCAACACATCTGTGGAACTTAGACAATCCTTCCTATTCGAATTATGGGATCAAGTCAATGATCCTTCCTTTCAGAATTACGACATTTAGGTCTTTACGGAGTTACTAACGATCCTTCCTTTTGGAATTACGGGATCAACACAGTTGTGGAAATCAGACAATCCTTCCTGTTGGAATTACGGGATCAAGTCTTTACGGAGCTACCAGTGATCCTTCCTTTTGGAATTACGGGATTTAGGTCATTACAGAGTTACCAATGATCCTTCCTTTCGGAATTACAGGATTTAGTTCTTCACGGAGTTACTAACGATCCTTCCTTTCGGAATTACAGGATTTAGGTCTTTACGGAGTTACTAACGATCCTTCCTTTCGAAATTACGGGATCAACAAATTTGTGGAACTCAGACAATCCTTCCTATTGGAATTATGGTATCAACACATCTGTGGAACTCAGACAACCCTTCCTATTGGAATTACGGGATCAATTCAATGATCCTTCCTTTTGGAATTATGGGATTTAGGTCTTTATGGAGTTACTAACGATCCTTCCTTTCAGAATTATGGGATCAACACAGATGTGGAACTCAGACAATCCTTCCTATTGGAATTACGGGATCAACACATCTATGGAACTTAGACAATCCTTCCTATTGGAATTACAGGATCAATTCAATGATCCTTCCTTTCGAATTACGTGATTTAGGTCTTTACGGAGTTACTAATGATCCTTCCTTTCAGAATTACGGGATCAACACACGTTCTCGAGTACCGAAGTCACCGGATCCGTTCTGAACCGAATTTCAAGGATGATACAATCCTACCACCTTCTCGATGACCAAAGTTCACTGGATCCGTTCTGAACTGAAGTTCAAGGATGATACAATCCTGCCACCTTCTCGATGATCGAAGCTCACCGTATCCATTCTAAAATAAATTCCAAGGATGATACAATCCCGCCACCTTCTCGATGACCAAAGTTCACCGGATCCGTTCTGAACGAAAGTCCAAGGATGATACAATCCTACCACCTTCTCGATGACCGAAGTTCACTGGATCCATTCTGAACCAAAGTCCAAGGATGATACAATCCTACCACATTCTCAATGACCGAAGTCACCAGATCACTTCTGGACATATGTCCCAGGATGATACAATCCCTCTTCATTCTTGAAGACCTAGGTCTCCAGATCACTTTAGGGCAAGTGTCCGGGGATGATACAATCCCACTGTAACATCACTACTACCCCTTTCAGGGAAGGTCATTCTGAACCACACCAATCTTGTCTCGAAAGTGTTCGAACTTTACTCAAGATAGAGGCTTTGACAGTGCATCATCATCTAAACCATCTTCATCTACATCTTCAGTATGTGAATACTGAACTATCACCATCTGTATCTCCAATATGTGAGTACTGAAAGCATCATCAGATCACCATCATCTGCATCTACAGTATGTAAATACTGAAACATCATCTTATCTTCAGTATGGGAATACTGAAATCATCATCATCTCTATATTCAGTATAGAAATACTGAATCACCATCATCTGTATCTACAGTATGTAAATACTGAAACATCATCATCTGCATCTTTATCTTGAATGTAGAAATACCGGATTTCTATGTGTGATGACAGAACATAGGGTTCTCTGTTATCACAACTCTCGTTATCACATAGAATCAATGTAGTATCCATCTTTAGTTCAAAGAGACTTGATATCAGCTTTCGAAGCCATATGGATTCACAACTTAGCAGATCAATCTGCTATGTATTCTGCTTTAGCCATGCTACAAGAAACACTGGACTGTTTCCTGCTAAACCATGAACTCATAGTAGACCCCAAAGAAAAGCATCTACCTAATGTGCTTTTCCTATCCGAGATACTTCCAACCCAATTTGCATCTATGTATCCATACAATCTATACTCATGGCTACCATCATAATATAAACCAAAGTCTATAGTCCCTTTCAGATATCTCATCACATGTTTTGCAGTTACTAGGTGAACCCGTCTTGGTTGAACAAGATATTGACTTAAGGTGTTCACTGCAAAACAAATGTCTGGTCTGGTATTTGTTAAGTACATCAATGACCCAATGATCTGTCTATAATGAGTCATATCCACTAACTCTGATGCATCATCAAATAACAGCTTCAGGTTGGAGTCCATGGGTGTGGCCATGGCTTTGCATTCCAACATATTGAATCTCTTCAATATCTCTACCGCATACTTTCCCCGGTTGAGAAAGATTTCTTCTAAACTTTGCCATACTTCCAGACCTAGGAAATAATGCATTAACCCAAGGTATTTCATCTCAAATTCTTCTGCTAGTTTCTTCTTGCTTTCCGTAATCTATTTCTCATTCCCTGTCAAGGATAAGTCATCCACATATAATAACAGGATGACAAGTTCATCTTCTAAAACCTTGAGATAAAGGTTAGGATCAGCTTTACTCTTGGTAAATCCCATGCTTGACAAGAAACTATCTATTCTTCCATACCAAGCTCTGGGATCTTGCTTCAGGCCATAGAGGGCCTTCTTCAACTTGCATACGTGATTCCATCTGGCTTCAACTTCAAATCCTTGTGACTATTTGATGTAAAACTCTTTCTCAATCATACCATTAAGGAAGGCTTGTCTTTACTTCACCATAGAAGAAACTACCATGATAATATTGAAGGAAGTGTACCTTACTTCCTGGAGTAAGTGTCTCTTCAGAATTAATTCCCTTTTTATGAAAGAAACCTCTGGCCACAAATCTTGCTTTATACTTCTCAATACTTCTGTCAGCTGCATGCTCTATTTTGTATATCCATTTGCAGGATACAATACTCTTTCCTTCTGGTTTGGGAACTATATCCCATACATCATTCTAGTATTATTTCATCATAACATATTCCATGAGTTCGTCTTGTCAGATCATCAACATATCCTAGTCTTCTGCATTAAACTTTAAAGGTTGGAACCCACTTTACTCTTGGTAAAGTCTCGATCCATCATGTCGTATCATGTCGAACTCAGATATATTCTGTAGTCACTCCCCCTGAAGTGGAGTATTATCTTCCTTCTTCATTATGTACAGGTGGTTCTATGCTTGATATATACTGGTCAATAGAGTATGCCATGTCATAGTCTATTCTTTCTGAGGCAAATCACGAACCTTTCTTTGTACACTTGTTCTTGTAGATCCATATGGAGAATACTATGTACTTCCCTTTATGTCTCGAAATCATATCGTATACATCATTCCCCATGACCAACTATTATTCTTTGATCATAGTTTATTTCATAGCATTCTTTTCTTCATCTTGAGTTATCTCTCATACCCATGGTGGTCTTCATCCTTTGAGGTGGATCTACCACTCTCTGAAGCTCTTTCTTCCGTGATGGTGTCTCTGACCCTGGGAGCTTCAGATTCATGTTTATTGAATTGTCATCACTTGTTCTTCGAAACAAGTCTCGTCCTTATTTTCTTGTAGGAGGTTGTACATGACCTTTCCTACAATTCAAATGCACCATTTGCATGGTTAGAACTATTTCATAAAACATATGCATAACGACAAATTCTTATGCATCATGCAACTATTTAGTCAATACAACATTCATCCATATCTCACAGAAACTTTCTAGATGCCTTCCATCTCTACCATGACATCATTGAGATTGTGCACTAATCCAATATGTCAGCAAATAGGTTTCATTATAGATAAGTAACAATGGATATTTGTATAGAACCATGAGCTACTTACCCATCACATGCATGCAAACAACACATCAACTGAATATAATTAAATGCATAACAAAACAATATCATTAAATGACAATTGAATACTTATCTTTTGTTTGTTTTGTGGGTAGGCTCCTTCTTGATCATTCTGCTTCATCATCTTCTTCATCCATGAAATCATCATTTCTTATCCAAATGATAAGATGGATAAGAGGTTCATCAAGAATTGAGTTCTTCATATTCCTCATCGCTTGAGGGATCTTCTTTGAATGGTGAGAGCTTGATCTTCAATTTGCTCCCATCTTTCTTCTTCTCTTCTTATGAGTCGAGCTTCTTCTTCTTCCCAGAATCAACTGAAAGTAATAACTTCCTTTTGGTACACATTCCTCGCATGAATGAGTCCCATGATCATGGGAGGCCATTCAAAGTGGCTATCACCACTTCTGCATTCTATACTTCTTTTCCTACCGCTTCAAAATGTTATGCATTCTGGATCTTCACATTCTTCAACTGTTTTCTCAAATCCATCTTCTGAATTATGTTCTTATCTTCAAATAGCTTGATCAAGGAATCAAACATCTTCGGTGTCTCTAGGGAAGATACTTGTTGTACAAGTTGATCCGTGATTAAATCAACAATGATCTTCTCGGCCTTGATCAAGTTCTTCTTGTGTAAGGCTTTGAGGCTCATCTTCCTCTAGAACTGGAACCTCTGTACTCATGTAGGTGTCCAATTCATTTTCTTCAAAGAGATCAAATACTTCCATGCTTGGAAGTTTTTAACTTCAACAAGCTTATCATCAAGCTGATGTGATAGATCACTTTGAAATGAGAACCTCAAATCCAAATAGCAAAAGATTAGATCTTACTAATTTAAGGTGTCCATCCTGCTTCCGGAGCTGGCTGATCTAGGGCTTGTCAGAGGAACCCTAATTTTCAAAACTTGGAATATTTCAGATATTATTAGATATAAAGATATATATCTTCAAATGGAGCTGTCCACTGTACTCCTTTTCTGAAAACAGTGGAGGGAAGCTCCCGGAACAGGAAGCCCTAGTTTTCCAATTTCTTCTACAGAAATGCCTGTTACTGTTTCTGTGATATCTCCGAAATTATTGCTCCTATGTGTCTGAAATTTGACACTAAGGTAACCTTGCATTTCCTTTTTACAACATCACAATTTTTATCAGAATTGGTTTTACCAATTTGAATTTATGATCATTTTCCCAAGGTGACCTGGTACAGGACTGTTCAGAATAGTTCCGTTGTATGGCATGCCACGTGTCTCTGGTTCATCCTCAGGTTCTGCAATTTGGATCAAATAAATTACAGGCTGTCCAATTTCTGGAAAATCTTCAAGAATTCCATTTGGACCTCTGTATCCCATGATACAACAGTTCTCCCCAGGTGTCCTGTTTAGGGATGAATTCTAGAAGAGGCGGGAACCCTAACTTGGAGGGATCATATCTCCCAGAATATAGTGAATCTGAGGCTGAATTTTGGACACAGTGTAAATCAGGGTTCTATCTTTGGCCTCTGCAATTTTCAACTCCCGATCCTTTGCCAATATTAGGATATAGAGAATGTACCAAAACTTAGAAGTTTTAGTATTTAGGGTTTTTCCAGATCGGGGTCAAACTAGGGTTTGACTTTTCCAGAGTTTCACCCAACCAAATTTCTTGATCCAGGTCTTTAAACTTAGATTTTGATGAGGAGAACAATCCTATGATGGGCTCACTCAAAAATTCCTCTTCTGTAGAAAGCCCTAATTTTCCGCATGAAAACTGAAAATGCTCGAAATCGAATTCCGCTTCGACAGAAAGATGCGCCCTTCAATGGAGAGTCAGTATAGCCTTATTTTGCTGATCGATTATGGATAGAGACCCTAAAAATAAGAATCCCTAGATTCTTTAGCTGCACAATGTCTTCTTTCAGGGTGGCTCTGATACCATGTTAAATTTTCATATGCTTATCTAAGACATCAGTACTTCATTTGATTTTCATAACAAAAGCATATAAACAGGATCATTGAAAGATAGACAAGCACAACCATACAAAAGGAACACAAATATTTATCCTGGGAAAACCCTAAAGGGAAAAACCCAGCAAAAGCTTCCTCAATATAGATGCCCCAAAAAGATAAAAGATAAAAGATAAAACCAGCAAGGAGATCAAAGCCTAATCCTCCTTCTTCTCCAGCGACTTCTCTTCTCCACTAATGCGCTACACAAGTGAGAGTGTGTGTCTCAAATGAGGAGAACCACACCTCTATTTATATTTATCCATTCACTTTAACTAACTCATTCAACATGTAGGCTCGAGTTACACATGTAGGATCAAGTAACCACATTGGAGTGCTAATGACCCACCTTTACAATTAGAGGGGACAACCTCATGACTCTTATTAGTTCTTTCGATTAGAAGCATCGGGGTACAAGATAATACAAGTGGTTCTCCCAATAGGACCATCGGGGACCACAAAATATACATATAGAATATTCTTCAAAGCTACAATATTTCAACATTGACCTCTAGAACCGCGTACATCGGGATGTGGACAAAATCCAAATCCTTTTGAAGTTTTCCTTGACATGGATCTAACTCACTTGTCTCTTGGCCTTCCATATGCCTTGAGATCGCTTGGATTTGACCTTTCATTACCCCATTGAAAATCTATATAAGGAACCCTTTGGATACATTGAAGGCATAAGAGAATTGAGAGCAAAGGAACTATAGTCCATTGTTGTCGGAACTTGTGCTTGATTTTGCATCCCTTTGTCCCTTGGAGCACTTTGGTGTTCTTCCAAAGCTTGCCTTTTGCTTGTGAGCTTGCTATTGAGATATGGAGGATTGAGGCGGTGGGGGCGCAAGTGGGGGATTCAGTTTCTCTGATTCATAGACGTGCTGACAAGGTTGTATTCATTGTAATCTCTGATTTTATATTAATAGAAATATCTTTTCCTGTCCAATAATGTATGTTTGAATGAATATTTTATCCATGGATGATTTCAAATTCTTATACATTGTTGATTATATATGCTAGAGTAGATCTAACACCAATATATAGTATGCTTGTCTTGTTTACTTATTGTTGAGGAAATGATTCATCAATTCAAGCTGAAGTTGGAAATATCAACGGGGATCTACTTCAACCGTCCGGAATAAGGTACAAATTTTGATCCTTTAGTGTTAGATATTTGATTTCTCTTACATATTGGAAAGGATTGATTTCTAGAGTCAAGATGTCTATTGTGGTCCCCTAAGCCATAGGAATTTCTCTCCGAACAATCATCTTATCACCTGTATGTCAATTAGTAATCCAAAATCCTTTGATTATGACACTATTGTTGGAGAGTTGTTATTAGAAGAGAAACATAGGAAGAATATTCAAGAAACTTCTACATCATTAGTAGTAGTGACTAAAATCTTATTGAGTTAATGAGAGAAGAGTTCGAGATAGACATTCAGTTCAAAGTCAAAATCAAAGAAGGTTAAGATCAGGTGTTGGTTTTGCAACAAATCTGGTCATCTAAATAAATATTGTTGGGAGATAAAATATCTAAGGAGGATTCACCCCAAGATCATTCTAGAAGGAAGCAAATGTAGCAGAAGGAAGTCTATAAATGGTTGATGAGGTACTGTCTATTTCCAATGTCCACCAACATCAAAATATTTGGCTATTAGATTCTGGCACCTCCCACTATATGTGTCTTCACAGATGTTGGTTTACATCATATCAATCAATTGATGAAGGGGTTGTTTATATGAGAAATGACATTTCATATAAAATTCTTGGAATCAAAAGCATCAAAATTAGGATGTATGATGGCACTAAGAAAACATTGAATAAGGTGAGGCATGTTAGTGAACTAAGAAAGAATCTTATATCTATGGGAGTTTTGGATGTTGCTAGTTACAAGTTTGTAGTTTAAGGTGGAGTTATGAAGGTTTCCAAGGGCATGTTAGTTGTCATGAAAGCAATAAGGATCAAGAACCTATACAATCTAGAAGGGAGTTGTGAGGTAAGTCAAGTAAAAGATGTGTCTGAAGTTACAAGTGGCCATGCTCGTCTATCGAACCAACGCTTGGGACATATGGGTGAGAAAGGGTTGAAGGTAATTATGGATCTTAAGTTACTCCCTAGTATGAAATTTCTGAATTTTAATTTTTGCAAGCACTATGTGTTTGGTAAAAAGGATAGAAAAAAAAGTTTAAAACAGGAGGGCATGTTAGCAAAGGTATCATAGATTATATTCACTCTGATTTTTGGGGTCCATCCCATACAATTTCATATGCAAGATCATCATACTTTGTGACATTTATAGATGATTATTGCAGGAAGGTTTGGGTCTATTTATTAAAGAGAAAATATTATGTATTTAATGTATTTAAACAGTTTGGGACTTTGGTTGAAAAGATAAAAAGTAGGAAAATCAACTTTTTAAGCATTGATAATGGAGGTAAGTTCACATCTAAGGAGTTTGACAATTATTGCAAGGAAGATAGGATCGAGAGGAATAAATCCATGGTCTATACTTTGCAGCAAAATGGTGTCGTTGAATGCATAAATAGGACTCTTCTAAAGAGAGCAAGGTGTATGCTCAGTAATGCCATGTTGTAGAAAAAATTATGGGCGAAGGCAATTATTATAGCATTCTATATGGTAAATCAATCACCATCAACTACAATAGATTGTAATATTCCTGAAGAGGTATGGATAGGACACCCTTGTGATTATTTGAATATCAAAGATTTGGTTGTGGTGCTTATGCTCTAGTTCCAAACAATTAGCATTATAATTTAGATATGAAATGAAAGAAGTATGTATTTGTTGGATATGGTGATGGTGTCAAGGGATACATATTGTAGGATCTTACTTCCCACAATATCATCATTAACATAGATCTTATATTGGATGAAATTTCACTCATGAAGTCATATTTGGAAGTTGGTGAAATGAAATAGGTAGAAGAAACACATATTAAACAAATTCAGTTGTAGACTCAGTCATCTATAAGAGAGGAGGATCATGAATTTTTTCATGAACATTCTCATGAAGAAGCTCTCGAAGAAGAACATGTAGAGATGGAAAGTTTCCAAGAAATTGAGGAATTGTCATAACCATATTTGCGAAATTATACATGGGTCATAAATTTTGCAAAAAGGTATGATGATTTTGTTACATCTGTTGCTTTGATTAATAATGGTGGAGATCCTAGTTGTGATCGAGAACCAATGAAGGTGTCTGATTGTAACATCTCCTAATTTACGGAAAAAATACTATCTGTAACTCTATAATTTCTTAGGAAGATAAATCCATGAGATGTTATACTTTATGCTTTATCAGTTGTTACAACAAATAAAATGTGAATTAAATTAGAATGCAAGACTCATAAGACTATGTTTAGTGTTTTCAACAACATTTCCTTTTTACGACAATACTTTGATGCATCGTAATGTAATGTAGTCACTACTTAATTGCTGCTAAAACTACTTTTATGTTTTGTCGGTTGAAAATGTTGTAAAAGTTGTTTTTGTTCTTTCATCCTTGACACTACCTATAAGCTAGGAAAAGGAGGGTCACAAGTCTTACTTAGCCTTTACGGCTAACACAGAATCCTCATTCTCCTTATGCAGGTGAAAGTGACTAAGCTTAAAGCTTCCTAACTAAAGAGGAAAAGTCCTAAGCTAGGGTACACCAAGGGGTTGTACATATACATATCATCAAACCGTACAAATCCAAGTCATAAATCGAAACTTCATACAAATTCCACCAAGCCATAGTATATGTTATTCCATGATCCATATTTCATAACAAAACTTATCAAATTTCCATCACATGGAACCTTACAAAATTACATAAGACTCTAAAATGAAACAAAGGTTGACTATTCGAAAACAAATGAAGGTTGAAATGATTTGTAAAGGTATTGAATTAAATGGTTTCAAATGCAGGCCATGTGGAGGCATTAAAAGCACCGACTGGTGGCAATTTGACATAGTATGAAACCCTAGGGGTTTATTGTGTCTCGAGAAGTGTAAGCTTGTCCTTGAAGCCTTGTCTCGTGAGGTTTTTGGTTTTTTCTATGTGGGGTTCTACTGGCCTTTTGTTTTCACTGCAATGTAGTTTAACTTTGTTTTTCAAAGTTGGAGGAGCCGAGGCGATTGACTCCCAACCTTCCTCCTCCTCGTCTTCCTACTGATTGATGTTTTTGTGGCTCTGTTCAACGGTGGTGGATGGATTCCTTCTACGAAGATAATTATTTTTAGAAAATTCTTGAAGGGTAAGCTTTTTTATTTGTCTTGCAAAATGTATCAAACTATTTATGTCAGGTTTTCCTTTGGATACTTCCTAAAGTAAACCTCCATCTTGTTTATGTGCAGAGACTGTGTGGATGGTTATTATAATTAGCTTCGGATGAATGCTGTGTGGAGTAGAACAACTTGCGACCCGGTAAGACATGTTACCTACCTTCTCGTGGCTCCGAGACTAGTAGCATTGTGGCTAGTCTTGTGTTTTCATGGCATAATTTTGGGACTTCATCTCTGCGATTGTCTTTTCTGCGTGAAAGTGATAACTCTCTTTGGTAAAGTCAAGAGGCATTTAAACTTGATAATGTATGGCATAATCCTTCGACTGTGGATTTGTATTGACTATGCCACATCTATTTAGTGACAGGGTTTACAATTCACTTTCGATGTATTTTGGACAGTTCTACTACTATCATTTTCAACAATGTAAAAGTTTGTCTAATTTGCAAGAAACCCATGAGGGTGTGAAGTTTATTTAATACCATGTTGCGTTTAGTTTAGCAGTACTATAGCATTGTTTTTATTATACATAATATTATGGCTATGAGGGGTTTTGTACATTTTTGCAGTAGATGTGTATTGTAATAAAAACACTCTATTTTGATTATTCATAATGTAAATGATTCAGTCTTGTTTGATTTTACAGTTTTGTGGTTGTTTTTATAAAACTAAATGTGGACATGAGTCCTTTACCCTGTCATGAATGTTTTTGAAAAGAGCCGCAGGGGCACTGTCAAAATGATACTGCTTTTTACTATTTAAAAAAAGGGCTTTTATAATAATTGAATTAAGCCCCAAGGTTGTTGCAATTTTATTCTATGCGTTTTTTTAAGTGCAGAAGATAATACCAAATGGCCTTCAGCCTGTGACCCGAGCTGTGGCCTGTTGATAATCTCGATTTTATATTTCTAATAACATTTGGTAAAATATTGGGCCATAAGCCCTTATACTAAAATTGTGTTAAAATGAAAAAGCTTATCCGTATTTGATCTATAAACCTAGTTTAATTACTATTTAAATTTTGAAACTTATTTATCCTAATTGTAAACTATAGTTTAGGTTGTGAGGCCAAAGCTCGGCCGAACAATGGAATCTTGATTTATCTATCTATCTATATATATACTATATAACGTTATAAGTTTTTTATATTGATTTCGATTCATTGTTTTGATAAATGTGTTTATAATACCTATTTATATTGTTTGTTTGTTAAATAAATCATGGAAGAGAAACTGTAAGGTTTTGGAAGAAATTCTGTAGGAGATTTAAAACTAAATTTCTTTAAAACCCTGGTATTGATGGGATATAACGTCATAAACTAATATTACCAATTAATATTAATATAACTAGAAAACCACAACATAGAAGACATGTTTGACCTAAAAACCTGGAATAATGGACATCAAAACTAACTATAACATTACAACTTCATTTTCCTAGCGTGATACTGAAAGATAAACTTGTGTAGTTACATAACATACTTCAACAAGCAAAGATACAGAGGTATAATTAAAACATATATAAATATATATAGTTAAAATTTTGTAGATATAGAACATACTTCAACAAACAAACATAGATAAATATAAACAATTAGAACCTGGATAATTTGTAGAAGGGGGAAAAAAACCCAAAAAATACTGTTCCACCCAACTGTCTACCAAAGCATCCAAGAGTACTTGCTTAGGATCCTCGAGCCTATTCACTAAACAACTAAGACGAAGATCATTAGATAATAGCACACACAACAACCTATTGTAACTTAGCACTCAATAGAAGACTTACTCAACAATTCCACTTTAGCTATCCCCTCATGAAATTCCTTGTGTGCATGAATTTTTAGTTTGCAACAGTCACAAGGTTCATTCACTTAGAATTAGAATGTAGTAGTGAGCCTCCTGCTCAATTTGACGATATTTATAAGATTGCCGAGGTTTTTGGGTCAGTTTTGGAATTAAATGAGCCACCGACTCAGTTACCCCTCTCATGGAACATGACCACAATTTTATGGATTATGCTTCATGCAACGTATAGAAAGTTAAATGCTAGTGATGCCACTTGTCAACCAACCTTCTACAACTGTTCATTCCTCCTAGTGGGTCAATGAACACTCATTCAACAGTTTCCTTTGGATAGGTATGTCTTATATTTAATTATTAAAATAAATAATTCTTCAATTACAATCATCCTTGACCAACTTGGTCAAAAAAACTTTACAATAAATTTAACATAATGTTTTCTGAAATAAATAAAAATATTTATTTTTCAGTTCTAGGTGTGTTACAAACACCCCCCTTAAGTTCAAAATCATCCTTAATGTTGCTTAAGTTTATTATGAGTCTTCATGGAACAGAGCTGGATATGCCACCCGCATATCACTCTCCAATTCCCAGGTTGCTTCATCTAGAATGAGGTGTTTCCATTGCACCTTTACCTGTCCAATGGTGCGATTTTGAAGAAATTTTTTCCTCTTATCAAGAATATAGTCCGGTTCCACCTGAAAAATCTCCTTTGGGTTCTACCTGAATCACATTCTAGTCGATCACATGAGTAGCATCGTGTACATACTTTTTCAATATGGAAATATCAAAGACATTATGTATTCTAAGATTAGGTAGAAAAGCTAACTGATATGCCCCTAGCCCCACTCTTTCCAATATTTCGAATGGTCAACCATACCTGGGTGCTAATTTAGCAAAAATCCCTAGTTTAAAGGATTTCTTTCTAGGTTTTACCTTAACAAATACATGCTCACCAACTCATAATTATTTCGGAGTTCTTTTAATGTTTGGATGACTCTTTTGTCTGTCCTGATCCGTTTTCAAATTGTTTTGTACCTGTTTCATTTTTAGTTCCAGTTATTTTAACAAGTCAGGTCCTAACATCAATATTTCAATTGGATTACTCCATCTAACAGGAGTATTACATTTCCTACCATATAATATTTCAAAAGGACAAAGTTTAGTTGAATCTTGATAATGATTATTATATGCAATTTCAACTAAATGCAAATAATCTTCCCACTTCTTGGGATAGTCTCTAACATACATTCATAACATCTCTTCTAGTACTTGATTGACTCTTTATGTTTGTCCATCATTTTCGGATGATAAGCAGTACTGGAATTCAATTTAGTATTTAGTGTTTTAAACAAGGATTTTAAAAAATTACCAGTAAACTTAATATCTCTATAAAAAATTATTACCTTTGGAATTCCTTGCAAACGAAATATTTCCTTCATAAATATGTCAACAATGTTAGCATCTTTATGAGTTGTTTTAATAGGTATAAAGTGTGCTTTCTTGCTTATTTTTTCCACAACTACCATTAACGAATCATTTTGTTTCAGATTTTTAGGAAAACCAGTTATAAAATCAAGACTGATGACTTCTCATTTCCAATTTGGAATTTGTAATGGTTGTAAAAGGCCTCCTTGGTGGTTTAGCGGTTTAGCTTTAACTTGTTGACATTCTATACACCTAGCTATAAATTCAACAATTTTGTTTTTCATATTAGGCCAGAAATACTCTTTTCTCAACATTGTTATAAGCTTTTGATACACCGGATGTCCAGAATAAGGATTTTTGTATACTTCATTCAAAATTAACAATTTAATTTCTGGTATGTTAGGCACATAAAGTCTGTTTTTATACAACATTAAGCATTTTTAATTTAAACTGTAATCTGATTTTACAATTTCAGATTCATGTTGAGTTACTTTTTCTCTTAGATTTTGGTATTCTGTCCAATTTTATTCCTTCTTCCAATTTATCATCTAATTTAGTTTTATAACTGTGAATGGAAGATATGAAACATGTTATCACATTTCTGCTTAAGGAATCGACCACTTTATTTTTGTTTCCATTGATGTGTTTGATTTCAAAATCATATTTGCTAAGAAAAGCTAACTATGTAGATTATGCTGTGCTCATATTTTTTTGATCAAACATATACTTCAAGATTATATTATCAGACATTAGCAAAAATATTTTATCCATTATATGATGGCACCACATTTTAAGAGCATGAATTATGGAAGCTAACTCTAAATCATAAGTTGCATAATTCTTTTCGTGTGTTTTTAACTTCTTTGATTCATAAGCAATTACATGACCTTCTTGTGTTAGTACTCCACTCAAACCTTCATTGCATGCATCGGTGGATACAATGAAATCTTTGTCTCGATCTTCTATTTTTAATATGGGTGTAGTAGTTAACAATTGTTTTACTTTATTAAAACTTACTTCACACTTTTGATCCGAGACAAATATTTTTCCCTTTTTTCTGTAATGATGTTATAGGATTTTCAATTTTTGAAAACCTTCTATAAATTTCCTGTAATAACCTGTTATTTCCATAAATGATTGTACATCAGTTACATCATTGGGAACATGCCAATAAATTATTGCTTTTATCTTATCCAGGTCTACTGATATCCCTTTTTGGATATCATGTGCCCTAGATATTATATCTTATCTTTATAAATTATCATTTATTGAATTTAGCATACAATTTATGTTCTCTTAAAACGTGTAGTATTATATGCAAGTGTTCGCTAGCTCTTCTTTTGTCTTAGAATAAATTAATATGTCATCTATAAACACGACTATGAATTTATCTAAGTATTTTCTTAAGACATTGTTCATTAAGTACAGAAAAGTTGTTGGAGTATTCGTTAGCCTAAATAGCATAACCAAAAACTCATAGTGTTTGTATCTAGTTCTGAAAGCAGTCTTAAAAATATCTTCGTCTTTAATTATGACTTGATGATATCCAGATCTCAAGTCTATTTTTGAAAATATTGTCGCTCTATGTATTTGATCAAATAGATCATCGATGTGGGATAGAGGATACTTATATTTAATTGTCAATTTATTTAGTTGACGGTAGTCTTTACATAAGCATAATGTATCGTCTTTCTTCTCGACAAATAAGACAGGTGCTCCCCAAGGGGACACACTTGGTATTACATAATTATTATCTATTAGTTCTTGCAATTGTAATTTTAATTCATTCAGTTCTAAAATGTTCATTCAATAAGTATCCTTTGAATTAGGTACAAATCCTGGTACTAATTAGATCGTAAAATCCAGATCTCTTTTTGGAGGTAATCCTAGAATTTATTTCGAGAAAACATCTGAGAATTCTTGTAGGATTGGAATATCATGAAATTTCATCTTATCTTATTTATCCATATGCTCATTATTTATTATATGTACAAAAAATACTTTATAACCTTTCCTTACAACCTTTTTCATTTGTAAGGAAAATATTTTTCTAACAAAAACTTTCCTAGATATTCCTTTGATTGTAATCATTTCTCCTTTATCATTTAAACAAGTAAATGTTTTCTGAAAACAATTTAAAATTAATTGATGTGTTTCCAACCAATCCATAACTATTAAAACATCATAAGATCATAACGGTAGTATATTTAACTTGACTTGCATTTTGAACTGACTCATAAATAATTCACAACTTTTAACAAAATTAACTACATTCCTTTTAGTCCCTGTAGCTAGTTGGACCAGCCAAGACTTTTCAAACTTTTTCAAAGATAAATTGCATTTTTCCACTATGTTAAGTGACACATAACTTAAACTAGCACCTGGGTCAATCAGAATGGAAAAAAACTGGTTTTGTATCATACCTTGTACTTCCACCATGGAAGTCTGATGATCATCCTATCGATTCTTCAGGGCTTCATTTATTCTGGGAATTTCATTTTCTACATCTCCAACTATTTCGTCTTCCTGAATGGTATGCACGTTGTTGAAGTTCCCTTTTTTTATAATACTCGGCATAATGTGGTCCTTAACATTCCCAACAGTTTACAAGTTCATTATTTTTAACATAATTATTAGGCATATCCCTACCTTTTGGTGCTATAGTATTTTGATGTGTTTTATTTTTAAAATCAGTTCCTTGATAACTATTCTTGGATAAATTCCAAGAATTATTTCCAAAACTTTTATTAAACTTAAAACCTTTTCTCTTTTGGTTAAAGTTACTTGTTCTCGTATTCTTCTAGTTAGGTATGCTTTCCCTCTCTTTACTCTATTCATAACAGAAATCGGCTTTTCTCATTGCCTCTTCAAGGGTCTTTGGGTTATCAAATTCAATTATGTCCTTGAAGCTAGTGGGCATAAATCTTAAAAACCTTCGTATTTTAGGCTTTTCGTCAATTATATAAGGTACATATCATAGTAAACTTAGAAATGTGCTACTTAACTCTTTCATTGACATGGAACCCAATTTTAGTTCATAAAACTCTTTAGCTCTTTCTTCAAAGTACTGTTCAGATAAAAAATTCCTTTTAAAGTACTTTTTAAAGGCTCTCCATGTTAAATACTTTTCCTTAAGGTTTTTTACTCTTTTTATGTCTTGCCACCAGATGTCAGCTTTTCAGGTTCGGTTGTAGATAGCCATCCGAGATTTTAGTCTATTAGAGTAGTTATAAATTTGGAAGTTCTTTTTCATTTCCGATAACCAAGCCTTAGCTTCTTCACCCTTTTCTACTTCCCCGTTGAACATGGGAGGTTTAATCTTTTTAAATTCTCCTGAGATTTCTCCATAAGGTTTATACCTCCTTTTTCTAGGTTTATGGTCTCTTTGACTACTTTCACTTGTGTATTTATACCTTCCTGTATGCGACCTTACGTTAACTCCTGAAGAAGATTCACTATTAGAAAATTTTATTTTCTTACCCTTGTGTTTGTATGATATTGTTTCAGAATCAGTTTCATACCCATTCATTTTATCCTTTCCTTTGTTATGTATTTGTCTAGTAAAATCTGATTCAGTTCCAAAATTCTTTCATTATCTATTTTTACAGTTTGTAGCTCATCCTTTAACTCTTTAACTGTTTGCACTAACTCCGAAGGTGGATTATTTATTTCTAAATAAATGTTTTCTGGATTATTGTGATGAGATCCATTCTCAGCAGTTTTTTCAACACCTTCCATTTTCCCGCAAAACAAATTTTATATTTTTGTATAGAAATAAATTTAAAGCATGATTAGTATATTTGTTTCTAGTTTGTATGTGAGTGAGCCAATCAAGCATAGTGTTAGGAAACTTGCTCTGATACCACTTGTAACATCTCCTAATTTATGTAAATAATAATAATAAATTACTATCTCTAGCTCTGTAATTTCTTAGGAAGATAAATCCATGAGACGTTATACTTTACTCTTTCTCAGTTGCGACAAAAAATAAAATGTGACTTAAATTAGACTGCAAGACTCATAAGACTATGTTTAGTGTTTTCAACAACATGTCCTTTTTACGACAATACTTCGATGCATCGTAATGTAATGTAGCCACTACTTAATTGTCGCTTAAAATACTTTTATTTTATGTCAGTTGAAAATGTGGTAAAAGCTGTTTTTGTTCTTTCAACCTTGACCCTACCTATAAGCTAGGAAAATGAGGGTCACAGGTGTTACTTAGCCTTTATGGATAACGTAGAACCCTCGTTTTCCTTGTGCAGGTGAAAGTGACTAAGATTAAAGCTTCCTAGATAAAGAGGCAAAGTCCTAAGCTAGGGTTCACCAAGGGGTTGTAACTATACATATCATCAAACCATACAAATCCAAGTCATAAATTGAAACTTCATACAAATTCCACCAAGCCATATTATATGTTATGCAATGATCCATATTTCATAACAAACATTATCAAATTGCCATCACATGGAACCATACAAAAGTGAATAAAACTTTAAAATGCAACAGAGGTTGACTATTTGAAAATGGATGAAGGTTGAAAAGATGTGTAAAGGTCGTGAATTAAATGGTTTCACATGTAGGGCATGTGGAGGACTTAATGCGCCAACTGGCAAAAATTCAACATAGTGAAAAACCGTGGGGGTTTATGGCATCTCGAGAGTAGTGTAAGCTTGTACTTGAAGCTTTGTGTCATGAGGTTTTTGGTTTTTGCTTTGTGGGGTTCTTTCGGTCTTCTGTCTACACTGCAATGTATTTTAACTATGTTATTCAAAGTTGTAGGAGTTGAGTTGCTCGACTCCCAACCTCCCCCACCTCCTTTGCCTACTGGTTGATGTTTTTATGGATTTGTTCAAATAGTGGTGGATGGATTCCTTCTATGAAGATCAGCCTTTGCAGAAAAATATCGAAGGGTAAGTTTTTTTATTTGTCTTGCAAAATGTATCAAACTATTTCTATCAGGTTTTCCTTTGGATACTTCCTAAAATAAACCTCCATCGTGTTTATGTGCAGAGACTATGTGTATGGTTGTTATACTTAGCTTCAGGTGAATGTTATGTGGAATAGAATAAATTGTGGCCTGGTAAGACCTGTTACCTTCCTTCTCGTGGCTCCGAGACTAGTAGCATTGTGGCAGTCTTGCATTTTCGTGGCATAGTTTTGGGATTTCAACTCTGCGCTTGTCTTTTCTATGTGAAAGTGATAACTCTCTTTGGTAAAGTCAAGATGAATTTAAACTTGATAATGTATGGAATAATCCTTTGATTGTGGATTTGTATCAACTATGCCACATCTATTTAGTGACAGGGTTTACTATTCGTTTTTTAGTGTATTTTGGACAGTTCTACTACTATTGTTTTCAACAATGTAAATTTTTTTTTGATTTGCAAGAAACCCATGAGAGCTTGAAGCTTATTTAATACCATGTTGTGTTTGGTTTAGCATTACTGTATCATTTTTTTTATTATACATAATATTATGGTTGTGGGGGTTCTGTACATTTTTGCAGTATATGCGTATTGTAATAACAACGTTCTATTTTGATTATTGATAATGTAAATGATTCAGTCATGTTTGATTTTACAGTTTTGTGGTTGTTTTTATAAAACTAAAATGTGGTCGTGAGGCCTTTACCCTGTCACGAATGTTTTTTAAAAGAGTCGTAGGGCCACTCTCAAAATGATACTGTTTACTATTTAATGAAAGTGTTTTTATAATAATTTAATTAAGCCCTAAGGTTGTTGCGATTTTATTCTATGCATTTTTTTTAAGTGCAAAAGATAATACCATATGGCCTTCAACCCGTGACATGGGAAATGGCTTGTTGATAATCTCAATTTGGTATTTTTAATAATAGTTGGTAAAATATTGGGCCACAATCCCTTATGCCAAAACTCTACTAAAATGAAAACCTTCACTGTTTTTGATCTATAAACCTAGTTTAATTACTATTTTAAATTTTGAAACTTGTTTACCCTAACTATAAACTATAGTTTAGGTTGTGAGTCAAAATCTTGGTCAAAGAATGGAGTATTGATTTATATCTCTCTCTATATATAATATACCGTTATAAGGTTTTGATATTGATTTCATATCATTGTTTTGATAAATGTGTTTATAAGACTTATTTATATATAGTTTGTTTGTTAAATAAATCATTGAAGAGAAACTGTAAGGTTTTGGAAGAAATTATGTAGGAGATTTAAAACTAAATTTATTTAAAACCATGGTATTGATATGGGATATAATGTCATAAATACACATTACCAATTAATATTAGTATAACTATAAAACACAGCTGGGAAGACATGTTTGACCTAAAAACATGGAATAACATGAACATCAAAATTGACTATAACATTACAACTTCCTTTTCCCAGTGTAATACAAATAGTTAAACTTTTGTAGATACAAAACATAATTCAACAAACAAAGATGCATAGGTATAATTAAAACATAGATAAATATAAACAGTTAAACTTTTGTAGATACAGAACATACTTCAACAAACAAACATAGATAAATATAAAGAGTTAGAACCTAGATAATTTGTAGAAGGAGGAAAAACACCCAAAAGAGACTGTTCCACCCAACCGTCTCTTGAAGAAGCCAATTTTTCTTGCTTAGGATCCCTGAGAATGTTCACTGAATCACTAAGATGAAGATCACTGGATAATAACACACATAGCAACTTGTTGTAACTTAGCACTCAATAACAGACTTAACTCTTGATAATTCCACTTTAGCTATCCCCGCATCAAATTCCTTGTGTGCCTGAATTTTCAGTTTGAAGCAGTCACAAGATTCATTCACTTAGAATTAGAATGTATTAGTGAGCCTGATGCTCAATTTGATGGTATTTTTAAGATTGCCTAGGTCTTTGTGTCAGTTTTGGAATTAAATGAAAAACCAGCTCAGTTCCCCCTCTCAGGGAACATGACCACAATTTTAGGGATTATGCTTCTTGTAACAACTAGAAAGTGAAATGCTAGTGTTGCCACTTGTCAACCATCCTTCCACAACTTTCCATTCCTCCTAGTGGGTCAGTGAACACCCATTCAACAATCTCCTTTGGATAGGTGTCTCTTCTATTTAATTATTAAAATAAATCATTCTTCAATTACATTCATCCTTACCAACTTGGTCATAAAAAATTCACAATAAATTTAACATAATGTTTTCTGAAATAAAGAAAAATAGTTATTTTTTAGTTCTAGATGTGTTACAGTGTGTGTGCTAATTGGAAATTAGCAATGAAAGAAGAAATGGATGCCTTGGAAATAAATAAAACATGGGACATGGTGGAACTTCTAAATGACAAAAACGTTGTTGGTTGCAAGTGGGCCTACAAGATGAAGAAAGTTGTTGATGGAAAGGTTACAAAATACAAAGAAAAACTCGAAGCAAAAGGGTGCTCTCAGAAGGAAGATATTGATTTCCATGAAATATTTTCACGAGTTGTTAAGCATGTTTCTATTCGGTTAGTGTTAGCATTGGTTGCTTTACTTTATCTTGAGTTAGAGAAAGAAGATGTTAAAACTGCATTTCTACATGGATATTTAGATGATGACATTTACATGGAACAACCAAAACGATTTTTCCCAAATAAAAAAGTTAGATTGGTTTGCAAGCTCAGAAAGTCATTGTATGGTCTAAAGTAGTCTCCCGGGAAGTGGTACAAGAATCTTGATTCCTTCATGGTGAGACAAAATTTTACCAGAAGTTAGCATGGTCACTGTGTTTACTTTATACGGTTGGAAAAAGACATGTTCATTATCTTGGTGTTATATGTTGATGCTATCCTCATTGCAAGCAAGAGCATGGTTGAGATTAATAGGTTGAAGACTGAACTTGCTAGGACATTCGATATAAAGGATCAAGGAGCAACAAAACTAATCTTAGGCATGGAGATACACAGAGACAGAAAAAATGGTAAGATGTGTTTATCACAAGAGAAGTATGCAGAGAAAATACTTCAGAGATTTGTCATGGATAAGACGAAAATAGTTAACATCCCTTTGTCTTCTCATTATAATCATTATTTGAGTTTGTGTCCTAGTAATGATGAAGAAAGGCAGTGTATGTATCATGTACCATATGTTAATGCAATAGGAAGTATAATGTATTTGATGGTCTATACTAGACTAGACATTTCACATGTAGTTGGTGTTGTCAGTAGATACATGACAAATCCAGGAAAAGAGCATTGAGCAATAGTGAAATGGGTGCTTAGGTACCTCATAGGTACAAGGGATTATTGTATCACCTTTAATGGTTCAAGTGTTGAATTTTGCGGCTATGTTGATTCATATTTTGAAGGTGACTTGGACAAGAGGAGATCTGCCTCAAGTTATGTCTTTACTCTTGCAGGTAGTCCTATAAGTTGGATTTCAAAGCTACATGATGTTTCTTTATCTACTATAGAGGCATAATATGTATCTGCCTCATATGCTTGCAAAGAGGCAATCTAGTTGAAAGGTTTTCTTGGTGAGTTTGGAAGGGATACATAATAAGGTAAAACTTTTACGTGATAGTCAAAGTGTTATTCATTTGGATAAAAATCCAACTTATCAAAGTAAAACAAAACACATTGATGTGAAGTATCATTTTGTAAGACAATTTATTGATCAAGGTGGAGTACTTCTTGAAAAAGTCCACACTCAAAAGAATTGTGCAGACATGTTCACAAAACCAGTCACATTAGAGAAGCTACAGTGGTGCATAGCTTCACTTGGCTTGCAAAAAAATTGATCAAAGAGCAAGAGAAAGACCTATCAGGTAAATTGTTGTCAAGGTGGAGATTGTTGATATGGATGCAAACCAATTTCCTGAAAAGATAGGAGTTGGCATTTTTCGAGTTTAGCAACAAGTGTTTTTTCTTGGTTTATGGATTTAACATTATCTAGTTTTATGTATTCTAATTTTTTGTTGTTTTAAGGCAACAAAAAATAGAATGAGCAATTGTATATGATTATGTGTAAGTCAATAGAGGAAATAGATGATATTGAATATATATCGTTGGATTAAAAAAGAATATAATCTCCATGTTTGATTAACAATAATACTGATACATTTGCTTTGTGATGTTTCCCTCAAAAACCCTTTGGCACCCAAAATTCTATTATTTCACAATTTTAACTTGGATTTTGAAAAATTATAGTGGTATTTTTTCAAAATCATGCTATTTTTTATTTATTTATTCCATCTCAAATAATAAAAGTTTTAAAGTAAGCATTTTAAAATGAATATTCAATTGTGACTCAAAATTTTTGTAACATACATTTTTAACTATTTACTATTGGTAGTATCATACATTTTATTTAGTATTGATGAGTTTATTTCACTTAAGTGATAATGTCGAACTTTTCACATAAGTCTTGATGTGAACGATCTATGTATGAATGGGCTCTTTCTTTGTTTTGTTTGAATAATATATAGAGAAATTTCAAGGGACTAAACTATGAATCGTCTCTTTCTTTGTTCAAAGGGGCACTTTCTTTGTTTGAATAGTATATAATCGAAATATCTTTGTTTGAATAACATGGAAAAATTTCAACGAACAAGCACATTTTTATTTTATTATAATCAATTATCAAGTTTGTTTTATAGAACGAGTAACTGTATTTCCAAATCCGTGGGTTTTGAGATGGCATTCCATTAATTCATTCAATTGTTGACCTTTTTGGTTTAGGGAAAGATATGAACAATTTAGCTGTTACATCGAAGGTGTTATCACTTTTATTAATGCAATAACTTTAAGGCAATTTAAGGTTCTTATCATGCATGCACCTGTAATAAAATAATATGAGAAATAAAAAAAAAAATTAGGCATGGATAACTCAGAGTTGAATCTTTTAATTACAAGAATATGAGAAATAAAAAAAAAATTCCTTCCATTCCATTGCTATCTCTCAATCATTTGATTGGACTATCTTGATTCAGCCACAAACTATATGAGTGTGCTAATTTTAATTTGTGAATATATTTTACTACAATGATAAAATATTAAGATTTTTTATTTTTAATTTTTAATCAAAATTAAGATAAATAATTTTTTTACTATAAAATTATCTTCCATCAAACAAACAAAATGAAAGATTACAAAGATAAAGAAGAACTAATGTATTTTATTTTAGTGTTTCTTGGCTTTTATTTTTCAAAACTAACATGGAAATAAGTAAGTGGTTTTTGACCGTCTGCATATTTTTTACATATTAAAAATTAAGAAGCAGATTCAAAGAAATATAGTTTGCGTCAACTACGGGCATTTATTAAAAAATGGTGATCATCCACATATTGACTTGACTTCTTGTTTAACGGAGGAGAAATTTCAAGGATATGTACGTTGCACCAACAGGGGTTGCAAAGGAGTGTTATACCTTGGAGTCGTTCTAAATCTGGCATTCTTCACTTAGTCATGAAAGAGGTTTGATGGAGTGTTTTTGTTGTTTTATATAGGGAATTGCACATTTCTTGGTGTTGGTACAAGTTACAGAAGGAAAGTTTGGAGAAAAACATGGGTGATCCTGGTTTTGTTTCTGGATTTATTGGTGTGGGTATTGGTCAAGTAATCGAGCAGATCCTTGATGGCATAAACATTGTGGTTCGATGCAAGAAAGAATTAGCATCGCTTAAAGATCTTGTAATGAAAATCCAGCCTATCGTTGAGCAGATCCAGAAATACCGCCACGCAATTAACATGAAGAAGAAAGATAGGCTTTCCCCTGTCAATGGATGACTTAAAGATTTGGACGCCCTTCTCCAAGAAGCATCAGAGATGACGCAACGCTGCACAATACCAAGGTGTAACGTTTTTCTTCGTTATCAAATCAACATGAAGATCTCCGGTTTGATTTCACACATCAACGAACATCTCAGCCTGTCTCCTTTGGTTGGGTTGGCCCAAATTCCAGAGCTATTAGAAGAACAAAATCAGAAGCTTGTGCAGATTGGGGAAAGGTTACAAGCTTTGCCTTTTTCAAGCAGTTCTGCAAGCACGTCCCATGGCGTTCTTGCTTCAACCGGCTGCGCAGAGATGAAGCTTGTCCACGAGCCTTTTATAGTGGGACAACAGAAAGCTTTTCCAATTCTGAAATCTTTGGTGATAGATGAAGCAGAGGCGAAGAACATCGGCGTGCTTGGAAAGGGTGGGTCTGGGAAGTCTCTGGTTCTCAAGAGGCTCTTCAATAGAGAAAAAGTATGCAATCACTTTAGCGACGGTTTATTGCTTTGGCTGACTGCGTAACATCTTGGTTTTGAACCCGTTTGCATTAAAAATGTATATGATGTATATATTGTAATTAATCGTGGTGTGGAGCTAAAGGCAAAAGCCCCACCATCGATTTAATGTTTTATGTTCCGGCTATTAAAATAGTTGCCAATGGTATATCGTGCTTTCTGGCACATTATAATTTTTAGCATCATGTAAATATGCATTTTAATTAAAAACCCTAACCAGTGATGTCTATGCAACAAATAATGAGACGGGGGCATGATTTCCTAAGGTTAAGGAGGGGGAAATATTTAACCTTTGGGGCCAATGGGGAAAAACCAAATGTCAAAGGGAGTGCCCATGAAACAGCCAACTACCTTTCTTGTCTCACTCACCTAATCATTTAATTTTGCCAGAAATTAGTTGAAGTAGTTATTGCATGGGGATGGGAAGAGTATGGGCACGGAATTCGAATTTGGGGAAAACCCATTTTTGGGGAAAATCAATTTTGACTTTTGGGGCAAATAAACACCCAAAATGCATGCCCATTTGGCCATACATCCACGTTCTTCATTTTTGGCTCACACAGGGAAGCTTGGGAGCTATTTCACCTCCACGATTTTGCCTATGGTATGTTTCTCCTTCACAATTTGGGCTCCTAGGCGTTTTACTCATCATCAGTCACCCATGTTGGGGCTCCCTCAAGCTACTGGTAATTTGTTGAGTGTGAAATTCACGATTTTGGATTTGTTGTGTATATTTTTCCCTCATGTGGGCAGTCGTTCTTCATTTTCTGGAGGCTGAGAATTTCGTTTTTGTGATATTCTTGTGGTTGGCTTTCTTCCCCAACGATTTTTGTTGCATTTTCCTAATGTTTGCCAAGCTGAAAATCATTTTTGTATTTCCTAATGATTTAGAGGAGAGACCACATCCTCTTGGGTGTTTTTGTTGATTTCGTTTTTGGCCACGTTAGGGCCAAAACGTCTCTGGGATACGATTTGCTGTTAGTGGGTGGTTCTTACCCTCCTTGGCAATTAATTTTGTGGTTGAACTATTTTCCTCAACCCAGAAATAGTGTATATTGCTATGTATACAATTGGTCTTTGGACTGTGTAGGAGTGGAAATGAGTCTGCTTGAGAAACCTAGAGTTTTGCAAGAGCCTCATAGACAGAGCTAGAGGGATGGCTTTCTTCTCTACACCCCCTGAATAGCACTGGAAGGGAAGTCATGTCCTGAGGGACTGTGCAGCAGAGAAGGGAATGATTCCTTGTGTTGGGTGTGTGTGGATGTCTTAGGAGTCAAGCTAGTTTCGGTGTAGGCATGTTTAGCTCTTCAGTGAACCCACTAGCTTAGCAGATAGTGCTTCCATCTCCTGATAACCTGATAAACCCAACTTGTTGGCTTGATTATGTGTTGTTGTGTACTCTTGGTCTGATAAACCCAACCGTGTTGGCGTGACTGAGTTTTGACATATCTTTGTCTATGTGTGAGCCTCCTTAGTTTTCTTATTGCTTATGGGAGTCATGCCTAGCTCGAGGGTGGAAATGTTGTTGAGAGATTAAGGAGCACACTGGCCTATGGTTGGGTGGAACGTTGCAGCGACATAGCTGGTTGCGGACGAGCTTCTTCATAAAATAAGTATTCTGGTCTATTTCATCTCTGCAATCGTATTTGATGTTTAATGAAAATGATGAACATCCTAAATGCTTGAATGGAATGTAGTTTGCTTCCGATGTATGATAAATAATTATGCACCTACGCACGTTTTAGTTCAAAGCATTCGATTTTTATCATGTGTATGTTCATGGGGCTAGTTGCCCGGGTAGATAGCACCATCGGTAGCGTCCTCTTCGCCGGTCGAGGGGTTGGGGACGTTACAGACTGTCACTCAATCTCTATCTTTTAAGAATCTTAGAAATGAACTCAATACACAAATAGCCTTACAAAATGGTGTAGATTTGGGCTAGAATTGACATAGGCAGAGATGATTTTAGGGGCGAATCTTAGCCCATGGGAGAAATTAGAGGGTTTTGGAAAATTTAATGGGCGAATTTTTATATAGTTAAATTTTCGAAATTTTAAAATATTAGCCCACTATTTATTTAAAAAATAATATTTAACATGAAAATAGCCTTTCCATTTATACGCGGAGATCATTGAGAAGCGTTGTTCGCTTGGAGAAATTTCCCTAAAATTCTTTAATCGCCCCCGATTTCTGGCCATGGAGGTCACAGATTGAAATTTCGCCCAATTTGTTTCCTTGTTAATCTAAATTTGAGTGTAAATCGCCCCTGGATTTTCCTATGGAGAATTTTTTATTAAAATTCGTCTATAAATCCAGACATCGGGGTAGAATGGGACCATTTTTGTCCTTGTTTGCATTTCCTTCCGTGTGTAATTTGTTATGTGTGTCACCTTTGGCGTATTGACTTACCTCCTATCTACACTCAGTGTTGGGTTTCATGTTTTCTCTCTGCATATTAAAGCATAGTGCTATCTCTCCAAAGAAGCATACTGTTATCTCCTTGTGTGTGTTGGTCTCTGTTATCTCAGCCTGCGTATTACCTAGTTCCTTACCTTAGTCTTATTATCCTCATCGATTCCCACCATCTTTGCTCGGGTTTTTAGAAATGTATTTCTGTTTCTTCACGAATGGGTTGAGGGTCGGGGAATTCCATAGCTAATATAATTCTTTTTACTAGATGAAAAGCACATTCTAAAAGCTTAATAGGGTTTCAATTTCAGAGAATTGGATTTCAAAGGTTATTATGGAGTTGCAAAGCTCATAAGGTTCTTCGCAGGTTGCCAGGCTCTAGAATTTCGGCTCTTACAATCACGTCCAAACTCCAATCTACATGTATTTTTATACTTCATTATTTTGTTGGGTTTGGTTTCCTGCCGTTAAAGCACTCCAACCAGAAATTTTGATTGGTGTTTTAAGATTTAAAGATCTATGCTTTTTAGGTTAGTTTTTAGAGTACAGAATCTGTTCACTATGGTCTAATTTTTTACATTTTCTAGTTTCAAGATTTGAACTGTGTATGGATAAGTAATTTAGAGTCCAAATCTCCAAAGATCCTTAAGAAATCTCCAAAGATTTTGTCCAATGACAGTCAAAACTTTTCAACAGAAGTAAAATTGCCATCAGAGAGTAAAATGCAGCAGAAAAATGTAAAACTAAGCAAAACCATCTTTGGATCTTGGATTAAGAATTTCCCAAAGCACTCCTCCTGAATTTTTGACCTCAGGTCTCGCAAATCTGCTATAGACTTAGCAATTACTATTGGGTCTTCCGTGTCAGACCAAGGCTAATCATTTATGAGCTGAACTTTAGCAGAAGAGTCTGAGCTTAGTGAGCTGAGTCCAACTTAGGTGTACTCTTCAAAGTTTTGAACTCAAATGCTGCATGGATCATATGGCTTATTGTCTATGTTTGTGTCTTTTCTTTGCATCTTTTAACCATTGATTTGGCCAAAAATTTAGTTAAATCAGGTAGGGAATCTATAATCTAGATATCAATTTAAATGGCTGAGTGATCTAGTAGTTGACTTCTACCTCACCCCTTGTTCCTTCCTAGTTTTTGAAAATTGAAACTTAAAAGGTTCATGCTAGTCATGTGGTGTGATTCCTGAACACTGCAGATTTTTAGCTGAAATTTGAAATATAGACCATGTCGAAAACTTGTTTGAGTTTCTTAAGCTGTGCAGATCCTAAAAACCCATGAATTCTGTGGCCATTCCAAATATGATGTAACTTCTAATTCTTCTGATACCACCGAGTTTCGTCTTTACTTTTGTACCTCTATATTAAATTGTTATGTATTTCCTTTGTTTTATGAACCGATTCTAATATCTTGAAGACATTTAGCAAAGTTTTTCATTTCTTCTTGTCTTACAGGCTCGCATCCATTATATTTGTGAACATTGAATACTAAAGTTTTAAAACTAAGCATGTGAAGATGCAAGTAACTTATTGTTCTGTCTTGGCTTGGCTTTTCTAAAATTTCCAATCTTAAAATTCTATTAGGGTCATATGCCATGATATCCGAGTTCCCTAGCTTATTGTTCTTACTATTTAGTATTTACTCACCAAAAGATTGGTGTTCACCATATGCGGATTTCTCATAAGGGTTCACGATTCTTTGAACATTCTGAAGTAAAAATTTAGGGAATCTTTCTTCCAAACTGCTTAGGCTAGTGTAGTGTCCAAAAGGTCTTGAATCTTGTCACCATTCTCAATATCTAACTGTTGGTCTCTCTTTCAAATAGGTTCTTTCTCTTCTTGTACCTAATTTATGAAAACATATTTTGAAATGCACGATAATCTGGGAAACAAGGACTAGCTTCTACTTTTCTTGAACATGTCAGTGCATTCTGATCCTTTATGAAGTTTTCCATGTAACCGTTCTACTTAACCATCCCCATGTAGTCATGCATTAAATGAGTTTGCTCCAGTTGTGACTGTGGTCAACTTGTTAGCTGATGGGGTCTTCATATGAATGCCTGACTTTGTAGAGTTGTATGAGTAAACAAAATATCATCTGGTGAAAAATTGGATCCTATGAATGCATGGGAGCTCATCTCTTTAGTTATTATGGTTTCCATCATGAAAATAAGAGCATTGGCCAAAAATATGTGGCAAGCATGCTTGTGTGTTGGAAACATGTTTCTGTACTTGGGAAATAATAATTTTTTAATGCCAAAATTTGTGTCTCAATTAACCCTATGCACATGATTGGGATTTTATGGGTAACTCTTCTTGTTGCAAAAATATTTGATTTTTCTTGATTTCTCCTGATCTCTCCAAAATTTTCATTGTTTCAGGTCTTTTAGTTTTCTGATTTTTTTTAGGTCCAAGTTTATACGTGCCAAGTTTTGTCCATTTTTTCCCAAGTTGATGTCCCCACTATTTTTTTGTCTGATGTCAAGTTTTGTGACACTGCAACTCAACTTCTTACCATCCTAGGCTCTGCATAGTTTAATGTTTCCAGATTGCCTAGAAAATATGCTTATCCCACCTGAAACTCTATGATGAATTGTTGCGTTTGGATCTGTTTGTTGTCCTATCTTTGGAAGGGCATTGAAGTATTTGAACTTGATATTCACTCCTATTATAAATGTCCTGGTCAGATGTACCAACACTACATGCGTTTGTTCTATTAACAGATTTCACTATGCCTTGGAAATATAGAATGTGAAAATGCCTTTTTAAAATTCCTTGTGCAGTGGAGACTAGAGTTGTAGTAGCAATCAATATAGAAATGGTTTCAGAATTGATGGCAGAGAATTGAACGAGAAATCATTTATTGGTGTAAATATTATATGTTTTATGTGTATCTCTTTAGTATTGGTAGGGCATTAGGAAAAACCATTTATTAATTCTGGCAACTTTTCCTAGTTGGAATTTCAGATCTTTACTACCAAAATGAATTGCATGTTTCTATTAGAGGGGTGCTATATCACCATATGCTTGTTTCTGTTAGAGGGGATTGCTATATCACTAAGCTGTGATAGCCCTGCTGATTCTTTTAGGAGGGAAGCAAGCTTGGTAATTAAGGGCCACCTCAAAGAACTGAAAAATGAATTGAATGTGGTGAAAACTGAAGTGGGTGTTTATAGCGAAGCAGTAAAAACCCTTTTGAAGGAATCTGGTACCAACAGTGAGGTTGAGCTCTTTCTGGAGAGTATTGGTAAGGATGAGGAGGGTACAGTGCCTGTTGGGATTAAGCTTTGTGCATATAGAGGACTGGTTGCAGTCACCAAGCTGTTAGAAAGGTATGGATTTCCAAGGATCGACATTCATGATTTGATTCAGAAACATAATTTTTTACTGAAATGCTTAGAGTCAAAGATGGATAAGACCCTAAAAACCCTTTTTGTTTATGGTTTAAGCAGAGCGACCTTTCCACCCTTTTTGGATTCATGTCCCTTTGTTTTGAACTTTGACTACTTGAACCAATGGAGCCCTCTATTTTCTAGGCTTCAGAAATACCCAATCAGAACATATATCATTGGGAAGCTCTTAAATTATTGTGCAATGTTCGGACTGGATCATGTTGGTCCACAAAACTATGATGAAAATGTGAAATTTCTGTTGGATCATAGAATTGGATCCTCTTACATAGGCAGGTGCTTGGAGAAGTGTCCCTTGTTATTCTTCTTGAATAAAAAGACTGATTTAGAACCAAAGATTAAGGTTTTAAGGGATGTAGGAGTTAAAAATGCGACTATATATAATGTTTTGAGGAAGCATTTGAATTTCCTCACTTATTGAACACAATATTTGGCTTTGAAAATCGAGTGTCTTAAGAGTATTGGTCTGATAGGAGAGGACATAGATAAGGTCTACTCCACATTTCCTGCATTGTTGGGTCACAACATCGAAGACAAATTGAAACCATTGGTTACTGATTTGGAGAGCTTGGGATTTACTGGTCATCATATTGTAAAAACAATTGTGTACAATCCTTATGTATTTTCGATAAAAGTAGGAGGGATTTGTCATGTTGTGTTTCATTACCAATGAACTTGAGATGTATAAAACCCTTACAAGACAAGATTTATAAAGAGGGAATTATAGCAGGAAGTAGACGGGTGAAAGCACGCCTTGAATACCTGACTAAACAAGGACTCTCTCATAGGGAAGCTTTTAAGTTGTTAGAAAAGGAACCATGCATTATTCATTATGATTTGCAGTTTATAGAAGAGAAGGTTAATTTTTTGATTAGTGATATGGGGTTCCCTGTTAGGAACCTAACAGAAGTCCCTGATTATTTGGGTGTAAATTTTCATAAATAGATACTTACTCGCTATAGAGTAATTGCCTATATGAGATACAAAGGTGGCCTTGGCGTGGAAGTTACTTTGAAAACTATGATGAGACTTACATGCAACCAATTTTATAATAAATATGTACAGCCCTATCCAAACTGTGAAAATATTTTTGGAAATTGTATCAAGGAAGAAGAAAAACAAAATGGTAGATAGCCCTAAAACATTTTGTCTTTCAACATATTGGATGACGGTATAATATTCTTCCTTGTTGGTTTTGTTTGCTTGATTTTTGTTATTGTTATTGTTTTGGTTATAAAATTAAATGGGATCTATGCCAAACATAAACATTTTAATTTGAGGGCAGTGCCTTAGTTCTTGAGCCTTATCAAATGGGGTCTGATCAGGTTAAGCGGCAAGCCAACAAACCCTTTTGATTACGCTGCGCCAATCATTATGAAAGGGAACTTTGTTGCCAAAAAACGCATATGGCATTCCTTGTAATCCATCAAGCATAAGTTGATATGGAAAAGTGATTCCCTATAGTGAGGGATTTCTTTTAATGTCCATGGATTGTTGCTATTCATTTTTTCTTTTAATGTCCATGGATGGTTGCTATTCATTTTTTAAGATTGTAAGCTACCAGCTAATATAACATGGTTCTCACCCAAAAACATTAAAAAAATTGATCAAATATTCATAGACTGTGTATGACAATTCAGACAAGAGATTGGATGGGACTTGAAGCTATGAAGCAAGAGAGCTTACTTACTACATGCCACATTAGTTGTCTTTTCCCTTGTGGTTTGAAGATATTTTCAAGAAGGTTGAGATGGGTATGAAGAACATAGTAGTTTGCAAACATGAGGAAATTTGCGAGTTAGTTTAGGGGTTGCCTTGGAAAATAAAGCATTTCAAAGGTGAGGCAGACACGCAATGCTTAGGAATGACCATGACTGGTCATTGCATGAATGACCATGACTAGTCAGCAGTTCATGACATCATGGTATAGAGGAAAGGGTACTTTTACATGATATATTGAACAACTATATATTATGTTAGATGGGATCTCACCTAAGAAAGTTCAACCTTTGGCCTTGTCCTCGTGAGATCATGATAAGACCAGATAGTGCTGCAAGGTGGTAATAATTGATCATCTTAACTTGAGTGAACGACACAAACACAATAAACATGACGGCTACTGCCGGTGTTGGCACAAACTCAATTCCTTATCCTGATCTTGTACAAATGCAAATACACATAGACAAACATTTGTACAGAAGACATCTGGCAGTTTATGAAAGGGAGGCTATCAAATGCCTAGCTGGTGCAAATGTTCTCATCTTTGGCCTTCAAGGCCTTGGGGTTGAGGTGGGTATATGCTTGTTTATTATCTCATCTTCATATTCCTTCCTGCATTATTCCTACAACATCTCATATCAATGAAATTGAGGTTGACCAAGCATGTTTTGTTTTGTCTTCATTTAATGAAATGACAAATATTAAAATTTGCCTCCTATTTTCTGTTTTAGGTTTGGAATCCAAAAATGTGATACTGGCAGGAGTGGAATTAGTGACCTTGCATGACCAGTCAAATGTTGAAATGTGGGACTTTCCTGCCAATTTCTATTTCATCGAAGTTGATATTGGCAAAAACTGGACAGTTGCTTGTTGTAACAAGTTGCAGGAATTAAACACTACCGTTGCAGTTTCAGTTACTATTGAATCTGAGATATCACAACAACACCTCCCTTTTTTTTGGACAATTTTGTTGATGCCTAAATTCCTTGGAAATTATGGAATTCAAGTGGTAACGAATTGCAAATGTCCACGTAATTGTAGGAGATGGTGTTGAGGAGACGGTGTTCAGAGATATTATTGTCGAGAATTGAGTTGGGTTTAAAAAGCAAAGATCATGAGAACTTAAGGGATAAAAGCTTTTCATAATTTCTTGTTCCCTCTCTAGAACCCAAAGAATTTGGAAGAAAGGTGTATTGGATAGATTCAGGTTGGCCCCTCTACCACACATTCATTCATTTTAGACATACCAAATTTCTTTTCAGTGTTTCATTTCCCCGCTTTAGGGTATGTTAGTTATTATGGTTTCCATCATGAAAATAAGAGCATTAGCCAAAAAAATGTGGCAACCATGCTTTTGTGTTGGAAACATGTTTATGTACTTGGGAAATAATAAATTTTTAATGCTGAAATTTGTGTCTCAATTAACCCTAAGCACATGCTTGGGATTTTATGGGTAACTCTTGCTGTTGCAAAAATATTTGATTTTTCCTGATTTCTCCTAATCTCTCCAAAATTTTCAAAGTTTTTTAGATCTTTCAGTTTTCTGATTTATTTCAGGTCCAAGTTTATACGTGCCAAGTTTTGTCCATTTTTTCCCAAGTTGATGTCCCCACTATATTTTTCTTTGATGTCAAGTTTTGTGACACTGCAACTCAACTTCTTACCATCCTAGGCTCTGCACAGTTTAATGTTTCCATATTTCCCAGAAAATATGCTTATCCCACTTGAAACTCTGTGATGAATTAATGTCTTTGGATCTGTTTGTTATTCTGTATTTGGAAGGGAATTGAAGTATTTGAACTTGATATTCACTCCTCTTATAAATGTCCTGGTTAGATGAATTAGCACTACATGCATTTGTTCTATTAACAGATTTCACCGTGCCTTGGAAATATAGAATGTGAAAATGGATTTTTAAAATTCCTTGTGCAGTGGAGACTAAAGTTGTAGTAGTAATCAATATAGAAATGGTTTCGGAATTGATGTCAGAGAATTCAACGGGAATTCATTTATTAGTGTAAACATTATATGTTTTACATGTAGCTCTTCAGTATTGTTAGGGAATTAGGAAACACTATTTATTCAATTTGGCAACTTTTTCCAGTTAGAATTTTAGATCTTTATTTCCAAAATGAATTGCATGTTTCTATCAGAGGGGTGCTATATCACCATATTATTGTTTCTGTCAGAGGGGTTCTATATCACCATATGCTTGTTTCTGTTAGAGGGGCTTGCTATATCACTAAGCTGTGATAGCCCTGACGATTCTTTTAGGAGGGAAGCAAGCTTGGTAATTAAGGGCCACCTCAAAGAACTGAAAAATGAATTGAATGTGGTGAAAACTGAAGTGGGTGTTTATTGGGAAGCAGTAGAAACACTTTTTAATGAAGCTGGTACCAACAGTGAGGTTGAGATATTTCTAGAGAGTATTGGTAGGGACAAAGAGGGTATGGTTCCTGTTGGGATTGAGCTTTGTGCAGATAGAGGACTTGTTAGAGTCACAAGGGTATTAGAAAGGTATGGATTTCCAAGGAGCGACATTTATGATTTGATTCAGAAACATTATTTTTTACTGAAATGCTCAGATCCAAAGCTGGAAAAGACCTTAAAAACCCTTTTTGTTTATGGCTTAAGCGGAGCAACCTTGCCACCCTTTCTATATTCATGTCCCTTTGTTTTGAACTTTGACTACTTGAACCAATGGCTTACTCTATTTTCTAGGCTTCAGAAATACTCAAACAGAACATATATCATTGGGAAGCTCTTAAATTATTGTGAAAAGTTTGTATTGGATCCCATTGGTCCACAAAACTATGATGAAAATGTGAAATTTTTGTTGGATCATAGAATTGGATCCTCTTACATAGGAAGGTGCTTGGAGAAGTGCCCCTTTTTATTCTTCTTGAATAAACAAAATGATTTAGAACAAAATATTAAGGTTTTAAGGGATGTAGGAGTTAAAAATGTGACTATATATAATGTTTTGAGGAAGTCTCTGAATTTCGTCACTTATAGAACACAATCTTTGGCTTTGAAAATTGAGTATCTTAAGAGTATTGGTCCGACAAGAGAGGAAATTGATAAGGTCTACTCCACATTTACTACATTGTTTCCTCACAACATCGAAGACAAATTGAAACCATTGGTTACTGAGTTGGAGAGCTTGTGCTTTACTGGTCATCATCTTGTAAAAACAATTGTGTACAATTCTTATGTATTTTCGCTGAAAGTAGGAGGGGAGTTGTCAAGGTGTCTTTCGTTACTGATGAACTTGAGATGTAGAAAACCATTACAAGACAATATTTATAAAGAGGGCATTATAGCAGGAAGTAGGTGGTTGAAAGCACTCCTTGAATACATGACTAAACAATGACTCTCTCATAGGGAAGCTTTTAAGTTGTTAGAAAAGGAACCACACATTATTTTGTATGATTTGCAGTCTATAAAAAAGAAGGTTAATTTTTTTATTAGTGATATGGGGTTCCCTATTAGGAACCTAATAGAAGTCCCTAATTATTTGGGTGTAAATTTTCATAAACAGATACTTCCTCGCTACAGAGTAATTGCCTATATGAGATCCAAAGGTGTTCTTGGTGTGGAATTTACTTTGAAAACTATGATGAGACTTACATGCAACCAATTTTATAATAAATATGTATAGCCCTATCTAGACTCTGAAAATATTTTTGGAAATTGTATCAAGAAAGAAGGAAAACAAAATGGTAGATAGACCTAAAACATTTTGTCTTTCAGCATATTGGATGACTGTGTAATATTCTTCTTTATTGGTTTTGTTTTCTTGATTGTTGTTATTGTTATTGTTTTGGTTATAACATTAAATGGGATCTATGCCAAACATAAACATTTTAATTTGAGGGCAGTGCCTAGGTTCTTGATCCTTATCAACTGGGGTCTGATTAGGTTAAGCGGAAAGGCAAGCTACCCTTTTGATTACGCTGCGCCATTCATTATGAAAGGGACCTTTGATGCCAAAAAAAGAATATGGAATTTCTTGGAATCCATCAAGCATAAGTTGATATGGAAAAGTGATTCCCTACAGTGAGGGATTTCTTTTAATGTCCATGGAGGGTTTCTATTCATTTTTTATGACTGCAAGATTCTAGCTAATATAACATGGTTCTCACCCAAAAACATTAAAAAAAATGATCAAATATTCATAGACTGTGTATGACAATTTAGACAAGAGATTGGATGAGACTTGAAGCTATGAAGCAACAGAGCTTACTTGCTACATTCTACATTAATTGGGTTTTCCCTTGTCGTGTGAAGATATTTTCAAGAAGGTTGAAATGGGCATGAAGAACATAGTAGTTTGCAAACATGAGGAAAATTGTGAGTTAGTTTAAGGGAGGCCTTGGAAAATAAATCATTTCAAAGGTGAGGTAGACATGCAATGCTTAGGAATGACCATGACTAGTCATTGCATGAATGAACATGACTAGTCAGCAGTTCATGACGTCATGATATAGAGGAAAGGGTACTTTTCCATGATATATTGAAAATATATATATTATGGTAGATGGGATCTCACCTAAGAAAGTGAAACCTTTGTCCTTGACCTCGTGAGATCATGATAAGAGAAGATAGTGCTGCAAGGTTGTAATAATTGATCATCTTGTCTTGAGTGAAGAACACAAACACAATAAAAATGACAGCTACTACTGGTGATGGCACAAACTCAATTCATTCTCCTGATCTTGTACAAATGCAAATACACATAGACAAACATTTGCATAGAAGACAACTGGCAGTTTATGAAAGGGAAGCTATCAGACGCCTAGTCAGTGCAAATGTTCTCATCTTTGGCCTTCAAGGCCTTGGGGTTGAGGTGGGTGTATGCTTGTTTATTATCTCATCTTAATATTCCTTCAACATCTAATATTAATTAAATTGATGTTGACCAAGCATGTTTTGTTTTGGCTTCATTTAATGAATTGATAAATATTAAAATTTGCCTCTTGTTTTCTGTTTTAGGTTTGGAAGCCAAAAATGTGATACGTGCTGGAGTGGAATCAGTTACCTTGCATGACCAGTCAAATGTTGAAATGTGGGACTTGTCTTCCAATTTCTATTTTACCGAAGCTAATATTGGCAAAAACTGGACAGTTGCTTGTTGTAACAAGTTGTAGGAATTAAACACTATCGTTGCAGTTTTAGTTACTGCTGAATTTGAGATATCACAACAACGCCTCCCTTATTTTTGGGCAAGTTTGTTGATGCCTAAATTCCTAGGAAATGATGGAATTCAAGTGGTAATGAATTGAAAATTTCCATACAATTGCAGGAGATGGTGTCCATGAGATGGTGTTTAGAGATATTAGTGTCGAGAATTGAGTTGGGTTTAGAAAAACAAAGATCGTGAAAATTTTAAGGGATAAAATATTTGCATAATTGCTTGTTCCCTCTCCAGAACCCAAATAATTTTGAAGAAAGGTGTATTGGATAGATTGAGGTTGGCCCTTCCACCATAACGAAGTTATTTTTAGTGTTTCATTTCCCCGCTTTGGGGTATGTTAGTTATTATGGTTTCCGTCATGAAAATAAGAGCATTAGCAAAAAAAATGTGGCAACCATGCTTGTGTGTTGGAAACATGTTTATGTACTTGGGAAATAATAATTTTTTAATGCCAAAATTTGTGTCTCAATTAACCCTATGCACATGCTTGGGATTTTATGGGTAACTCTATTTGTTGCAAAAATATTTGATTTTTCTTGATCTCTCCAAAATTTTCAGAGTTTTTCAGGTCTTTTAATTTTATGATTTATTTCAGGTCCAAGTTTATACGTGCCAAGTTTTGTCCATTTTTTTACAAGTTGATGTCCCCACTATTATTTTCTTTGATGTCAAGTTTTGTGACACAACAACTCAACTTCTTACCATCCTAGGTTCTAGACAGTTTAATGTTTCCATATTGCCAAAAAAATATGCTTATCCCACCTAAAACTCTGTGATGAACTGTTGTCTTTGGATTTGTTTGTTGTTCTTTCTTTGGAAGGGAATTGAAGTATTTGAACTTGATATTCACTCCTCTTATAAATTCCTTGGTTAGATGTACCATCACTACATGCATTTGTTCTATTAACATATTTCACTGTGCCTTAGAATTATAGAATGTGAAAATGCCTTTTTAAAATTCCTTGTGCAGTGGAGACTACAGTTGTAGTAGTAATCAGTATAGAAATGGTTTCAAAATTGATGGCAGAAATTTGAACGAGCATTCATTTATTAGTGTAAACATTATATGTTTTACGTGTAGCTCTTCAGTATTGTTAGGGCATTAGGAAAAACTATTTATTCAATCTGGCAACTTTTACCAGTTGGAATTTCAGATCTTTACTGCCAAAATGAATTGCATGTTTCTTTCAAAGGGGTGCTATATCACCATATGCTTGTTTATTTCTGCAACAAGGCACAATAATCAGATTTTAGATTTATTTATGCATGCTTGTTTTCATTTCCCTTTATGATATTTTTGACCTAAAATTTTGTCATCCATCTGTAGCTGTTTCTTAATAATTTTTGTGTTTACAACTTTACAAGTTTACACCCATTGAATTTTGAGCATGAAATATTCACATTCCAATAACATCTCTAGCGCATTTGCAGACATGACTGATATAAGATTAGCTCTAAATTTTGTGCAAGAAAGATGACATTCTTGTGTATCCCTAGTCCTAATGCAACAAACTTGCTGTTAAATCTAGGTTTTTAAACATTCAGGATATATGCCCTCTTATGATACACAATGTTTGGCCTCAGATTAAACATGTAAATTGTTTGCAAGCAAGAGCATGAATGTCCCCTTTCATTGCAGGTAAAGCTTGGCTTGTAAGACCGAATCAAATATTATCTGCTAATATTGATCATATCATGTTGAAAAATGTTCAGATTTTTTATTGGGCAATTATCTTGGTCTGCTACACAGTACAATTGCTCTGAATCTTGATACTATGGAATTCTTGTGATAATCCAGAGCTTGCTGGATATAGAATTCTTCAGTGAATATGGTGAGGAAAACCAATACCAGATACAAGAGTTTGTTGGAAAGGGAAGCTATGGTGTAGTGAGTTCTACAATTGACACTCATACTGGTGAGAAAGTGGCAATTAAGAAGATTAATGATGTATTTGAACATGTATCTGGTGCCACTCACATTCTGAGAGAAATCAATATCCTTAGGCTGCTTTGCCATCCAGACATTGCTGAGCTTAAGCACATTATGCTTCCTCCATCTCGACGGGAATTCAGAGATATATATGTTGTATTTGAGTTGATGGAGTTTGACCTTCACCAAGTTATTAAAGAAAATGATGATCTCACTGATGAACACTATCAGTTCTTTTTGTATCATCTTCTGAGAGTTCTAAATTACATTCATACAAATCAAAAAATCTATCCTACAAGACTTGCATCCAATCCTAGCGCAAATTTTTTTCTTGGTGCTTTTGTCTATTGGAAACTTTTTTGTTTGGATTGACTTCTTCCTCACCTCTTGTTCCTTCCTAGTTTTTGAAAAATGAAACTTAAAAATTCATGCTAGTCATGTGGTGTGATTCCTGAGCTCTGATACCACCGGGTTTCGTCTTTACTTTTGCACCTCTATATTAAATTGTTATGTATTTCCTTCGTTTTATGAACCCATTCTAATATCTTGAAGACATCTAGTAAAATTTTCATTTCTTCTTGTCTTATAGGCACACTTCCATTACATTTGTGAACACTGAAGACTAATGTTTTAAAACCAACCATGTGAAGATGCAAGTAACTTATTGTTCTATCTTGGCTTGCCTTTTCTAAAATTTCCAATCTTAAAATTCTATTAGGGTCATATGCCATGATATCCGGGTTCCCTAGCTTATTGTTCTTACTATTTAGTATTTATTCACCCAAAAAATGGTGTTCTCCATATGCGGATTTCTCATAAGGGTTCACAATTCTTGGAACATTCTGAATTGAAACTTTAGGGAATCTTCCTTCCAAACTTCTTAGGCTGGTGTAGTGTCTAAAAGGTCTTGAATCCTGTCACCATGTTTAATATCTAACTATTGGTATTGCTTTCAAATAGGGTCTTTCTCTCCTTGTACCTAATTTATGAAAACATATTATGAAATGTGGGATACTCTGGGAAACAAGGACTAGCTTATGCTTTTCTTGAACATCTCAGTGCATTCTGATCCTTTATGAAGTTTTCCATGTTAACCGTTCTACTTAACCATCCCCATGTTTAGCATATGCTTGCAAAAATTTGCTTCTAGGAAGAGCTGATTGTATTCTTGTAAACTGGAAAGGCGAAACAACATTGTTTCTTGCTAGGAGAAATAGTTTATTAAAAATTGCAGTGAGTGTTATATTGGACCATCTTGCAAGGAAGTTGGTTCTTGCTGGTGATTAGCTTTGCAAACACACAAAGTAGGGTAAAGGTGCTCCACATATGAAGATGGTCTGGATGCTTAAATCTGGTGTGCATGGGGGAAGTCACAGAGAAGAAATGTTTACATTAAGGAATCTGTGTTGGGACTAAGTCCTCCATTCCAGAGAAATCGTGGGAAACATGATGCCAATATACCAGGGACATTTAGAATTGTCACTATGAAGAAAAGAGAATTTCACTTTGAAGCAAGAAATGATGCCAATGCAAAAGTCCAGGTTTGTGGAATTAACCTGATTACAAAAGAAGATACCATGTCAAGTGGTCTTGCAGTTGCAAGTAAAAGTTCTTTTATAGCCGAAAACAAACCTGGTGTCTTTCCATTGAGATGTATTTATTTTGTGTGGATTTGACTTGGTATCAAACATCATCCAAACAAAAGAAAACATTTGCAGGTAGTTAAAGGATCAATCTTCTTTGTTGTTTTGTGGCATTATGAGATTAGGTAATCAGATTTCCTCAAGTTCAGTCAGTCGAACTTACAAGCAGGAAAAAATTCAAAATTTAGTAGCTGGTATTTCTGAGAAGAAAAAGGCATGTATAGTATTTGCATAGGACACTGGGATTTTGTGATATTCAATGTGTTGAATGCATCCATATTTATACCAGTAGAGGTTTCCATCATATTGGTTAATTTATTTACTCATGTTTAAGAAAAAAGGGAAGTTGGAAAAGTCGCTATTGTTTTGGGAAACTTGTATAAGAGATCCAAGATTTGAGTCAATTATAAGTGAATAAATCAATTTTAGTTGTCTTTGAATGTTTAATTATTTCTTTATAGTCGACTTCCCTGCCTCCATCTCTATCTATTTACACTAGGTTTTGATGTAAACTGTATGGAAACAAATTCTATCAGTGTGGAAAGTTGTTGTGACATTGTAGAGTTTCACTGGGGAAGTTAACATCCCCATAGCATAATCCTTCAACATGGTCTAAAATTATGATATGACATGTCATTCCTTATAATATAAACACTTATATCCTCTCTGTTCAGTTCTTTTGTAAAAAAAACTGAATATATAGTTAGACTTAGATTAGGAATTCCATAACACCTACAAGACCGTTAGTTGTTCATAGCCAACCAGAAACCTTAATTTGTTTGGCATCATTATCCCATGCATGTACACCTGCAAGATAATGGTCATCTCCAATGTTCCTCCCATTAAGTGAGCTTCTGTTACTGTAGTTTTGATTTGTTGGGGAACATTATTATTTACTATACTAGAGACCTTTGGAGAGTTTCACATTATGCCTAGATTTCGCTGTTCTATAGGTTTTACTAACTTCTTGTTTTTCAAGTCCTTTCATTAAATTGAGAAGTAGAATGGTGCCTTTATTTCTCTATTTTGTAAATTCAATTTGCTTACAGGGGTCTCATCATCATTGACTTAGAGTGATCAGTTTTCCTCAACGTAGTTGGAAAGAATTTTGTAAAGTCATTTCAGATGGTGAAAATCAGATTTAGAGATAAGCGTAGAATGCATTCAAGAGTCAATCTTCGTAAAACATACTCTGTTTAGAATCCTAATATTGTGATCCTAAAATTTTGAATCAACTTCATGGTGTTGGCATGCTCTGATTTTTTTATAACCAACAATAGGTGGGTTCTGATTTGACACTTCCTATTGTTGTTGCTGCGTACATGCAACTGATTCTATCTGGGGATTTCGAGTGTAGGTTAGTGTCTCGATTAGTAGTGAGTAACGATAATATGCTGATGATTCTCTTCTCATTACTTCAGTGCTTACACTAAATGCGTTGATTCCATTTCCTAATAATTAGCAGAGAATTCATTTTGATTGTACAAGTACCGCCAAGACTTTAGGAATGACATCTGGAGCTTGCTTGAATTTTTTATCTAAAACAGGCCATTGTGCATCTGAATTTTGTTTAATGTTTTATCCAAATAGGTCATTCTGACATCCTAGTGTTACCCTTTGATTGAAAATTTGGTGTCTTTATTTTCTTTCTAAATTATACAAGTTTGATCATTTTGTTAAATCAATTTCAAGGACAACCAACATAGATCCATCTTTAATCCAGATCTATCAAGCGCTAAAAGGGATCAAATCCTTTGCACTCTAAAAAATTATTGTACCTCAAGGGATTTGATCACTTTGGAGGCTTGGTAGATACGGAGTTGAGATGAATCTATGCTGGTTTATTTTATTATCCATCTCCTTCTTTTAGTGTTTTAGTTTTCAAAAAGGTCAAATCAAGAACAGAGTTTTACTCTTGGTGTTCATGTGGCCTACTTGTCACATCATAAAGCTTGAAATGATCAAGAGTACATGGGGTAGTAAAGGTACTATAATCATCATGATCATATTCATCACTAGTAATATTAGATTCACTGTTGTGACCATTTCCAAGATCATCATAATTTTATGCTATGGTTAGAACAGGTTTGAACCATGGAGAATATGAATTCGTTGAATCTTTGGCCATGCTAGTTAAAGCCAAGTGCAAATTACTATGAGAATAAACAAGATCTCTCAAATATCCAAAGAATAAAATGTTTCTTTTATTGGACTGTATATGGTTAAAGATTCCCCAATCCCTTTAGCATGTGGAAGCACTTGATCCTTGGCTCAAGATATGAACGGAAAAATGTTTCAATTTTGGGGGTTCTACACAACAAAAATCCTACCAGTTAAATGCAGTAGTATTGCTCATGTCTTATTTGGATAAAGCACTTCCAAATATGATGTGAGAGAACTGACAGTTAGGAGATACGAGAGATGATGTTGAAGGTCAAAGATTGAAGGATATTTGACTGACATACTAGGACTGACAAATGTGAAGGGCATTGATAGAATAGCAGGCTCCTAGATGAACCATGAGAGGAGATGAGTCATGTTAGCATACCAGGATCATAACAAATAGGGAACCCAACATAGAAAAACATGAGCAGGTTTGTGACAGGTAACTTGGCATGACAAAATATCCACCACATTATCCAATTTCCATCATGATTAGAAATTTTCTAGTAGGTTAATAACAAGTTCATGCCTTGAAGAAGGTTTTTGCAAACACTAACAGGATTGAAGTTGCCCAGTTTGTTGTAGTTGAATAGAGCAAGAAAGAAAAGAACTGCTTGAAAAAAAAAAGATGTTTAGAGAATAAATATGACACCTAATGAGATGTGAGCTTGAGAAATGAAGAATATTTTCAAACTGCTAGACTTATAAAGAATTTGTGGAACCCTGAGAAACAAATGTTGAGATAAGAACCAAAAACATGGTTGTTGCAGACCCTTGTAAACAACAATAACAATAGAGAAACAATCATGATTCTGTGTTGTGTAAGGTGCAAGGCCTGTGGGGTTTAGAACTATCAAGAAAACCAGAGAAATAAATATCTTGACATTTTGCAGCAACAGTTTGCACAATTGGTAGATGTTGTGCTGTAGTGTAGGCATAAGAGTAGGGCTAATGACTCCAAAGGTATTTTTTAATTTCTTTGAAAATTGTCAGACACAATTTTTTAGGTACCTAAAACATATTAAACCCAAGAATGTGGGTATTGGATGGAAATGTTTAGGTGCACATGGTCATTTAGCTAAATTCAGTTTTAACATTTTTAAACTGTAAGTTTGTTTTTATCACAATAACCCTATAAAGATTTTTATGTTTTGATCAGAAGAGGTATTTTTGGGGTCTAGTTAAAGAATTTATATATTTATAATGTTTGGTTTGTCCAAATCAATGCTTTTGTGTATTTAGGTTCTAATTGTCCTTTCCAGCATTAGGAAGCAAATAATTGGATAGGTAAAAGGTTAAAGCCAAGCATAAAATCTGATTACCTTCAAGAAGGCTAGTTAGAAAATGTTGGATAAAGAAAAAATTGTGAAGAGAAGGTTGAGATTATCTCTGAAGAGCAAGATATGATTATTTTTAGGTGTAGTGGACAAGATTGTTGGGTTCTTAAGATAACTTAGTTGGCCAGGAAAAAATCTGGTCAAGTTGCAAAAGAACCCAAAAATGTTGGCTGCAACAAAATAATTGGAGATATGCCATACCTAGGTGCCTCTTTTACAAAACCAACATACATCATGGCTATTTACCCAAGGGTTTATGGATAAGAGCTGACCCATACATGGTCTTTAGAACAAGGTTTGGACCATAATAGGGAAGCTATTAATCAACGTGTCACCAATAGAATTGTTGGACTATGGATAGAAGCTGACCATATGAAACATTCAACCATAGAAAGACCATCTTGCTGTTGGGTATGACCTCTTACTTACTGCTGTTGATATAATTTCACTATGTATCTAGGTTTTAAGAGGGTTTTTCCGATACTATTTCCAACTAAAACACTCTCCGAAATTCTTGTAGCTTGTTGTAGGTTACTTATTGAGATTATATATACTGCCCATAATTTTTTTTTTGAAGTCATAGACTGCCAAGATTCAATAACATTGTTGTACATAGATATGATTGAGGGTTTTTAGGTTTATTCAATACCCAAACCATTGTTACAAGAAGGATGCAAATCATAGTGTTGTATATGTTCCATGAATTGCAAATCAGAGGACTGGGTTCATTCACATCAGATCTTTATGATGCATTTTCTCATCAAGTCTCTTGACAATGATTTGTATTTTATAGGTTTGTCTGGTTTGTGAGCACTCTAGAGGTCCTTGACCTGGTTAACACGGTTGAACTTGAAATTATACATATTGCACAATCAATTAGGGTCTAATGTAGCAAGGATCTAGTGGTGCAGTTAACTATTTTTCTGAGCCTTTTCAATACATTTCTAGACTTATTTCATGTCATGTGTTAATCCATTTATCCTTTTTGTTTTGCAAGATATTGATAACCCCCCCAAATCAAGTGCAAGTGGACCAACAGAACTTAGGTAAACATTCTGTGATTCCTATAGCAAGCTTGTCCATTGCAGAGCTTGTGAATTCTAGTCCAAATGCTTTATAATTTCATCTCTTAAACACCCCATTGCCAATGTTTCTCTCTGTTTTTAGGTTTTTGTGTGGCCAACTTTTCTATTTTTGTTTCTGTCATTTGAAGATCGATTCTTATTTTCCTGTAGTTTCTAAATATTCATTTTCCTGTGTCCTATTGTAGTCATCTATATTATTGTGAACCAGTATACACTTCGCTAGTTACCAGATCTAAAAATATTTTTCAGTAGTGTTATAATTTTGACACTATAGAATTATCCTTCCTAAATAGTATATCTAGGTCAATTGTCTCTCAACAATTTCACAAACTAAGAACCATTTTGATGTTCTTGGCCCTTTAATATAAAGATCAAAAGCCATCCTCTTCCTTTCTCTCTTTCTCTCTCTCATGATTCTACTTTTACCCTTAGAAATATGCATTGTATGCTCAACATGGTTTTGGTTTTATATCTGCACTACTTCTTGTGTTTCCGTTGGTTAGTTAGTTAGCTCTTTCTATGCTTTTAGTAGAGTAGTGGTGGGATTTTCTTTTGCACTCTCATATTGAATTCACATTGGCTATACTTTCAAGTTCCATTGACCAATATGGTGATAACTCATTGGACATTAATAAAATTATCCTTTCTTATGTCTGCATAAAGAGCTTATATTGATGGATGAAGTATGACAAACTATTTCACCTTGTCCAACTCTTTCATATGGATTCACACTAGGCACATATGTATACATTATCATTATCAAATAAGAAATGATCCAGATAGAGGAATATAAACATTAAGTTACATTTTTTTAACAGTGTAGTGTTGTGGCTGAAAGTACAGTAATTCAAGTCTATTTTTCATTTCCATTTAAGGTGAAACTTAGCCAATTAATTTCAATCTATTTTGGTGGGAATTTTCTCTCTATTTTGTCCAAAACTTTGAAATACTTTTGTATTTCCATAGAACCTGGATGGAAGTGGGCACTTGTTTCTAGTTTCTTGGACCTTACGAACATTGTATTGGAACTTTATGGTCTAAACATATCTTAGTAGTCAAGGTCGTATTTTGTAATGTCATTTACAATCATATATAGGTAGTGAGCACGATCAGTCATGGAAGAGGAAGTGATATGTCATCACTTCTTTGGCTTGAGTTGTGTGTTGAAAATATAAATAGATATCTATGAGATAAAGTTGTTGAATGAGCTCATAGTCCTTGTAAAATCGATCTCTACATTGTATGACATGCTCAAAAAATTAAATAAGAAACACAGTGATTTTCTATATGAAGTCTTTGAGTTTAATAACAGTGAAAATATAATCTATTAGCTTGTTTTAATCTGATGGAAGAGTAAGTTATCTGTGTAAATATTTATTTTATATGGAATTGAATATGATTTTAGCAATAACAATCTAGGTAATCAATGGGAATCTATAAACATGAGAATTGTGTGCACAGATGTTGAAGGGATTATACGTATAGAATCTATGTTAGGTATAGTGATTGATATTATGCTCGACATTGTTACTCTAATTTCTATACATTGTTAGTTGTGTATAACAGAGAAAATATGAAGGATAAGTGTTCTATCTATTCTGTTTTGATGAAGATAGAGCATCTCAATTTCCTTATTGAAAAGGATATGTTATGCTAAATACATAGATTCATTTAGTGGATCTTTCAAAAGCTAGGCATTTTGGATAAATATACAAAGGATCATTTACAAGTTGTACAACTCGGGCTTAGAATTCATTGATATATTAATCATTTCTTTGTTGATGTGATGTGAATGCATGTTATTTCAAGTTGGTGAATAAGAAATTATAGAAATTGTGTTAAAAATGGGGCATCATATACGTATTCAATACACACCATAGGAGATGTTTGTCATCATCTAAGGCAATGATCCTTTATGTTACATAGAACAAAGTCTACATATGTGTATGTCATGAATGTTGGGATTTTGCGGCATGATGTATGTTATGTTTGTTTGAATTTTGTGGATTGTTTGCCAAAAGAATAATGTGGATCATATATGGTATATCAATCTTCTTCTCATATGTAGATACCTCCATCTTTTTTTCAAACAAAAATGTTGTATTTTGAGCTTGTTGATTTGTACTTAAACTGAGAATGTCTTTCATTGCTTATAAAATATTCGCTTTCATTTCCTTTCTTTACTTGTGATCTTCTTGCCACCATAGGCATGTCATAATCTAGGCTTTCCTTGCTTGTAAACTATATTGATATTGATTTGGATTTCTTTACTTGTAAACTATTTTGATCTTGATTTGTTTATCCTATATGTTGCAATACCTATTCTCTTTGGGTTTCAATATTAGCTTCATTTACCAATGTCAATTTCACTTTGAGGTAAATGTCATGTAAATTGCATAGAAAAGTGATAATAGAAAGACTTGAGGTCTACACAAAGTTAGACTTTTTCTTTCAATATAAAATTTTCATGATATGAAATGTGTCTCACATTGAAGTGATTTGCGTGATTTGAAGACAATAATGAGCTCAATTGGCTACTTGAGGCCAAGATCGAGCATAATTTCTTATTCTATTAGTTTAACGGTTTGTCAAGATTTAGGTCCCTAGATGTCCGCTGGACCATTAAGGGATGAGATAACAAGTGGAGTCCCCACTTGCCCTTAATATAGTCAGTGCAGTTGTGTTTCATTGACACCTTCCAGTTGTATTAGTGTTATACCTCCTTCGAGGAAAGAGTCAATGAAAGATTCATTTAAAAGTCATTGAAAGAGTCAATGTAAAAACTCATTGTACACTCATTGTAATTCGGGTTAATATAAATTGATAATGTGCCATTGTACCAATTTTATATCATTTTTCTTATGTAGGATTCACTTCTGGCTTCTGTATCAATTTGGAATTTCGATTTTGGAATATTAGTTAAGATGTCAATTTTGTCAAACATGGATTGTGGAAAGAAAAATAAAACATCAAAACAAAAGGATGTAATATCATATTTTCAAAAGCCTTAATCCAATAATCCACATCCTATTCATGCTTCAAGCTCTCTCGAGCAAGGTATCGATGAGAGAGATGTCAACACTTTCGAGAATGCATCTGTAACCCAGACAATGGATGGTAGAATACATTCCTCTAGTGATCAAAGTGAGACAAATGCATTTACATTTGAAATTGGTAGTTCAAATGCTGAATATTTTTCCTTGCAAGGTGACATAGTGCATTCACGGAAAAGGAAAAAGGGCCAATGGGACATACGGAGAAAATTCAAAGTTGATTGGGTCCCAATATACCAATGTATTGAACCAATACCTCGAGCAAATGAGAATGAGACCTCACGATAAGTTAAATGCATTTCATGTAGAACTAGAAACTTCAAAAGGTAGTGAAATTGGAGATGAAGTTAGACACAATTGAGAAGCATGTTGGGAATATGTATGATAAGAAAGTTGCAAATGATGAGAATAAATCTACTTCCAGATGGAAATCTATTAGCGAATGTTGACATCTCCAATTTGAAGTGGAATATAATAAATCCTTACTAAATAAGAAAAAACTCGAGGAAAGTGGAGGAACCATCACATCTCAATTTTGAAAGATGATGGAAACAAATTTGTTATCAAAGATGATAAAATTAAGCATTGTATTGCACCTCCTATCGAATGGTCATCCTATGACAGACTATCCAAAAATGATGAAATATCTATCTTTGATTCAAGTGCCAAATTTTCCATCTTCTCATTGGTCTTTATCGAATGGTTGGGAATGGGGGGAATATCTAGCTCAAGTAGAAAAGGACGATATGAAAGAGAAGATTGCAAATGCTACATTTCTGTCACTGTATTTAGATTAAGTTATGACTATTGATAACACTTCATGGATTTGCATGAGCATTTATATGTTCAATGACCATATCAGACATTCCTATCTACTTGGAATTCATAAAATGACCAAAAGTTCTAAAATAAAAAATATTTATGAACTTGTTATTGATAGTTTGAAGGAAATTGGTGGTATGGATAATTCCATGATTGAAAAAAAGTTAGTATGTGTTGGAGTAGGTGGAGCATCAATAATGCAACGAAAAAGGAATGGCCTTTGTGCTAGACTGCAACTCTCGGCTTCATTGTATATGTTTAGTATTCATTGTATGGCTCACAGGATGAATATTGCATTTGAAATAGTGAGAAAATTTTCATTGGTTTCAAAAGTTGAATATCTTGTTCGTGAGGTTCATGCATACTTTTGTTGGAGTCCCAAACGATTTTTAGAGTTCAAATTTTTTTCTGATGGTGTTACAAATGGAAAAAAAAACTATTAAAAGATGATGATACAAGATGGATATCACTGAAGGGACCACATGAAAGAATATTCAATGAATATGCATCCTTGGTAGGGGTGATGTATGAACATCGCTCAAGTGTGGAAAAAGATCAATCTCTTCTATTTCTACTAACTGATATATAGACATTATTAACATTGGTTGGAATTCTTCCTGTGCTTCATGAAATGAATAACCTCGTGAAGATGGCTTAGAGTTGCACAATGTATATTTCTTGATACACAAAAGAAGGAAAATTAACATGTCTTCCATTGGATAATTTGTATATTATGGAAGAGTCTTTTACAGGTTTAGCATTTACAAATTGGAGTAAGATAATCAATATAGAAAATGATCATTTTTTTTTAAGTTTGATGAAAAAGGGACTCTATGTATGGAAGCTTGTGGGTATATGGTTCCCTTTTATTATAATGATAAGATAGGAAGATCCACTAAACAGTTCCCCGTGTCAAGAGAACGATTTCACGATGTTGTAATTTCAATGAGACGCAACTTGATAAAAATTGCAAAATCACTATCATCAGAGATAAGAGAACGTTTTCCTCGAGATGAATTGTTGGAGGCCATGTATATCGTATACCCTCAATATTGGAACCATAGTTGAGGTTTAAAAACTGTAAAGGATGACTTTATAGAGAAATGCAAGATTTTGTAGATCCAATTTTGTCAAGAGGCTGAGATACAAGGAGAACATATTCAAGGTATTTTAGATCGAGAAAAAATGATAGATCAAAATGAATGCTTTGCTAGAAAAACGTGGGGCCAATTTTCTCCATTGGATAGAAAGAATATGGTGCAATTACAAGATTATGGACTAAGCTTAGTGGTGGAGAAATGTTATAGCAAAGAATGTCAGAATATTTCAAAATAATGGATTTATGTCAAACCATGAATTTGGGATCAGTGGAGGATGAGAGAATGTTTAGTGCACTGACATTCTTGAAGTCAAAGTTGAGTAACAAGCTTGATAAAAATGTGGATACATGCTTGAGATTATATGTAACAAAGAATGAGGTTGACAATTTTCCATATGAAAGAGCATTAGCTCTTTGGTGATCAGATCGTGGAAGAAGGGGAGAAAATAATATGATCGGATTTATCTAATGAACTTGCTGTGGAATATAATGTTTTTGATGATCAGAATGATGGCTCATTTGGAGAAGTTCGTGTTCAGAATGTCGAAAATGAGGACCAGGTCCAGAATGTGAATTGGAAAATGAATTTCACCTAATATTGTATATGATCTAATACACCTTAAGGACTCTTAAGTCTTATTTTAGTCCAGGTGTTCCATGTACCCTTGCTGGTGATCACTATATGTGAATTTGAGGTTGTGTTTTAGGTAAAAATAGATTCTACATTGTACTTTTTTGTTGTAACATTGATGATTTGAGCTACATTACCTTCATGTAGCTTATTTTAATATTGATGTTTTAATATTTATCTCTTACATTGTCTCTTTCTTGTATGTGACAGGAAATGACGCTGGAATTTGAGAAAGCTAGGTCTAGGAGATATCTCTTTACATATATAATGTCCTAACATTAAAGGATAAATAACTAATTTGACAACACTTTCGCTAAGCAAGAATGGGCTCATTCAAGTACATGAAACCATGTTGGTGTTTAACAAGAATATCTTGACGATTTTAATGGTTTGTTTATTGCTTTTGTTTGAAACATTTTGTCGATTTTTGAAGTTTGTGTGTATTTTGGTTAAATATTGTGTTAGTCCCTTGAATGATTCTAGTTCTCATTTGATGCTTGATTTAACCATTTGTTGTAGCTTGAATCAAGATTGGTTTTAGTCGATTTCCTTTGATTCAGGGTTTGAGAAAAGATATTTTTATTACCTTTTAGTTGCATAAATTAATTGTCTTCACTTTTTCGAATCTCAATTCTTTTATGTTGATTTCATATTTTATTTGTAAATACTTATCATTATTCAAAACAATAAATGAGCTCTACATAGCTAAGCGAAGAGAAAATGGTCTATGCACTAGGTTCCTATGCATTGATCATAGGATACCTATTGGCATGAGAGGAACATTCATCTAATGTAATTATCAATTGGCATAATTACAATGCATAATTGTATTAGCCTCCACGACCACATTTGGCTAATGGAGGCCAAGATCGAGCATACTGTATATTTCTATCAGTTTCCGGTTTGTCATTATTCAGGTCCTCACATGTCCGCTTGACCATTAAGGGACAAGCCAACAAGTGGACCCCACTTTCCCTGAATCTAGTCAATACATTTGTGTTTCACTGACATCTTCCAGTTGTGACTCGTGAGTCTACATGTTTTGTTGTTGATTATGTGATTCATGTTATTTGACTAATGTTGTTGTTCCTCTATTTTTACAATATTTTATAAATCAGTGAAAGATTTGCCAGTTTTTACAATTTGTTATAATGAAGTTAAATATTCGCCAAGATTTTACACTATCTTATGACTTAGTGAAAGATTCGCCAAGTTTTTACAATATATTATAACTTAGTAAAATATTAGCCAAGATTTTACAACATTATATAATAAAATCAAAGATTTGCCAATTTTTTATATATACATATTATATTATTGATAAAATCACATTCAAATTTTCCTATATATCAGAGAGATTCGCCAATTTTTTATACATATAAATTTAGGGGGGGTTCTTAAAATCATCCCTAGACACAGGCCGTGAAGAACCTCAGCAAATCAATATCTTATTACATAGATGAGTGTTACATATAAAGGATATCAAAACCGTTATCTATAGTTAGATAACAAGATTACTAACTAATAACTGAAATATTATTTACAATGTAATCCCCGAAGGATTACTCAACATTCCCCCCTTAATCTGAAGGGACATCTGACATGCCAAGATGCATTCTAAATTTTTCAAACTTTTCACGACCCAATGCTTTAGTAAAGATATCTGCAATTTGCTCTAAAGTAGGACAATGTGTTAGATGAATGGTTTTGGCCTCAACATGATGTCGAATCAAGTGATATTTGGTTTTGATATGTTTGGTTCGATCATGGAATTTTGGATTCTTGGCCAATTTAATTGCAGAAGTGTTGTCAACAAAGACAGGAGTTGAAGTCATTTGTTTCTCCTGCAAGTCTTCAAGTATTTTACGAAGCCAAATGATTTCTTTTGTGGCTTGAGCTGCTGCAACATATTCGTCTTCAGTTGTAGAATCATTAGGAATAGATTGCTTTCATGATCTCCATGTGATAGCTGCTGATCCAAGGTTCATCAAATAACCTGAAGTAGAGACCCCATGCTCTTTATCTCCATCAAAATCAGAATCTAAATAACCATTGAGATGGAAGTCTAAAACTTTAGAATATTTGATGCCATAAGATTGAGTGCCTTTTAAATATTTGAGCACTCACTTTGCTGCATTCCAATGACCTTCACAAGGATGATGCATAAACCTAAAAAGTGTTCCTACAGCAAAAGTTATGTCAGGACGAGTAGTAGTAAGATAAATTAAACTTCCAACAAGCTACCTATACTTTGTTGGATATTCAAATGTGCTACCTTCATTTGAAGTAAGATTTAGATTATGCTCCATTGGTGTTGAAACAGGATTACAATCCTACATACCAAATTTGTTTAATAACTCTCCAACATATTTTTTCTGAGAAATGAAAATGTGCTTTGGTTTTTGATCTACTTCAATTCCTAAATAATAATGTAATAATCCCAAATCTATCATATCAAAAACCTTTTTTCTACTCTCTTTTGATAGATACTATATAATCGTCATTATTTCCTGTGATAAGCAAATCATCCACATAGACAACTAGATATACAACCGATCTTCCAACTTTCTTAACAAATAAAATTGCATCATCTAGATTGAAGTGCTTATAATTCAATTTGAGAATATGCTCAATTAAATTTTCATACCAAGCTCAGGGTGCTTGCTTTAAACCATATATAGATTTGACTAATTTGCATACCTTCTGTTCTTGACCTTTGATAGCAAATCCTTCAGGCTGATCCATATACACATCTTCTTTTAAGTCTCCATTAAAATATGTGGTTTTAACATCCATGTGATGTATCTTCCATCTTTTTTGTATTGCTAATGAAAACAAAGTTCGAATGATGCCCCGTTTAGTTGTAGGAGCAAATGTTTATGTGTAATCAACACCTTCTTTATGTGCATACCATTTTGATACAAGTGTCGCTTTGTGTTTTTCAAGTGAACCATCTGCTTTATACTTATTTTTATATATCCACTTGCATCCAATCAGTTTGGTTCCAATTGGAGGGTTCACCAACCTCCAAGTTCCATTTTTTATGAGAGCATCATACTCTCTTTGCATTGCACTTTTCCATACATCACTATTTACTACTTCTTGAATAGATGCAGGTTCATCAAATGCATGAAAGTTTAATTCACAATCTAATGTTACAAAATCATCATACCTTTTAGGAAATGTGTTAGTCCGTATTGATCTACGAACTTATTTTTGTTGTGGTGTTTGCTCTGTTTCTTCTTTAAGAACAGGTTCTGCATTATCCATGATACTTAGTTTATCCATTCCATTAACAATATCATCAACTGTCTCATCTTCTGTTTCATCAACTTGTGCATTAGAAACATCAACTTGTGCATTAGAAGAAAATTCCAAAACTTGACCTTGACTTAGAACAGGAATCCCCCCTTCAAGATTTCGAAGTTCATTATCCATTTCATGATAGATTTTTTTAGAATGAAATCTATCAAGATGAACAAGTTGTTTATCAATAGTGAGTGCATCTTTCTCAAACTCAAGAAATATAACATCTCTAGAAACAATAAACTTCCTGTTATCTTCATCATACAACCTATAAGCTTTAAAAGTATTAGAATATCCCAAAACAATACACTTCCGACTTCTTGCTCCTAATTTATGTCTTTGTTGCTTAGGAATCAAAGCATAACATGTGGAACCAAAAATTCTAAATTGCTTGACAGCTGGAAGATGATCATGCCACATTTCACAAGGTGTTTTGTTTTGTAGTGCAACAGAAGGACATCTATTCTTAATGTAGACAGCACAAAGAACTGCCTCTCCCCAAAACATTAACTTGACATTTTTAAAAAACATCATTGATCTTACCATATTCAAGAGTGTCCTATTCATACGTTCTGCCACACCATTTTGCTGTGGATTATAAGGAACAATTGTATGATGTTTAATACCATTCTCCTGCAAATATTTTTCAAACTCTTGAGATGTATATTCACCACCGTTATTAGTTCGAAGGGTTCTAATATTGAGTTGAGCTTCATTCATAATCCATAAGTGAAATTTTTTGAATGTATCAAAAGCTTGAGATTTTGCTTTTAACAAATAAACCCAACACATCCTCGTAAAGTCATCAATGAAAGTCATGATATAATTGTTACCATTTGCTGATGAAGCAGGCATGGGCCCACATAAATCTGAGTGAATAAGACCAAGCTTTCTTGAAGCTTGAAACATAGAATCATTAAAAGGTTGTTTACTGTGCTTTCCTAAGATACAAGCATCACATGGGGAAAGTTGTCTTGGAATAGTAGGAAGCCCTTGAAATCCTTTCTGTTTCATAATACTGAGACTGTAATAACTAATATGACCAAATCTAGCATGCCGCAATAAGTTGGAAGATAAATTACTATTATGCTGAACTAAATTGCGGCAGAATTCTGTGAAATGGATGATGTACCATTCAACTTTAAAAGTTTGTTACCTTCCACTCCATTCATTACAACCACATTATCATAATCTCTTCTAATTTCAATGATACCATCAAACATATGTATGGAGTGATTTTGTTGTCTAATTTGCACAAGAGATATTAGATTTCTCTTCAATTGTGGAACATAAAGAACGTCAAAAAGTATATAATCAGCAAGTCCTAATAATTTCAATCTAACAAAACCAATTCTTGAAGGTTTTAACTGAGACATATTTTCCAAATGTACTACACCATCAATTTGATCACTAAACGTTTCAAAAAAGTCTTTTCTAAATGTCATATGACATGTGGCTCCAGTATCCAATAACCAAGTATCATTCCATGAAAACGAAGTACTGAAAGCTTCTTCAATTCCTAGATTACAATGTGCAACAACATAATGTGCAGATTCAGGAGGGTTACCTTTATCATTTCCTTTATCTTGTACTTGCTCTTTCTTGATAACAATTTTATCCCAAGAAGTTCTACAATAACTGACAGTATGACTAGTTTTTCCACATCTATAACATTATTTCTCTCCTTGATTAAATCTTCTCCCCCTTCCTCTGTATTGTCCTCTTTGTCCTCTACCTCGACCTCTTATTCTATTTTCATCCTTTGCAAATTCTTCTTTTGATTTGTGCCCTTTCTGTGCAAGACACAAAGTTTCTTCATTGGGTTTAGACTCCTTCTTCCCAAATGCTTTCTCTCTTTCTGAAATTTTCTCAACAAGTGTTTCAAAGGTCATAGCTTTCATTTGGCCACTAGCTTGAAGTGATTCTAAATAATGAGTATAGGTAGGATATAGAGCTTTAATAAATGCAGTAAGTTGAATGCCAACTTTTATACCTGTTGCATCAATATCTGGAAAATGGCTGTAATTTCAGAAGCAAGTTTCATTGGATCATTATCTTTTAATTCTAAGTTAAATAATTTCATCAACAGTTGTATGATTTCAAGCTTAGAATGTGAATCATACAAATCTTTTAGTTTCTTTAATGCTTCCCAATCACTTTTTCTAGAAACTAAATGTCTACTTACTTCTTCACTTACAGAGGCAATAATCAAGGCATAAGCCTTCTTGTCCTTGCTTTTCCATAATGCTAACTCTTTGGCATTAGTAGGTGGTACTGGTGCACTTTTATCCACTTCATCTATTGCTTCTCCATCTTTCTTATCTTCTAAATTTTCATTTTCACAAATTCCATCCCACATATCATTAAAAATAAGGGTATTTTTAACTTTGCGAAACCATTCTTGATAATTTTCTTTTCCAGACAAAATAGCTCCAACAATTGAAATTAAAGAATTCATTGAAATTTACTGTGTAGTAAATTTTTGTCTACAAAATACAGTCTAAAATATTCTTTTCCTCTTAGCCAATGTTCTTTAAAATCTTTTTATCTTCTAAAAAGATTTCCCGGAAGGTTTAATATTTCAATTTAAAAAACCTTGCACTCAAATATAAATGACTGTTTAAAAACGTTTATTTTCTGAAAAGAACTCCCTAGAGATTTGATAATTAGTTTAAAGAAACCATTGCACGAAAATATAAATGAGGGATCTCTTCCTTTTTTTTTCTCTTTTTAAAAAAGAAAATAATTCTTCAAAACAATTACCGAAACAATTTATGCGCAGTCTCCTCTTAGTCTGCAGTCTTTGTCTTTCTTCCACAATCTTTACTAAGCAGCTCTCATTTCTTCCTTTTTGGTGATAGCTCCTTTGCTGGCTCCTCCTTCAAGGGCTCCTTCTTTCTCACCAAGTATTTCTCACCAATGCTTCGCTGCCTTTGCTCTGATACCAATGACACAGGCCATGAAGAACCTCAGCAAATCAATATCTTATTACGTAGTTTAGTGTTACATATAAAGGATATCAAAATCATTATCTACAGTTAGATAACGATATTACTAACTAATAACTGAAATATTGTTTACAATGTAATCCGGAAGGATTACTCAACAAAAATATGGATGAATAAGGTGTAAAATTATGGTTGAATGATAAATTATAGTAGAGTATGAGTTTTATCTTCTTTCTGGATAATCTATGGGGAGAGCATGCTACAGAATTGTTGGAGGAATTGGGTGTACAGCGCCCTATAAGGGATCACTCGCTCAAGTCCAAAATTATTGTCAGTTCAAGGGATCGCAGTGCACTGTTAAACATGGGAGTTGCAGACAGATGTGACAATAATAATGGAGGACTTGACTAGTGATGAAAGTTGGAAGTTGTTTTTTTTATCATGCATTCCCCTATAATAATGTAAATACGTAGAAAAACATCAATGAAGATATGGCTAAGTGTGTCTGTCAAAAGTGGGAGGTATTCCCATTGCAATCAAAGTGGTAGGGAGGGCAATGGCGGGCATCACTCTTCCAAAGCAGTGGGAATCAGTGCTCCACAGACTGCCAAAGGCCATCAGCGTCTATGACTGCCTGCGGTTGAGTTACGATGCTCTCGGCAACGAGAACGTTAGCATGCAATTGTGTTTTCTATACTTAGCTTCAGCCTCCTTAGAAAGCCAAAATTGTTCATATAGAAACAATAATTCCTTTCAGGGCAGGAGAAGGGTTGCTCTCAAGGAAGATGTTGCAGCAATATGGGAATCCACTCAGCTACGAGCTCTTCGAGATTGCAAGGATTTATGTGAACGTCTTAGAAGATCGTTGTTTGATTGAACCCATCATGAGAGAATTTGATGGGAAAATACTAAGGTTCAGGATCCATGACGTGCTGCAAGATCTGGCAATCAGAGTTTCCTAGGAAGAAGAAGGTCTTTATCGTCGTGTGGGCAGCTATTTGAAAACATTGAATGAAAATGAATTCTCTGGATGCACTCGGATATTTTTGGGCATTAACAAATTGATTTCACTTCCTAGATATTTGAGAGATCCATAAATTAGTTCATTGGCTATGGGGGTGAATAAAGATTTAGCAGAGCATCCAAGAAGGGTGATTGGGAGCATGATCTCTCTTAAGGTTTTGGATTTGAGTATCACGTTGCTAAAGTCATTTCCAGATAGTTTGGGTTGTTTGAAACAGCTAGTGTTCCTGAATTTATCAAAGACACCCATAAAAGAACTATCTGCGTCTTTTACAATTCTTGTAAACCTTGAGACTCTTTATTTGGTCGGCAACTGCATCACAAAATTACCATATGGTATTCACAAGTTGATGTCACTCAGGTGCCTGCACCTTCAGTACTGTAAAGATTTGCAATATCTACCTTGCAGCATATCAAAGCTTACCTCTTTGCAATACTTGTATCTGACTGGTTGCAACAGCTTGTGGACAAAAGTACCAAACGAAAGAAGACTGAAAAAGGTTGCTTTCATCGATGATTTGGCGAGTCTAAAGCAACTAAAGAGGTTACATCTACAAAACAATGGGAAAGCTATTAGCTAGGGAACACTGGGGAGCATGGTTCAAATGGACACTTTGTCATTGACTCTCGGAGCAGTATGTCAAAGTTGAGAAGTCTTTCGTTGAAATGCTCTCACTTTACAAGATTTTAAAGCAGTCATGGAAAGTGAATTTGAAATCACTGATTTGGGGATTATGAAATTTTTCCTGGGCCTTGAATTCCAATGGTATGAAAGTGGTATATTTATGTCAGAGTCTAAATATGCAAGTGCGGTTTTAAAAATATTTAATATGTCTAATTGTAAGACAACCCCAACACCAGTAATAACAAGTTTAAAATTGAGCAAGGGTGACGATGGATTGACTGTAGATCCTATGATGTTTAAAATGCTTGTTGGTAGCCTTATGTATTTAACAGCGGCAATACCAGACATCAGTATGGAGTAAGTATGATCTCAAGATTCATGGAGTCACCACAAGACTCACATTGGCAAGTAGGTAAAAGAATTCTGAGGTATGTAAGTGGCACAAAAGACCTTGGCATTATGTATTCAACCTCAGAAAATTTTAAACTCATTGGATACACTAACAGTGACAATGGAGGTAGCATAGATGACAGGAAGAGCACATATGGGTACAAATTACATTTTGGTACAGGTGTTGTTTCGTGGGATTCAAAGAAACAGCCCATAGTAACTCTCTCTTCAGTAGAAGTAGAATATGTCACAGCTACAAGAGTTGCATGTCAAGATGTTTGGATGTATAGAATTTCGAAAGATCTATCACAGAGCCAACAAGAACCAACAACCATTTTCTACGACAACAATTCAGCCATTTCATTATCAAAAAATCATGTGTTCCACAAGATAACCAAGCACATCAACACAAGGTTTCATTTCATAAGAGAATTGGTGAACAACAGAGAAATTTGTTTAGAATTTTGTAGGTCTGAAGATCAACTTGTAGACATCTTTACAAAACCATTGGAAAGTGATACAATTCAGTCTATATGTATTTATCTTGGAATGACACACACGGTATTTTCCGACGGACAATACCCATATCACACCCGTTCATATTGGGGGTTAATTAAATATAAAAAAAAAAAAAATTATATTGGAGACATATTAAGGGACAAGGGGGTTATTATATGCCTCTAAAAAATATGCATTATATAGGGGGTTTTATTATCAAACGACATGGAGAAGCGACTTGAAAATATCAAACGAAGTTGAGAAGAGGCTAGCCCAAAAAATAGGAGTGAGGGAGCATTGACAGAGCTTGGTGGTATTTGCAGAGGGGATGGGGTGGGGATTCCATGAAATGCATTGGAAATATGGAACCAACCCTTACCATTTATTTCTCTCTTTCTGTTGATCCAGCACCAGCAATAGATCTCTCGACGGTAGTTGCAGAGGGGATGGGGTGGGGATTCCATCAGACGTGTTGGAAAGATTGAACCAACCCTTACCATTTCTTTCTCTCTTTGTATTGATCCAAAACCAGCAACAGATCCAGTGAATGAAATCTAAGAGATTTAAGGCAGGGAAGCTCGCTTGGTGGATACTAAGAGAATTCATTTGTATTTCCTTTATTTAGCCTAATGGATTCATTGAAGTTCCACAGGAAGAAAGGAAGGAACAACCTGTATTGGAAGGAAGGAGAAAATATACACTACTTCCTTAGAGAAATCCTCTGTTACCCATACACGGTAAAGAAATGAAGTGAACAACAATCGTACCAAACTATAGTTACTACATCTGCTAGTATGTGACTAAGAAATGTTTCTTATTCCATGTAATAAGTGGGAACTTGGGTGCAACTTTGTCATTATCTGTAGCTGACTCCTCGATATATAGTTAAGATCCTCCATTTATAGTTTTATATGATGTAGTTATAAAGCTTGCATTTCTCCCAAATGAAGCAAAGAAAGAAGGGGAGCGGTGGAAAAATTATCAGTAACAAACAAAAAGATCGCAAACACAAAGGTTGCATAATAGCCATCATCCCATCTCGCAACATCAAATTCATAGGTTCAAATCCAATCTGCATAGGAGAGTGTAGGTGATCTTATTTTTACCTAAAAGAACCACCGAGAGAGAATGTGGGGGAAAGGGTGGGAAGAGCATCACCCACAGAGATAGAGGCAACAGATTGAGTGAAAGTAACAGTAAAAAATCTTGTTGACAACCCCTCATAATAAGATATAGCAAAGGATTCTGGCTCATTCATCAAGTGTGTTTAAGGGTTTAAGGGTTTAAATTATGTGTCCTACGATCATTGAATTCCAATGTCACAATATTCTTATCATATGCATTTTACAGTTTGGAAACATGCCTTTCATTTTATCTAATAATTCTATACTTGTAAGTTAGCATCATCCATACTGTATATCACTACAGAATTATGTTATTTCATCACTTTCATTTTTGTAGATATTACACTTGGAGGTATCTATGTCCGAGATGAAAGTTATCCATGTTGTTGGAATTATAGGAAAGGTAATCTTGGTTATCATTAGTTGTTTCTACTCTTCAGATAAAAAGAACAAAGAACATAACTATACATCTAGGGTTACATTGAAAGTTTGTTTATATTGATTTACAACAGAGGCCTTACTTTAGATATTTTTATCTTATGTAGTACAATGCATTCAATAAATGTTACACATGGTTTGTTTACTCTCATCCAAATATCATTACCAAAGATTTCATAACAGTTGTCGAGGAGTCCTGCATTGACCAAGCCCCCCTCTATGTAGTAGTGTTTCTTTGTTTTTCATTACCGAAGCCTTCATAACATTCAAAATTGCACTTAACTCATAAATCCCTAATTACGAGTGCAACCATATAGCGAAATTAGAAGGGTTATCCATTGTCATTGCAATAGCTTCTTCTCTCTCTTGAGTTTGGCTCTGCCTCGGCACAAGAGGATTACCATGAAGGCTAGGATTTCTATATATGCCCTTGAATATCTATGTCAATCTCAGATTTAGTAAAACATGAATAATTTATGTTATACATTTTGGTGGTTGATCCTTTTGTAACATCTTTTATTCATGCTACTGCTTAAGTTGTGCAAGACAATACCGCTCACCAGGGTATTTTTTAAGGATTCTAATATTATAGTAAAGTATAGTATTCTAGGCGATTTTTCTGGATTGAAAAAACATGTTTATAGATAGGTAGGTGAATATTAAATATGAAACATTAATTAACACTGAATTGTATAAATTTTGGCAAATATTATGATAAAAAAAACATATTTTATGTAAATATAGGCGATATTAGACACCAAATAACGAATTTATTTTTTGAAAAAAACCTAAAAAATAGCCAATTGGTGAAAATTCGCCACTAAAAATCACCTTGCTGCTCACACCTATAACGTTGGTACTTTTGGAGGGTTAGTTTGTTCATCTCATTGTTCCAGTTATCCTCCAGATGCATACTAAGGCATAAATCCACAGTGTATTTTTGTGTGGCTATGATCTCTATTTTTATATACTTCATGGATCTCCAGTATAATTTATTTTGAAGCCATGCTTGTCTCTATTTTTATATACTCCATGGATCTCCAATGTAAGTTGTGCAAGACAATACCGCTCACCAAGGTATTTTTTAAGGATTCTAATATTATAGTAAAGTATAGTATTCTAGGCGATCTTTTCTGGATTGAAAAAACATGTTTATAGATAGGTAGGTGAATATTAAATATGAAACATTAATTAACATTGAATTGTATAAATTTTGGCAATTATTATGATAAAAAAACATATTTTATGTAAATATAGGTGATATTAGACACCAAATAGAGAATTTATTTTTTGAAAAAAACCTAAAAAATAGCCAATTGGCGAAAATTCGCCACTAAAAATTACCTTGGTGCTCACCCCTATAATGTTGGTACTTTTGGAGGATCAGTTTGTTCATCTCATTGTTCCAGTTATCCTTCAGATGCATACTAAGGCATAAATCCACACTGTATTTTTTTGTGGCTATGATCTCTATTTTTATATACTTCATGGATCTCCAGTGTAATTTATTTTGAATCCATGCTTGTCTCTATGTCACAACTACATTTCGACCAAAAATCCGATGGCCGTATTGTCGGATTTTCGACACTTCCCCGTCGCATGTACGACACTATGAATTTTTTTAAGCGTCGGTGGATTTTCGTCGGTTATCCGACATCTTTCCAATCCGTCGGTAAAGCGACAGCTCAGTTTACCGTCAGTTAAATGTAAATTGTCGGTTATCCGACATCTAATTCATACTAAACTTTAAACATGCATCTCTTAACCGACGGCTATCCGACGGATTATGAAAACTTACACGTCGGTTAAGCAATGGTATTGAATTTTTTTTTAAAAATACGCCTACAGGCCGTCGCTTAACCGATGGCTATCCGACAGGTTATAAAAACTTAAACGTCAGTTAAGAGACAGTATTGAATTTAAAAAAAAAAAATCGCCTACAGGCCGTCGCTTAACCGACGGCTATCCGATGGATTATGAAAACTTAAATGTCGGTTAAGAGACGGTATTGAATTTAAAAAAAAAAAATCACCTACAGGCCGTCGCTTAAGCGACAGCTATCCGACGGATTATGAAAAAAAAATCACCTACATGCCGTCGCTTAAGCGATGGCTATCCGACAAATTTAAAAAAAAAATTCACCATTACGATGTCTGGATTTGAATTGAACAAAGTTATCTACAAATATGAAATCATAGGCAAATTAGCCAATAGCTCTTAACCATAATATGCTCATATGCCTACTTTTACAAAAACTTTCATTAATCCTGTAGTAACATTAAAGGAATTCCCCTTCAATGGAAAAACAAGAACTACACCAGAACAAGCCAAACTATGATTTAATTATCACAGGAAAAATTATGATTGAAGAATATGTGCACAAACCTTAAATCCAGTAGGGCTGGGGCTCTCTAAGAATCCTTCTTCTGATGCTAAATTAAGCTTAACACCTTCTGAATCACTATTACGAATAACATCACCTCCTAGCTTAATATCAGTAGTAATGCAGCTTGTCTTTTCAAAGAAGTCCAGTGGAAATTCTGGGTTGATCCCAGCATTTGCTGTATTACTGAGGACGCTAGGGCCTAGATTTTTCACTTGCTCTGAATTGATGTTGCAATCATGTCTTAGTAATTCCAACCCTCGAGTTCCACTACCCATTCCAAATGAGAAGATCTGCAAACTACCATCATCATGTAAAAAAAGAACATTATTTTTGTCCTTAGAGAGAGGCCTGTAAGCTGAAATGCCAACCCATTGAGAAGATGGACTTCCAGGCAATCGCAGAAGTTGTGCACATAGCTCCATAGGACCAAGAGACACAGTAAGTGGAGATTTTGACTTCAAACTAGAGAGGCAGACAAATAAACCATTGCCATCAAGCAACTCCTTCTAGTGATGTAGTCCAGCAGGCCTTAATTGACCATCTTGATCACCCTCAAGAACACTTGATACTTTGCTAATAGATGTTGCATCAGGATTCAAATTCCCAATCAAAGTTGAACCATCATGATAAGAGAGGAAAAGTAATCTGTAGGCTGATGTGAAACACAAAGATATACCTTTTGACTGCACATCTCTACCGTGGAGATGGATAGTCTCTGCCAAAACGTGAGCTCCAATATAACCCTCTACTTCTATTTGTTACCTATACAACATGCCATGTTGTGATAGTACAAAAAGAACTAGCCGACCATGTAAGATGGGTACTAATACTGCATCAATAATTGAATCTTCCAATAACGTAAAATAATGCATAGGGATAATGTTATCTTGGGACAGGTCATAAATATTCACAAACTTGTTGGTCACCACCATGAGTTGAACCTGAGAACCAGGAAGCCAGGCTATTTGTCGAATGTAAGCACCTTGCAAAGCAAGCTCAATTGCAAGACGGTCTATTATTTCATCTCGAGAATTGACAGTGAGAACTTGGAATTCCTCATAACCAGCTACAACCAAATAGTTCTCATTTGTAGAGTTGAAAACAAGATGAACTAGTTCAAATCGAACTGAATTCCTGGAAAGAGGCTTCACATTTGACTTGTCTGCTGCCACAGGTGCAACAACTGGCTATCCAATAAGTTTCCTCGCATCTAAGATTGTTACTTTGTCACCTTCTCCTGCTGCAAGCCTGCCTCTGCTATTTATAGTAAGAACAGATTTGACGATAGAGCCACTTGAAAGATGGGATTTAAGTTCCCTTGCATTAGAATATTCTGTTTTAATCTTCATGTCCAAAGATCCACTTTTATATGCCTTCCTTAATTGCAAAAGATCTGAATTGTAGGATAAAACCTTGTCATCACCCAAAACTATCCTCTCATCCTTTGACAATACTGAATGACTAGCCTTGTTAATACCAGGAAGAATTTTTCTACATAACCTCAAAACTTGGCCTTCAATATCCATATCCATAAAAAGTGATAGCAACCCATCCTCTTCCTCTTTGGGGATAGATAACTTGAAAGTCTTCTCATTCTCCATGCAACCTTCATCCTCAATATCAGAGTCACTGTCAGATGGCTGAATATGATCCCTCTCATCTGAGAGAGGCAAGAATGGATCAACGCCGCTAGCCCCCCTCAATGATGTAATGCTGGAAGAAACATATTTTCGAGGCTTCAAGCAGAGGCAGCTTGTCCCTCTTACCCCTACTGCTCCACAATCATAAAATAAACGGCTTAAATGAGAGTAAACAACTCTGTGACCTCTGTGGCACACCCTAGCACAAATAGAATAGCACCCTTTAGAAACAATTAGATCGCAAGTGTAGCAGAAGTACCAATGTTGTTCCATAAATTTTCTTCCACTAGTGGTCAATGTACAAACTTTTGATGCAAGTGACCATTCACTGTTACTCTCATCATCATCTTCTTTATCCATACTAGCCATTTCTCCATCAGATGTGCCATCATCCTCATCATCATCTGTTGATGTGGCATCACACTCAATCGCACTAGAATGGACTCCCTGATTGACTGGATTAACCAAAGCCTCTGAGTTCTTTCTAGGAACACTAGGCTTCAACTTACAACTAGTAGAATCATTGTTAGAACTAGTGTTTGACCAAGGATTCTTTGTTAATTTTTCAGAAACATGCTTGTTAGCACCATACAAACCCAGTGCAGAAACCAGAAAACCCAAGACAAACTTCAAACCCTCCAGATGGGTTTCATTGGCAGACAACTTGATCACCATATCAATTGCCCTCTTGATAATAGGATTTATTGTGGACTCACCATTTGCCAACTGAACTAAAAAATTAAAGTATTCTTTCACAGTAGGAACATCAAATGACATGAATGCCTTCTCTAGACCCACAAGCAATGCATCAGGAATGTGATCACAAAGTTCTATTGATTTTGAATCAGATGAAGGTGACACCAGAGCATTGGTGAAAGCAATAGCTGAATCTCTTACTGAATTAGAGACTCTTGTTGGAAAATTACCTACAGCTGATTGAGCAGTATATCCTAGCAGCATTTTTTCCAGCCATGAAGCCAAAGAATATGAATCCATCAATAAGAACTTTTCTTGCAAGGTGTGTTTCAAGTTAATATAACTCTGATCACCTGTTAAAAGATTAACAAATAGCTGTAGCACCTTCGTATTCACTGACTCATTATGGCATCCATCCAAAGCATCAATTAAAGGCAAAAATTTACCATTGCCTCCAAGAAATTCCCAGAACTTGTTGCATTGGTTCAAAATCAATGAGTCCTCAGTGTTCCCCAAATAAAACTTAAGCAAAATGACTTTACTAGGATCCGTTCTTAGGCATTCTACCATATCAGTTGCACTTGTAAGTAGATGCTCTTTAATAAATAAGTTAACCTCCTTGCTTGAGTTCATTTATTTTACCAGGATTTCCATTTTCTTCAGCAAAAATAGATCACTATACATACATCTCTCTTCTATAGAGGGAATTAAATTATTGAACAGGATTCTACATTTATCATGTATACCCTCAAATAGCCTGTCAAACTTTATGGTCATTATGACCTCAAGCAAACTATTGAAAACTTCCGCATCAACCTCAATTCCCCCTAATGCATCTCTTGCTCTAAAAAATTGCTCAATTGTATACAAAAATCCCTCAACAGAGAGGGTAGAAGAGACCACAGCTGCACTCCCTGGATGAATTTTTTTACAGTTTTGTGATCTAGTATCAGAATAATTCACAGCAAAACACTCCTCCAAATTCTGGACTAGCCTTAAAGATGATAATGCCAACTCTCTAGCCCTTCCATCTACAACTATGGTTTCAAGAAGTTGTAATACAGTCTCCTACCAATGAAAATGAAATGTTTTAACAAAGAGACAAATATAAAACTACTTTGCTTTGGCCAAGTAAAGATAAAGACCTTCATAAAGAAAAGTGGAAGCAAACATGATTTCTCATCATCATCTATTAAATAACAAATTAGAAGTTAGAACGACACTTATTAATTTCATGTCTCTTTGTTTTCAATTGAATACAGCTGATAAAGATCAGGAATCCTAATACATATGCCATGTCGAAAGGCCACTTTTAGGAGGCAGTTTAAGATGAAATTCAAAATTGCATCACACTGTATCCTGTTATGTTACAGTTTTACCATTAGATACAGATCAAGAGACTTGCACACCTCAAATATTCAAGTCAGTATATTATTCCCATTTTATCTGAAAATGTCTTTGTTAATGTTCAACCAAAAAAGACATATATCAAAGAAAATAATTGGCTCTGAATGAGGAGGGTGTGATATGAAAAACAACAAAAAAGGAGTATTGCAAATACACATTCACAGTTACTCATAGAAAATACTATGGCCTCAACGAATCAAACAATAATGATCACACCATACACCCCATCACAACTGATACCTACAATGTTATGCTAAATACCATGGGAGGTGTGAATCTCAGCCATGCTTTAAGGACATGGTACTTTAAGATGGGCATATTTGCTATGTACCTAATTAAGTTTAACTATCAATAGTTATTAACATAGGGTAAATGAAATGGTCACATCGTTTGAAGGCTGTATATATAGTTTGACATCACCATTTGCAAATCATCAATTGCTGTGTTATGAATCACATATTATCATGTTCATCACTGAGGATTGCCTCAACAACTATGGTATTTAATAATATTTATAAATTTCTATGACACGGCTGTTTCTAATTTTCCAAGTTAATATTGTTGTTTTATGCGTTGAGTATTTTTCATCTTCCAGGTTCCTAATCACCAAGGCCTTTGGACATAAGGGTTTCAGATTGACCTAAAATTAACTAGAGTTTCTGACCTCTGGATTTGCATTCTCCTTTGAAATATAAAAATACTACAGTAGTTTAATTGGCAGTGATCTCCTTGTAGAGAGTATTGGCTGGAAACAAAGAGATTGTCTACAAGATCTTGCAGCAAATGGAACCCAGAAGTCAATTTGTCATTTCCTGTAGACTGTTTGTAAGTGTATGTTATTATATGCAGTCCTGAGAATCTTAGGGGTCATTTTTTCCATAAAGAAACTAAAGAGGGAAAATAGTAATCTCTGAGGAAAACTTAATAGACAAAATATTTCCTTGGTCACTAGGCAACTAGTACAACGTCAATTGCACCTATTCCTAAGACTGAAATTAAACAACATCAAATTGGTTGAATAGTTATCACCTTTAAAAAGAAGATTCACTCAAATCATCACTTTCAACCTACCTTGATGGTCACTGGGTTGAATGTCTTTTACTCAAAATACCCCCTATTCAGTGATGATATCGATATCCCATTCAACTCAAAAAGGGCAGCCAGCTATACTCTGTAATACCCTCCTCATGTTCGCTTTCTGGAATCCAGAGCGCTGGAAGGATTCGTACCTGTTCATCTGATTAGGCGTGAGTTGTGCCAATACCGTTGTGAATTTATCAATTTTATTGGGATCCCCCGACTGGTATTTGCCGAGTTCGACATCCATGTTTTCCTCCTCCTTGTCTTTAGATTTGGGGGGCTCTTCTATAGTAGTGGCAATTGGTTGAAGAGGAGGTTGAGAAACCTCTTCATCGTCCTCTCCATCACTGTTGATAGGGGTAGCAGTAGCAGAGGTGCCCCCCTTGTTATTAGTTTTAATGTCCTCCTTGACGATGTCTTCTTCATTTCCTACCTTTGTCATTGGCTCTGTGCCATGTGGAGAATCTCGTGGCGTATCATATTCATTTGTTGAAATCTCAAATGGGTCTATGCTCATTTTCACTAACATATAATCTTTGCAACGCTCTCTTTGACACTGTAGAACAACAAATAGTATTTATATCATAAAAATGAAAACACTCAGCTAAACCAACTAGTGAAACAGACATTAACTTTAATGAAATAAAGATGGGGACTTATTATTGTAAATTCGGTTAGCATAAACTTTTGAACTATTTCACAAAGCCCAATTGATTAATAAAATTAGAACAATTTCATAGACTGTTAAAACATTATTATATAGATGAAAAGTAGGTTTTAGGTTAGTTGTAGACTCAAGAGTTTTTGTTTGTCATTTTTTGTGTGGGAAGGGGCTATGCCAGCACAAAAGTGGTCGAACTGGCAAGTTTCAAAACCAGTTAAAATGATCAATTCTAACCAGAAAAGGCGAAAACCTGTCAGAACCATCCAGTTTCAGTCCACTTTGGCCAATTTTATCTTTTGATAATTATGAAATCATCTATTTATGGATTTGACTATGCATATTAAAATCCTTTATATTATTCCTCATGTGCTGGGCACAGACCCTGTCAGACTTAGTGGACAGTAAATCAAAAGTAGCTACATGTTTATCATATCTAGAGTATATTTCTTTTAAGTTTGAACAATAAAGACAACACACTAGTATATTTTTAAATATACTTTTTGCATCTAGATGAGAAAAGTATCTACAAGATCCTGCAACAAAATAAGGCAAGAAGCCCTTTCCTCTCCTTTATTCCTTTCCTTAAAGTTTGAATAGTTCATTTCTACAAGCACTAAGTTATTCTATACACTTCAAAAATTCATTCATGGAGTCATTTCACTATATGGACAATTGAAGAATGTTTTATCAACTAATAAATCATGACTCGATCATTAATTAGGTTTGAACAAAAGGTTAACACAGTAGATTATACACCACATCCAAATGGGACTGGATTGCATATAATCTTTACATCAGAAAATAAAACTCAGAATTGCAACATTTAGACTATAATGGTTGTCAATAGGTTCAATGTCCAACTTTTGTCTTTGCATCAAGACAGTGGTGGGGAGTCCTTGGGGCTTGAACCAACCAAGATAACCAATTCTTCCAGTGATTTGCAATGCTTCAGACATATCAAGCCCAGAATTTGAAAGTTAAGTAATTTATTCCGATATTCACTTTGATATTCTACAGCATCTAAACAATCCTGGGTCATGTCATGTTTCTAGTTCCCAACATCAGCCTATGGATTGAATATCTCACATCATGGCCATTCATTTCCTAACGTCTACACCATGAATCATGAAAAGTAAAGTGAAACAGATGGTTAAGTTAAAGTTTAAAACTTTAAACATAGCAAGATCTCTATTTTTCCACTTTTGATGTTGTCCTTGTAGAGTTGATCAGCTGGCTCTAGCCAGATTACTTCCGAAGTGATGCAACAAATAATCAACAATTTATTTTTCTTTAGTATACAAACTCTTGGTTATCATGTATTCTATAGAGTTCTGACACCCTTGGTGCTTGGTCGATTTCATTAGCCATATGTTAATGCCCAAACATTCAGTCTGAGTAAATGGAAGGCTCAAGGTATAATTTATGTCAATGTGATGGGACATACTGAATAAACAGAATGACCGTGATATTAAAAATTTTGTTAGCAGAAAGTAAGGGCCTCCCAAGCCATGGTGCTAACACAGGTGCCTAGAAAACATGGAGTTTTGTTTGAGTTCAAAGCATCGCCAGTTCAAAATCCATCATAAAAATGGGCCCTCCTTTGGGATCAGGCTTCTACTAGTGACTAAATATAGATGTTTAAAAGTAAGACCCTGCTTCAAACACATCAGCTAAACTAAAATTTTAAAAGAAATCAAATTCAACTCTCCTTGATAATGTGTTCATGTCTTTAACCTGTGGCTACAAAATGGATTTGACATTGCAGTTCAGTGGTAGGTATCACTATATGTTGTTCACTAATTCAAACGGGCCTTATGAAAAGGAAAACAAAAACCATTTACAGACTCCAAGGCCATGATGGGTAAACAAGGTCATACTAAGGAGAAAATATCCAGTTTCAAACCCATTTGAGCCTCATCTAATATTTCAAAAAAGATTCATTTAATACTTATATACACCCAGATGAACCCATTCATGATAAATGTGGCTATTTGGAAGCCCTTTAATATCTTTTGATTCAATATACGAGTTAAAGCAAATCACTTTTCCTATAGGAAATGGGTTTCACATAGAGCCAAGTGCGTTGAATTTATGCTTCTATACAAAACATCAACATTAGTTAGCGCAGAACTTCAATTTGGAGGCTTCGAAAGTGACCGAAACAATGTGATCTGGCTAAGTGCGTGACCACTCCTACAGATTTACATACATCATCATCTAGAGAAACAAAGGACCGCCCCTTAAAAATAAGACAATACATTATTTTTATATAAACAACAAACATTCAAAGAGTACCGATAGTATCAATAAACAATAGTGAGGGTTTTCTCTCTCAAGAATTTCATCAAACATATGGTGTGCAAACTATAAATCCTACAGAGTGTTTTCCAGCCATACCTTAAAGGGAGAATGATCCAGCAAAAACTCGCAGATTCAATGGCTTCAAACTTACCCCAAATCCTCCGCCTCCACCAGCGATTCCGCGACCTCCAGCTGCTCTTCTTCTTGCCTGCGCGCTCTTGGGAAACTGTTTCTAACCAAACCTGTACCCACACCTAGGAAAATATCGTTGCAGAGGACAAAGGGACTATGTAGTGCAAATACAGCTCGATTTGGAAGCTGAAAAGCAACTCGGATGAATGTTTGAATTCGGAAAGAAGTTAACCCGTAGATATTGTTGCCAACATATTTATAGTCTTTGGATCGAGGGTTGGGTGCAGTTTATTGCCGTGGGTATTTTTTGGGGTTACACAACGGATGCCACATGAGGCCATCCCGGCAAAGAGACAATGTCCATATTAATGGATAAGGGGTTCATTGGACTCGACCTTGATCTTTTTGGAGGATTCGAGGGTGTCTAAACACCGACAGTGGCAGAGGATGCAAGTTTCAACCCAAATGGAATGCATGCCCACAAATATGACAAAATATTTTAAACAAAAATGTTGTGCTCACCATCACCAAACACATGAAGGGGAAGACATTTATTCAAATTGATGTGATGGACAATATGAATGCCTATATAAAATGCAATGGGTTTTGCCATTTTTAAAATGCTTATAAATATTATAGTGTGGTTCATAAAACGCATTAGGTTAATTTTGATACAATATTCTTAATAGAAAATTAAAATTATTGAAGGGAGAGACATCATGTTTTGAAAATAGCCAATGGAAAAGGGTAATGGTGCAAAATTTATTCCCTAACAAATGAGGCTCTTCTTTTCCGTACCTAACTATACCTCACGTGATAAGAATAGGGATGGGTTGTGGTGAGGATATGGATATAGGATACAATGTCATGGGAGATGAGGTTCTTTTGAATGACATTATTGAGGATGGGAGTGGTCAATTAATCTTTGACATAGAAAGTATGGGTAAATAAAAGGTCATGATAGAATTGAGTAACCTCTTGGGTCATTAACAATAGTGAGGGATACAAAAAGGTGTGGTTGGAAAGATAAACGATTTTAAATGCATAAGGTATTTCAACATGTGATCATATATCCAAAGGGAAAACATAATGCTCAACTAAGGTGAGAAGAAAGAGTTGGCCTAGAGTGGTTCTCTTAAATATTGTCACTTCATGTCTAAAAATAATAATAAACCATAATTAAAATCGAGAATGAATACCTCTTTAGGTTCCTTGTTCTATAAGATATGTTCAAAGCTTGGTGAAATAACAATATATTGTTGGACAGTTTGACCTAAAGCTCAATGAAGTTGTGACTAGTAGCACTTCAAACTATGTAGATACCACAAAGGGTAAAATTCCATCTAAGGGATTAAGAAAAGGTGTCAAGAGTAGTAATAAACATAGAAGTGGAACTATTAGAGTGGTCTTGATTGAGTTCAATGTAGACCTTCAAAGAGTTAGATTAAGACTAGCACTAGGCTTAGGCCACACCTTTTAGTTGGTGTTCTATGAGTGCAAGCATGGAGTTTTTATTCATGTTAGGACAAGTATTGAAATACATAGTGAGATTGTGTAGAATTTTAGCATATACATCTAGACACTGAACAAGATAAACATATTGTAACATGGTACTCAAAAGGATTTGTAACATGGTATTTGGTGGGTATATTGTCATATTTAATATTAAACCCCCATGATTCATAAGATTAAGTATTGGATTTATTAATAGAAAGTGGAGGGACATTCATGTTCAAGGATCCATGGTGAAACAAGCTTGATTAGGTCATAGTCATTATCATCATTGTTATCATCGCCAACCCTTTTCCATGAGGCATGCATGGCACCATGCAATAGAATTGGTGTTTTTGTATTAAGAACCTAGAATGTTGAAGTGAATTTATTGATTGACATTCAAATACTTTCAGCATAAAATAATTGTAATTTAAATAGTATGCCTACATATTGTTAAAGGATTTTTAAGCATTTTTTATGTTAATGATAATTTTCCTTTTCCGTCTAGACTTCAAATTATGTGTCCATATAATAATTGAAACCCAAATACCTTGTTAGTGCCAAAAGGCCTTTTCAGCAATATAAATGTAGGTAGAATCTCCATTGTAAGAAAACCTTTCATTTTTCAAATTCAAGTGCATTTCTTTAATAATTCATAGCATGCCTCTCTTTCGTTTCACATTGATAGCTAGACAAGGATCATTGAATATATTGCGTTATCTCCTTGCTCCAAATCAACTACATCTTGAGGTACTTGAGATATTGACTTGTCTTGCTAGGTTTGCACAAATTTTGGATGCATGGAGGTGTCCATGAAGATTGACTTGGACTTGTCTTGCTTTATTTTCTATTATTAAAGGGGAAAGGAATAGAACAATTGAAAAACATGAAATAACACCTAACGAGATTACTAGGGTATTCAAGAATTAAACATTGAAAATCATGGTATAATCCATGTCCTACATGAAGATTTCATTTACCTCTGTCCCAAGGAAAAAAATCCTATGGAGGATACGTCTCTCGGATTATCTTGGAATCCTATCAACACTTATTATATCCATAGATGGAGTGATAGTGTATTTGGATTTCAAGAAGTGTCGATGGTCATTCCCAACCCATCGCCATGTGTTTCAGTTCATGATTCAGTCCTACGAATGTGAAGGGAGTAGGCTCTTTCTATAGATTCCTTCCAACACTAGCACACATTAGTCAACAAAACACCTCGTGAAGGGGAGAAATATTAGGATGGAGTGCTATCGGTTCAAGGTGATCGAAAAATCAAATCCTAAATCATGTAAAAGGAAAAATATTTGGCAAGGAATAAATGAGTAGAGATTCCATGACATATCGTGTAATCTAGCCCAACCCAATGTTATGGGAAGGCATGAACAAATACTATAGTGTGATGAGTGATGACAACAACTACAACTAAAACATGGTAAGGAATTATATTAACTACAACATTGCATGCTGCATGCTATTCATGAGCACTACCAAATCCCTCACCTCTTGTCATAAGTTTTTGACCAACATGCGACGATGCTTACCATGTTAAATAGTTGACCAATTAAAGGCTCCGTCGCTTAAGTGACGCTTACTAACGCGCCATCTCTTAACCGACGGTTATGAGAATAGCTGTCGCTTCACCAACACTTGTGGCCGCATTTACAAAAAGAAATGCATCCTTGTGATTTTTGGTAAGTTTAAAAAGAGAAATCCACGCGCCATTGGATTTTTCCGTCGGATTTTGGATCGAAATGTAGTAGTGTGTTAATCTCGTATTTAGTAAAACATGAATAATTTATTTGGTGGTTGAAAGAGTATACTAGTGTCAAACATCCAATTAGGGAAAATGGAGTCTAAAGGTATTAAGAGGGTTCAAGTTAAATGAGATAAAGAGTTATGATGGTGTTGTTACAACATGCTAATATCAACCTATGATGGTAGTTTTTAGATTGTATAAAATATGAGTTTATTGATTGACCACTTTCAATGGCATTGACCAAGCCCACCTCCTTTCTCCAAAGTATTATATGGAAGATATGGAACTATCTATTGATTTTGGGATGAATAAGTATTATAACTAAAATATCCATGAGAACTACATAAAAAAGAGTGAAATACAGTTCTTGTGCTCATTGGTTTAAAAAACTCTAAACAATACATATATTCTTCTTGTATATAAAGTTGCAGGATGATAGCTCAATGGTAGAGCATTTGCATTATATAATGCAGAATATTGGTGGTTCGATTCCATCTCTTGTTTTGATCACCTTTTGATCTTCTGCAGGTTCATTGAAGCTGACTCTTCATTTTTTGGAGAGCTATTTGAATAAGCCACCGACAATACATTTTGTTTTAAGGTGTTTCATCTTGATAGTAATATTTCTTCGTCCTTCTTCAAGATTTGAATTGAAAGTGCATACCTTGCTTTCTAGCTCTTTGTTTTATTAATGAAATAATATGCATGTGTAAATTTGAATCTTTTTTTTCATTTATTTATGGATGCACTCACCTCATTTCTAAGATTGGAATGTACACGATGCAATATATGGTTCTCTTTCGTTTCGACAAGTTGTAATATTGTTAGTTCTCTAAATGAACACATGAAATCAAAGAAGCACACTACTAATATAGATGAAGCTTTACATGATACAACTGTGTTGAGGAGTGGAACAGTTGGGAGACCGAAGAATCCTACCAATGATAAGTCCCAACAAAGTTTGACTAATTCTTGATCCCATCACTACCACCACCATTATATGGGGTTTCTACAAGTTTATAGGCTTCTAGTTCAGGTGTGTTAATTACCCAATTTATAATTTGAATTTGAATTTGAATTTGAATTTGCACATTAATTTATTTTCTATTACTTGTTAGTGGCAATTAGTAGATCATTTTCCAATGTGTTTTTTCATCTTATTCTAGGACAATTTCCTCCCCCGATATTACTATGTTGGGGGTATTGGGATCCCTATCTTGATAGAAGAGGGGAGAGATTGGACACAAAGGTTCTAATGGATGACCAATGTGGTGGAAAATTGTGGGCCATAGAGAAACATACCCGGAGAAAACTATGTTATATGGTACTAAATATCGTATTAATGGTACATATAGACATGTTAATTGCAAGAGGGTTTCCAAAACATGAAACTCTTTTGATTCATTGACATGCAATTTTTTTAAGTTGATACCTAATTGTGATGACTTTTGGATGTGTTTATATCGTGAATCAAGGAGCAACATCAAAAGACATGGGAGAGAAACAAGGAAAGGGAGAAGGTTGGACCATTTGACTCAAGCTGAACTCAAAATTGTTGCAAGAGACACAAATGCTACACATAGATTAACAATGCGATCTCTTTGGTGGGAGAGGAAAAAGGTTGCTACACTGTCTATTAGAATGAGGTCTCTAAGGGAAATGTTGTTCGAATGTCTAGGAAGGAAGGATGTGTTCAGGTTTTGCAAGGATGTGTGTGAGGCTCATAAGCAAGGAAAATTACAAGGTAAAGATGTAGTTTGGTAATTTGTTCAATATATATTAACCTAGTTTGTTCAAAGTAAACTAGAACATATAGTGCATCCACTAAATCCATTTATGAGATGATTAAGTTACTGGGAGGTCCTATATTACATAGCTTTATTAGCTTGATTTTGGATGGCCCTTCGATATCTATGAATTTAAGACAAGTTAGAAAATCATTGACATATATCCTAGGGAACAGGAGTACATTTTTTAGGCAATCAGAAAAGTTTATGTTTCCTATAAAGACAAACATGGTATAGAGGTCCCAATTCCCATATGCCTTGCTAAAGATGAAATTTTTATGAAAACATATGTCAGGTGGGTAGAAAAAATTGATACATTGGTGGGTTTTTGTGGTAAGAAATAAGAACATAAGTGCCAATCACATTTCTTTGTGACATTTGGTGAGGGCATTGCAGGATATGAGATTATCACATATGCCTTCAAGAATTGTGTGATTAGTCATTATGCACATGTTATTATTGCAAACCATTTACATGAGAAGATTCCTCACTTGGTTTTGGTTTTTTATCCAACATGCAACAGGTTTGATGCAAAGTTTGTCCATAGACAATGGGAAAAAATAGAAGACCTATGGAAGAAACATGTGGAACATTTTTTAGGACCTTTTATTGGTCATTCCTCAGATAGGGATAGTAGGAGAAGAATGCTTATGTTGTAGGATTATTACTCAATGACAGGCATGAGATATCAAATTCATTGGGAAGGGTGGAGGCTAACTAGGATGTACGATGGATTTAAAGTAACAAGACTTCATGATAAGGATTACATCCACAATGGAAAAAAGATAGTGAATACTTTTTTTAGTGGTTAATGATATTCGGTTGTTGGACAAGAGTTGATTAGTTTTAACCATGTAAGAATGGTTTATAACAATTTTAAAGTGGACGACCACAAGCTTAAAATTGAGGATATAGAGAGGGTTGATTGTCAAAACTGGGGTTCAGCACAACTCATTGCTTCAAGACATGTCCATAGGTGCTTGAAGGAAATGTGAAGTACAAGTGGTAGGATAGAGAGGACATCGTGTATAGAGACCTATCTAACAATCGTTGGTGACTATATTGATAATTTTTTGTCTGCTAGTTTGACTCTTTGGGAAAGAGTGCAAAATTCTTCAAGAGTCCATAATTTCTTCACATTATGGATATGTTGGGTCAAAGAACAAGAAAATACTAATGTGAACATTAATTTCATTAGCATAGATGCTTATCAAGATCTGAAAAATTCTTGCCTCTTTGCGGTTTTGATGATGAGATTATTTTGTGATCAATACTCTAACTTGCCATGTGCATTGCACCGAATTGGGTCAGATGTATGTGACAAATTCTTTAGCGAATTCGGTGGCATGGTTGGAGTAGAGAGGTCATATGATTTCCTTGACTTACTTCATGCTATTGGAACCCTTAATTAAGTTGTTGAAGACGAATTGAATCCCCAAGGGATTCGTTTCAATAAATCTCATAAGAAACAAATGAGTATCCGGAATAAATTGCATCAACAAATAGTAGATGAAGGTGATGTCTTGTCACAATATGATTCAATATCCATATATAATAAAATTATAGAATCTCTCAAGATAGGATTGGAGGATGCACATGGAATTTTACTAGGTCTTGGCATGCAACTAGAACGACACATAGAAGATTCTTGGTGGTTTAAACCATGGATAGAGGATCACAATTAACCAAAATTCAAAGATGTTGATGAAGTAGTTGATAAATCTTCACCCAGACATTCCACATTGATATTCCAATATTCCTCTCTTATGGTACTCAGTGATAGTGAATTGCAAACGATGGAAAGTGAGTGGAGGCATGAGCTGGATGGAATTTTAAATTTCGTTGATGAAAATGTAAACATAACTACCAAAATAGTGGTAGAGATCGATGGCAACGAAATGTACAAATCTTGTTTGGTTAGTCAATTGAATGGAAATTCGACATTATCGAAAGATAGATTGACTAAAGTGAGGAATGGAGTATACTTCAGGTGAGGTGAGAGGGCACCCAAAAAGGGTGTTGCAATTGGTTTTGGAATTGGATCATATTTTGCGGTGTTGTTTGAGAGCGAGCCTATAGGTATAGTTGAACGTACTAGAAGAAAATGTGTATCTCAAACTACAAAGCATGGTGTTTCTTATGAGACTTGGTACATTGGAAGAGTTCAAAGAATAAGAAACAAGGATGGTAATATGGTGTTTAATTACCATAATGACATTGATCTATTGGATAATCCTGAAGGTGTTGAGCTTCAATGTTGTTGGTACAATAGAATAAAGGGGCAGCACATGTACATGTATGATTCGACATATCATCTAGTCATACAACTTGAATATGTTATAGAAATGACAAACTTATAATACAATATCAAGAATGACACATACAAGTTAGAAGAAAGAGAGAACTGAATTTATGAGGATTTCATTAAAAATTTAAATAGGGTGGAGTTTTCAAAACATTCTAATTTCTCTTATATTTTCACTACTATATTATAGCTTATTTATAAAGTATTATTTATTTTGTTATCGTTGATTTGTTTATGTCTATCACATGCCCCAATTTTACAAAAATAATATTATCTTATTTTATTCTATTTAAAGACATTATGTTAAATTTTATGTTAAGTTATAAATAAATAAAAGTGGAGACAACAGCTTAGGAGAGTTGTTAAAAGAGTGTTTACTGGTAAATTTGGTGGAGGAGACTAGGTGGAGAGCAAACAAACATGCGGCAGCATCCTCAAACATTTCCAACTATTGCAGGTGGAAACATCCCTACATTTGGGGTCATGATCCCCCATGAAAGTGGGATCAGAGTAGGTGGATCAATTAATGACAACTGACCCAAAAGACCTAGGCAATATTTATAAAAATGCTCATTGAAGAGAGATGAGGCTGCTCATTCTAGAGAAGTATTCATTCAGGTGAATGTACTTCAAAGAAATTCAATGGTGAGGGAATTTGTGGAAAGAGTTTGAGGGGTTAACTGCTAAGTGATCTAGTGCAACTTTTCAGCTAAAGGATCTCACTGCTGAGTTCAGAGTGATTTCTGAGTCATTGGACTACTCTATTGTTTGCTTGCTCCACCAGTTCTCATCCAAGGAGACCAGGAATAGGCTCAGGGGTCCTGAGGAGACGTTGTTTGAGTGCTCTCCACGAGTTGGTAGGGAGGAACGACCTCCTAATGTTGTTGGTGTTTAGATTAATCAGGTTCTACAGTCTTTTTGTTTTACTGTATTAGATGGTTAAATGTGAGATTGACTGATTAATGAATGTTAAATGTTAGTTGTGAATTGTCAGAGTTAGTAATCTTTTAGTTTATTGAAAAAAAAGAATTTGAAATAGATGAAAAAAATAATCCTAACCTGTGTTTTTTGACATCTGGAATGACTAGACCGTACTCCAACACAGGCAGTGTATTTAAAATAGATGAAGGATATGATAGGAATATGAAATGAATAGATGTATTATGCATTTCATAATATCAGAGTAACTTATTTATGTATGTAGATTATTATCAAAAAAGACCAATAACCTGTTTATGTATGTAAGTACTTTAGAAAAGAAATAGCAATAACTCAGCATAAGTAGAAGGATCTTTTTATCTTTTTATAAATAAATACTCTAATAGAAAATAGGTTATGTTTACACACAGTACATTGTTATATTTTTGAATTTAGAACATGCAGGATGGAAAACTGTGTTATGTTACATATTTATTTTCTTTGTATTTTACTTAGTAACCTGTTGCTTATGCAGTAGAAGAAATACAACTAAAACTACTTATTTACTTTCAGTACAACAAAGGTATAAATTAATAAGTATATAGTTTATTTAGTAATCATAATAGTTTAAAGACTAACAGATACTATTAACTCAGGAAAATGATATGAAAAATTAATTCTGGTATTAAGAAAGAAACTATATTTACTTAGTTTATTTATTTATTTTGTTAACCAAACTAAGACAATAATTACTATAAATAAAAAGGGTTTTAGGAAAAGTATTATTCTTTATTAAAAACAAACTCATTACTAAAATAATGTTTACGAATAATTCTAATAAAACCCTAGCTAACAATTCAGCAAAATAATAAGAATATGATAAATAATTAACATTAGATATCTATGTAAGAACTGTACTGCAAATACTAACAGGTTTATTTTTCTGCAAAAGAAAACTATCGGGTCAAAACCCTAGTCTAAAAATACTTTTGTTTCTAATAAAAACAACCAAGTTATAATCCATTTGTTGGATCTTTTTATACAACATAAACAAACAAACTGTTTCTTACTAGTCACAGTATTTTTAACAATTAATTGTTTAAAATACAAATTTAAGCAAACCCATTACACTCTAATAATAATACTTATTCAAAATAGTATTTGTTTTACATGTAGCAGATCTCACTTAACAAAAACTAAAGAATTCTTTAACCAGGGTTTCATTCGAAGGAGGAACCTAGCTCATATTTCTGAGCAAATAACAAAAATTATAAATTGTATCCTGATGCAAATAGTTTAACCCTAGTCCAAAAACCATTAACAAAAGTTTAAAGAAATTAATAAACAATAAATATTATTACACAGTCGAATAAGATAATAAATCTAAGTACACAGAGTTACATAAACAACATTAAGATAAATAGTCATATAAATAACTTTAGGGTAAACTGAGTTCGAGCTCAAAAGGAAACCCATATGTTTTCAAAAGAACTGTGTATTGCGTGATAGGCGGTAAGGCTTTAAACATAAACAGAGTACAAAAACCAACGTTAAGCTGATGCACCCATATTGTAATATGGGGTTTTAAATAATGAAAAACAACAGACCAAGTATTAAAACTACATTTTATAAAATCCTTTTTTTTATACAAGAAGAAAGCTTTACAAGTCACAGCATTGTGCCGGAGTCACCTTGCTGAAAGCAAGGGTTTAAACAAAAACAAAAAAAAACTAGTAAACTGAAGAACAACAACCCAAGACTAGGTAACAACCATGCTGTATTTTCTTCCATCTGGAAACTATCCTCTAAGGTCTGCACAAACAGGGAGAGCCATTTGGTAACCAGGGCTTACCCGGAGACAGAATGTCGGTCCAATTTTTGAAGTGTTTCTTTCCAAGGGTTATGCGAACTGTCACCTGCAAAATAAAATTCAAAGTATAATTAAAATTTGGGTATAGCACTGAAATCGTAAATTATTCATAGCTGGAAACTTATTTAAACGATGGTTACCTGAACTGTGGGAACCGAGGTCAAGAAGTAGGCAAACCGAAACCTTAAGCACAGTAACTATCGTGTTCACCTGGAAGTGAAGATGAGGGAGCCACGAAGGAACAACATCACTACAACCAACGTAAGGAGAATCCAAACCCTCATTTTCGCAATGACAGAGACAACAGAGGGCACACCATGCAAGCTACAATTTCAATAGGAGAAAGATCAAGTCAAGGAAGTGGCAAAAACGACGACTTCAACCCTGTAACTATCAACTGTATAAAACAACCCACATGCACAGCAAAGTATTTGTAGAAAACTATTCATTCACGAGCTATGGCGCAAACTCTCACTCTAAACAACAACTCTTCAAAGTTATTGTGTAGATAGTGGAGCTGGAGGCAAGCAACTGCAAGCCCTCAACGGCCGCAGTAAAACCCAAACCATGCAGAGATCAAACCATCGACAAAACAATGAAGAGCTAGGGTTGCAACGAAGAATTTTAAATCACGATTTGCATGGCAAAGAGAGTTCCATGTGTACTTAGATCTTTTCACCTCTCAATGGGTTCTTTTATATAGTTATCACTGCAAACAATCGAACCGAATAATTGATAATCAATTACTATATGCATGTAATGATATTGTAATTTAACGTAAAGTCAATACCATATCATTGCCAAACAAGTCAAGCCTCAACTTTGAACAAAGGTTTTTCCAATGTTTAAATATAATGTATAACCTTATAAATAGCTTGGGAAAAGAACCGATTTACATATGATTTCGATGCCATTGTTTCTCAAAGGCTTTGTTTATGAATTCAATGCCAATGATTTAAGGATTTTTATAACCTTTCATAATCAAACAGGTAAAGAAAAGATTAAGAGATTAGTATAAGCTTGACTATGTTTGAAATGCTTTAAATAACTTGGTATCATATTCATAAGCTATGAATGGTAAGTCATAAGAATATAATTAAACTAATATGGTGTCTAAAGATATAATAACACTTGTACACAATAATAGTTCCTTCACTCAAAAAGAAATCTAAAGTACTGGATGTAGGATATAAAACTTACAGGTACATAATCTTTGAACTCCAAAGTGATTACCAAGTTCTAAGTCAAATTGGATCAAGGTTAAGTTAGAATTTAGAGTTTAAGATAATAAACTATCTAGGATTTTATTACACTACGTTTACAATTTAGTAGATAGTAGGGTAATGTGAAGTCATTGCATAATGTTTGTCATAAAGAAAATGGGATTTCCAATCATGATGATAAGCTGATAATTTTAACCATGTGGAGTCCTAATTGAAATAAAGTTAAAAAGAAGATTTAAGGCTTATGTTCCGAAGGGCATAAGTCCATTTATACATTGATAAGAAGTGATTTAATTATTATGATGATAATAGCAGTAGACTCTTATGTCTAAGGAGGAGTTATGAACTATTATCATGAGCTTTTCTAAAACTAGAAATCAATTAGTGTAACGTTAAAAAGAAAGATTTATCTATCTTAAAGATCTTACTGATAAGAGACAAACAATAGGGCGGCATTAATAACCTCTGTGATACAGAGACTAAGTAAAATAGTATTGTGAATCAAATAGAAGAAACAAAACTTTACCTTGTGGATTCTTGAGTCTTCTAAGCATAATATTTACACTAGCAGTATATTTCTATGCTAAAGAAGTATATCTAGTTAAAACGCCTTAATAAACTTTTAACTGGGTCAAAATTTACCTGTCAAGCCTGTAAAGATGCAGAAAATCTAGATACGTTAGTAGTTGCTAAGTAAGCCCTGACTAGAAAATGACTCCTCACCTACTTAACATTCAAACCATCAGAAGAACTAATTAATCAAATGCAGATTACTTACATCACATATCAAAATTAAAACAACATTAATTTTTATGTGTTAAAGTTAATTGGTTACTTTTATTTGTCTGTTTCATATCTTATACTCGTTCGCTTCAGGGGTGGTGAATGGTTAGGATGGCGAAATGCCTGGGATAACTCAATGTGAATTTATCGATCGTCAAATATTTATTTATTCTTTCTTGAAGCATGGTTGTTGAGGGTTCTTGAATTTTTTTTTATCCATGCTCATATTAGAGTTTTTAGCATTGGATTTACATGATTCTTCATGCTTCATGTTGTTCATGTTCTTTACATACCTCTTATTCAATATATGATAATTAAGAATTTATTTGCTTCCTAATATCTGTGTTGTAAAATTTTAAATTTTGTTTGAGTGGGATTCAGATATATGTTATTCTAGTGGTAGAACTATTGAATAAAGTGTTTTTAAATAATGCAAGCAATGAGCAACTTGTGACCAGTTTAAATAGAGTATCATTTCTCTCACCATTAGCTCAATGTCGTTTTATCCGTTACACCGGTGAGGTTGGATGTATCTCCTTTTCAATACACTTGAGTTTGAGTAGCTGGTAAAAGATAGTAATCTAATGTAGAGCTTGATTTCAGATCAAAATCGAAGGATAGCTACTCTGGCTATTACTACACTACTGAAAACAGGGAATGAGTTGAGTGTGGATCCTTTGATGAAGCAAATCACAAATTTATTTCATATATATCATGTGAGTTCAATATTGTTGTTGTGGAAGCAATTCTATCTCTATGTTTAAAGTTCCCACAAAAGTATCGAACACCAAGTAATTGGTAGATTTTGTGTTATTCTATTTAAATGTGTCATCTTTGCTCTCTTTTCTTTGGAGGAGAGTTGATAACTATGTTGTTTATCGAATAATTTTCAAGAATGAACTTTCTAAGTAATATACTTAGAGAAGAATGGGGATTTGGATATAAGAAAGTTATTGTGGACTATATTCTTATTCTCATACAAGATATCTTATAGTCAAAATAAAGTGGCTTGTCTCATCTTTGTAATTCGTTGAAGATTGTGAATTTTCTTATATTTATACATAGGTAAGCTCTATTTACTGCATAAAATATTAGCATTGTGTCATCAATTTTATTCGTCCATTTTCATTGTTTATACTATATCATTCTATTCCTCCAACTGATAACAGAGTTAGTGTTCTTTTATGCTCCCTAATCTCATCATATCATTAGACCATTTAGGAATGACAGCTAAATATGTTGAATTGGTAAGAAGTGTGAAAATTTTGACTTTCAAAGATGGAAATTAATTTAGAGAAATATCATGGAGAGAAATATTGAAATTGCAGTCCATTTATGGCTATGTTTTGTACACATCAATTATAATGCATTATATATATCATGAAATATTTCTATTTTGGACCCGCTTGACTTATTGTATTAGGTAATTGTGTGGATATTATTCATAAGGTATTTCTATTGCAAATTCTTCATTTTCTTGGTAATGAAGGACCAAATACTACAGACCCTATCATGACCCTAGCAAGTATATTTGTTATATTTATAATCAAGTTATTCTTGAAAATGCAGCAGTTAGAGCAAGTGTTTTGATTCCCGAGTTCAAAACATTTAAATGTTAACTCTGGCTACTTTTTTTTTCAGAATAAAAATAGATTATCCTTGATATTCATGTGAATCAAAGGATAGTGTTTACATCATAGGAAGATCAAAATATCTTTCAGGTAGCTGAAAGGAACATACAGGGAATAAAGCTAGTCATCCCAAATCCCAATAAAATATCCACCTATCTTAGAGAGAGAAATAGACATGTCCGTCAAGAACACAAAAATAACCCAGGAAGATTATCCAAGGAGGCACTTGGGGGACTAACTAATCATAAAGTGATGACCTTCATCCATGGAGACTGAATACATCTATACTTTTACATCGATTCCAAAGGCATGCTAAAAAAACTAATTAAGAAACATATATGGTGAGATTCTAGAAGAGTTGAATCTCACCTCCCCCAAGAATGTTTCCTTCAAAGAATTATGTGAAGGAAAAGAGGCATGAGGCCAAAGAGAGAGCCTCCTTGGATAAGCAATTTGCAATTGTGTTCCCAGAAGACATGCTGAAACTCTAACTATGGCTACTTATGGTGACAGGTGTGACCAAAGAGACTAATTAAACAGGATGATGTTTTCACCTAAATTTCATATATGAAACCTGCACATGCTTTGGACTTTGTCTCATTCATTTTTCCTCTATTTCAAGCTACAACACATGCTATACAATCATTGTATTTGGGGTGTTTTGTTAGCATTGGTAAAAAAAAAAATTCTTCAATATTGACTAAGTGATACATCAAATTATGCAAAATCACATTATCATCGTCAAACCATCCGAAATTGCAAAAAATAAAATCAAGTGATGAAAATACATACCTTTCATTTTCAAATTGCAATTGTTACTATATCATTATTGTTACACCATATTTTTCATTTTGTAGAAATGTTAAGTTAAAGGATAAGTTGGACACGTTTTAAAAGGAACTGGAAAAATTTATCTTAGTGCGAGGAGCTGGCCTAAAATATTGTAATGTGACCAAGGGAAGCAACAAAAAGTGCTAGCGAATAGTACATGTGGGTTATGCACGTGATCATGGGACCCGTATGTGATGTCAAGGAGTAGGTGAATGAAGATGAATGGTGGATATCTGATCGGGATTGGATCAATGACGGACATGTGATTTAGAGTGCAGAGTAGCATGGGAAATAAAAGGATGAAGTAGTAGTGGATTATAAACCACTCTCGACATGGCGTAATGTGATGAATTTTGCTAGGAAAAGTGGCATGCGAAAAACACTTGTCTAGAGCCTCTGAAACCATTCTTTTGAAACTTAATATAAATGTTCGCCGGCTAAGTTGAAAGGGATATTTTTTCATGGAGAAAGTGGAAAGGTGGATAGGAGGACAACACGTGAATTTGTGCTCTAGGTTGCGGTCGAAAGGTCAATTGTAAGATTTGCCTCTCACCAGGAAGCTTTAGTACCTTGTTTTTCACTGCGTTTGTTGTTATGGAAGGGTTTCACTCTGTAGAAATGTTATGCTAAGTTCACATTAAGTCAAGGGGTTCTATATTTTTCATTTTATAGAAATGTTAAGTTAAAGGATAAGTTGGACACATTTTAAAGGAACTGGAAAAAATTCTCTTAGCGCTAGGAGCTAGCCTAAAATGTTGTAATGTGACCAAGGGAAATAACAAAAAGTGCTAGAGGATCATACATGCGGGGTATGCACATGATCATAGGACCCATATGTGATGTCAATGAGTGGGAGAATGAAGACAAACATTGGAGATATGATCGGGATTGGATCGATGGTGGAGAGGTGATCCGAAGTGAGAAGTAGCATGGGAAATAAAAGGATGAAGTGATAGTGGATTATAAAACACTCTCCAAATGGTGCAATGTGATGAGCTTCACTGGGAAAAGTGTTAAGTGTTGACACAGATCTGTCGACAGGGATTCATTCTCTGTCGACACCATTAACACATCGATATCCTTGAGCATCGACCTAGATAGGTTTTACCTTGTCCAACAACACCTGCGTAGTGGATGAGGTCTCACCCAAGATGTTCGAGGGAGAACTGTCAGAACCAATTTTTTGCAGTAAGAAGGATGATTGCGCATCTACTGTCAAACTATCACACAATTACTTAGCATATCTAAGCATTGGTTCATTCATTCATAGTTTCATATCATCATTCATTAGATCACATTAACATACCCATATCGCAGTAGAAATATTGATGCATGAACAGATCTACCAACATAACATTGTTCAACATATGAAAGAATCACATCATTAAGGAATAAACATCAAATTATAGTAATCATCCACACCACATTGCAGGAAGCAGGAAAATATAAAGAAGTAAAAAGACACAATGTTTTCATCAACTCTCCATCATCTCATATTAGCTTCGCATCAAAACATAGGTTCTCAAAACAGTTCCATAGTTCAGATCTCGCATCAAGAACATATCAAACATACTCAAAAAGGTCAAAATTTATCCACAATGTTGATCCGAAGATAGATGAAAAGGACGACCTCAAGATGCATTCATAGATTGAAAATTTACAATCCTAGAACTACTTATAGTCTTGCACCTTTTACAATGCGTCCCACTTAAGTAAACTTCCTAACTACTTGGACCAAAATCTACAAAATATGACCACAATATATAAAATGTGACCAAACTACCTTGCACGCCATCTTCTGCCTTGCACATCATCCTCGATGTTGCGCAACTAACTATCTCTAAAACTTCCCGCCAACATGCCCCCAACACAATATTGTGGCTCTTCCTCGAGCCACGTCAGCTGGAAGTAGTGTACTCAGTCAACTTGGTCTTGAAATCCTCGTACTGCTTCTTTACTTCTTCCACCTGAACCTTCACCCTGTCACTGATGTCTGTGCAATATGCCACATCCTGCTTTGACGGATGGTCCACGATATTGTCAATGAATTATTTCCAATTGTTCTGCATCGACTAAAGTGCATCAACTACCTTAAGCATCAATTACACACTGATATCCTGGAATTCATCTAGTTGTGTTGTTCAACGCTCTGGTCCTTTCCCTTGCCTTGGTGACGTGCTGCTGCAGAGCCTTCAACTCCACCGCTTTAGCTACCTGTAGTACTGGATTCATTGATTTTTTTTCATGCGCAATGCCTCAAGCATCATGTAGCACCGGTCTCATCCTGTAGGGATTCATTCTACTCCCATTCACCAACTTAGGCATCATCGCACCATCTAAATGTTGCAACTGTACTACACCTCCCACAGTAATGGAATTAATAACATATAGACCCAACCAATTCATCTAAAACTTACCTGGATGTTTGGTTGTCATGTCCCCACCCCTCATATTGGTGATGGAGAGGACATGACTAGGCTGCTGCTTCTGTCAAACGGGAGATCTAGCCCCATGAACATGATAATAAAAATGCATTGAATTAAAAACATACATATATGCATTGTACATGGAATAACAACAGAAGAAAAACGCATTATTCAAGCAGTCAACATGTTCATAGTAATTCATAAAACAAATACAGTTGCAGAAATTAAATACACAAAGAATACTTGAGAAGAACCTTCCCCGCAACTTGCTATGTCACTGCAAAGTTCCACCCAACCATAGGCCATTGTGCTCATCAATCTCTCAGTAGCACTGCCACCCTCTAGCTGGGCATGATTTCCAGAAGGAACTAGGGAAGGGCAATCTTACACACAGCCATACCATACACCCATAGTCAAGCCAACACACAGTTGGGTTTCACAGACTATTATGGAAACAAGCCAATAACATGGGGGCCTTGGAAATACTTGTCCAAGCCAACAATCACATCCAAACACAATAAACCATATAACATATGGGTTCTCTGGACTTACTCAGCCAAGTCAACAGAAGCATGCACTTCACAGCAAAATACAATTGTTGGGTTGTAGGGAAACATTTGGCAACCACAAAAAGAAATGGAAGATGGGGAAAAATAACCCTTGGTGAGAAAAATATGATTCTAGGAATCATTCTTGGGCAATATGGGAGAAACCTGTCCACCATAATCCCCCAAATCGTACATCTGGACTCAGAAAACATTTTTGGACATAACAAGAGAAGAACTGACTTCCATTCACCCACAAATCAGGAAATCTTGGCTCCCTAATCACTAACCAACACACCAACGAATTTATGGGTATGGAATAATGAGGAAACAACATAAATCGTGAGGGGAAAATTCCCAGAAAGCTCAACTATGTGAGGAGAGGAAAAACATCCTCTTAAAGCCCCAAAAGTTGTGGGTATCTTCTCCCATTCACTGAGCAACACAAAAACGACTTCCCAGCCATGGAGAAAAATGGGTAAACTGCAGAAAAATGTGAGGGAATCTTATTGCTTGCTCACAAGGAAAAAACAGCCTCTTCAAACCCCATGAATTGCGAGTCTCTTCTTCCCATTCGTCAGCAACATAGAAAATGAATCTTGGGTATGGAGAAAATGAAGAAAACAACAAGAAAATTGTGAGGGAGAAAGCTCAGCAAGCTTCAGCTATGTGAGAGAGCCCAACCCCCATGAGAATGGGTGAGGAAGGAAAGATATGGATCAATAATGGCTTGGGCATGCATTTCCAAGTATGTACTTTCCCCACAAGTCAAAAACACGTTTTTCCAAAATGGGTGGTCTTCCCAATTCGAATTTTGACCTCCATACCTTTCCCATCCCCAGGAAATAACTTCTTCAACCACTTCTAGATGTCTGGGAACAAAAGGACAAAATGGGTAGTTGACAACTTTATGGGTTTTCCCTTAGACATTTGGCTTTTCCCCATTGGCTCATGGGTTTGAATATTCCCCCCTCCCTATTCCTTGTGAAATCATGCCCCCTTCTCTTTAACATTGCGGCAAATAGCTAGTTGTGGTATTTTAGTTGTGGTATTTTTATTAATTGGATAGTTGTTGAAATATTGTAACTTTGAAGAATATTCTATATGTATCTTTGTGGTACCCGATGGTCCTACCGGGAGAACCACTTGTATTACTTTGTACCCTGATGCTTCTAATCGGAAGAACTAATAAGAGTCATGAGGTAGTCCCCTCTAATTGTAAAGGTGGGTCATTAGCACCCCAGTGTGGTTACTTGAGCCTGCATGATTAACTCGAGCCTACATGTCAGATGAGTTAACTTAAGTGAACGGATGAATATAAATAGAGGTGTGGTGCTCCTCATTTGTAACACACACTCTCACTTGTATAGCACATTAGTGGAGAAGAGAAGTAGCTGGAGAAGGAGGAGGATCAGGATTTGATCTCCTTGCTGGTTTTATCTTTTATCTTTTTGGGGCATCTATATTGAGGAAGCTTTTGCTGGGTTTTTCCCCTTAGGGTTTTCCTAGGATAAATATTTGTGTTCCTTTTGTATGGTTGTGCTTGTCTATCTTTCAGTGATCCTGTTTATATGCTTTTGTTATAAAAATGAAATGAAATACTGATGTCTTAGCTAATCATATGAAATGTTAACAATAGTTACATGATGTCTCAAAACATATTTTTCCTAGCTAGCACATAAACCGTCAACATAGATTTTAACTGCTAAAACATAAAATACTAAATCCATGGTGGGGCATTTTCCTTGAGCTCCACACTACAATTTATTAACTCTATTTACACAATATGCAATTTAATACATGTAACGTCCCCTACCCTCTGACCGACGAAGAGGACGCTGGCAAACAAACAGAAAACCTCAGGGAAAATAGCCCCATGAAGATGAACATACATATAATGCTGATATAAAATGCTTAGAACATAAAACATGCTAAGATGCGTAAAACATACAAGGATGCATAGTTACTCAACATACAACAGAAGAAAACATATACATTCCAGCATCAACATGTTCATCATTTTGATTCATTAGACATTAGATAGTAAATGTAAATGTAGAAGCAAAATGGACAAGAATGCTTATCTTATAAATATCTCGTCCCACAACCAGCTACGTCGCTGCAATGTTCCACCCAACCATAGGCTAGCGTGCTCGTCAATCTCTCAACAACACTGCCACCCCTGAGCTGGGCATGATTCCTTAAGGAATAAGGGTCAAAGCAGGCTTACACATAGCCAAGGTACACAAATCAGCCAAGCCCACACAGTAGGGTTTATCAGGCCATCAAGGAGCTAGGAAAGGCTAAATACTAAGCTAGTGGTCTCAATGGAGAGCTAAGGATGCCTATACCGGAGCTAACCTGACTTCTAAGACATCCACACACCCAACACCAGGAATCAGTCCTTTCTCTGCTTCACATTCCCTTAGGCCCTAACTTCCCTTTTTTTAATACTCTTCAAGGGTTATGGAGAAGAAAGCCAGCAGTATAACTCTGTATAAGTGGCTCCAAAAACCAGTTTTCTCAAGCATACCTAACCTCTAATCCCGCTCTAAACAGTCTGAAGACCCACCACTGCATACCGCAGTAAAACAAACAGTTCAGGGCTCTGTGAAGAAGATAAAGACAACAGGGTGACAATCCCAAACAAAAAGGTGAACATAGCTCAAGTCAACAAGATGACTCAAAGTTTTTCTTGGCCCTAGCATGGCCAAAACAACTCAGCGGCACCAAAAATATGGTTGCACATGCAGCAACCAAGACCAGGGAATATCAACAACCTAATCCCATAATGAAGCAATGGGAACCTTACACTGTGCATAGGTGGGGAAGAAGATGGACTCCCAACATTGATAGGGAAAGCATATAAACCATAGAATCATGCCTCTTAGGCCATTTGTCCAGCTCGTTGTGTGAGATCACAGTCTTCCAACCCCTACATGAGGAAACCCATGCCGATTTCTGATCTGTGCGTGAGGATGAAAAAATTATGGGGAAATTCCCCAAGCGGTGGATGAGGAAATAGGATCTCCCTCTCTCTATGTGAGTATTACCAAAAAAACTCATGGTGGGAGGAAAACCAGCACCCCCCCACGTGAGAGTGAGCCAGACCCAAAACCTCTGAAGAAGTGGAATCGTGGAAGAGTGGAAGGAGTGTTTTCTTCTTCCCCATGCGATGTGAAGAGGAAGAGTCTGCTAGTGGAGTGGGTATGTGGGAAAGGACTGAAATTCCTGCCACACCCACCACTACTCATCAATACTTCTCCCAGACAGCAGAAATTAAATGGGTGGTCGACACATGGAAAACTCCCAATGAACCCCACGGGTTGGACAACCCCCCACTTAACCTTAGGAATCATGCCCTTTTCATTAACGTTGCATAGTCGTAGCTAGCCCGTAGGTTCATTTTAATTAATTTGCATATTTACATGATGCCAAAACTATAATGTGTTGGATAACATGATATACCATTGGCAACAATCCCAATTGCTGAAACATAACACAACCAAATCGATGGTGGGGATTTTGCCTTTAGCTCCACACCATGATTAATTACAACATATACATCATGTATCTTTTAATGCAACTGGGGTCAAAACTAGGGATATTACAATCCCCCCCCTTGGAGTAACACCATCCTCGGTGTTGCAATAGATAGGAATGCATATACAATTTGCACATCAAAATTTCAAAACTTTGCAGATCTGTCCCACGTTCAATTATTTACTTGAACTTTAAGGACCAAGCCCCTCGGCTTCCACAAGCTTCTCTTATTGGTTCTTAGCTTTTGGGTCATCCCCAAGTTGAGGAACTTTGTGGCTGCTACCCTCTTTATGTTCCCTTGTTGGGCAGTCCTGGTGTAAATGATGTCCTCCACATTTCCAACATTTCACTGGATGCTTCATCTTTACCTGCTCAATTTCCTTTGAGTCTTCATTCCTGGAACGTTTATTAACAGATTGCTTGGATGAATGTCCCATCATTGATCCACTTTGCTTGCCTTTACGGATTGCCCCCAGAAGGCTTTTTAACTCCTTTTGCAAACCAATAGAATCTTGTAAAATATGGTGGCTCATCTCATTCTGCCTTTTCTGTATCATGAGCATCTCTCCAAGATTTTCTTGGGTGCTAGAAATCATTTGAAGCAGACTTCCAGCCAAGTCCAACATCTTTTGGTCTACTGTTATGATCAACATGCACCACTGGATTTTACCTTTCTCACCTGTGAAATGCATCATTGAAATCCTGTTAGACCAAGCATAATATAGGCATTAAAATTAGTCAATTAATTGCCCAATTGGCATGACAGTCCAAGCCTCATCAAGGAGACTTTCATATTTTTCATGCCTTCCCAACAGGCACATGAGCTCATTCATGTCCATCCTTGGGCAGAGAATTAACCATTCCAGCATTCACAATTTACTTTAAGCAAATAAAAACATTCTATTTTCATTCATACATGCATTCAACAATCTTTTGTTTTCACAATGCATATATATATATATATATATATATATATAAAAAAGGAAAGAAAGAGCAGCACGAGTTCTTCCCCTCTTTGTTTTGTTCCATCCTGGAACCCACACCACCTCTATGGTTTTCATGCTCTCAGCCTCTTTCACTTCACCATGAATGCTGGACCAATCCCTCTTGGTCATGACACTTAGTTTCTCCGATCTATTTCAGACCTCTCAACCATGGAGCCTCCCCACATGGTTTGTCTCAGCTGCTAGGACCTTCACAGTCTCACTAGCACCTTTTTCATTACTGCTCATTCTGAGCTCTTCAGGACAGTCACATGTCCACATGCACCCCTAGGATTCTTTCATAGTCCTCGCCTCCAGCGATACCTATATTCAAACATTGAATAAATTCACATGTTTAGTTTATTCTCAATGGTCTTTACCTTTTAAACAAGAGCTTAAAACATTGTAACCAAATCATATACACATGTATATTCATAAGCAAGAATTGCAAAATAACCCAATACTTATCTGTATTGTGCGTTTCCTCACTGGTCCACAGGATCCTGCTTCACTTTGCAAGCTTTGGGATCACCTATGGACTTGGATGTTAGGTTAGCACGCAGGATGCTTCACAACATCCTTTTATATATATCAAGCACAGTCAAGCCAATCTTCAGTTGGGTTTATCAAATTGTCAACAAATCTCCTGCACTTATATCAACAATACACTTATATCAGCAATGCACTTATATCAATAACCAATCATCAGCCAAGCCAATGCAGTTGGGTTTATTAGGCCATTAACAACAACACATGCACTTATATCAACCATAAACACCCATTTCCAGGTTTCATTTCTAGCCGTGAGCTCTAATTCCATTTAGTGTACAACACCAGACTACATCTGCTTAGCCTGACAACACAAGAAATATAAGCAAAGTCATCAGCGTTATTGCTCTAAAACTGTAATCATACTTCACATCATTTACTATCAAGTATTGAGACACCAGGAGTGCATCCACTCCCTAGGGTGTAATCAATATTGAAAATCCTTTCATGGTCTGACATCGGGAAAGTGTGCACCCTTTTTCGGTGTGTGCCATGTAGTCCCTATTCATACTCAAGCAATCGGTCTTCATGGAAATAAAATCAAAACATGTTTTGCATATGGAATTTAATAATTTGACATGCATATTCTTAGCTAGGGTCATAGAACACTTATCCATTTTTCGAGGCAATATTCTTTTGTTAAGGAGGAATGGGGCCTCCCTTCTCTGAGTTGACAGTCCCTCGGTTTGCCATCCCAAATCCTCTTTACATTTCATATCCACACATGTCTTATCGACATAATATATACCATCTCACTCATGTTGCTTACCAAACATGTAGTGTAGATGAGACATTTCCAAATGTCCAATGGAGTTTCTCCCGAAACCCATTTCCAAGATAAGGGAAAACCTCCCCATGAAGTTTGGATCATACACACCATCACACATGATCTTCTTGCGATGTGTACCCCTGGCACATTCATCAAGTGGCCAAACAGTCAATCATTATCTGATAATACAATCCAAATTTGATTTCTCCATAACCAAACAATGACATTAGTTATTCAATTCAATAGGAATTTGCAACTCTGTCTACTATAGAAATTGATTTGCTTGGCAATGAGGTGATCCTCAATTGTGGGTCTCTTGTAAGCAACACCACTATGCCCATTATAATTTTATGCTTACTAGCATAACATGAATACCCACTTACAATGCATCCTCCTGACACAATCTTATGCAAGCCCATCGTGATTAGTAGTTGTCAGCAATTTCTCATATCTGAAATTCACAAATTCAAAATTTAACAGCCCATTACGCATACAAACTATTTTCACGGCCATGAGACTCTTCTCATAAGGTTTGGATCTTTCACATGGTATATTTCAGCATTTGTCATGGTCTTACTCTCATTGCCATGCTCCAAACAATCTACCTCAAACCTGAACTTCAATCAGCCAAACACTTGGTAAGTCTGGATGCATATAACCTTTTCATTGCTGCAACCATCATTGAAGCATTTCAGAATTTATAAAATTCAAATACTTCCAGCTGTTAATCACATCAATATTACCAAAACCCATTTACTTCATGCAATCATTATCATACTTCAAATTACAGGGTACAGTAACATTATTTATGCAATTAGATGAAATGTTTAGATACTCCTTACTTCACTAGTGTATCATTTGTACCACCTTTCTCTTCGATAGAGCATTTTCGGCAGCCAATTGATCATGACTACCCTCTTCATGCACTTACTATCCTGCATTCATAACAGCTCTTGAAATGGTTCCAAAATTGTCATCAATTCATCTTTTAAGTCATTAGTTATTCATAATATCACATGCACTATCTCAATGCATTCATGTAATGCATCACAACATTTTCACCCATGCTTATGTAATCAGTTACTCACACCCTTCATATGCATCCATTCAATGCATAACTACAATATTTACACAATATTTGAATGCATATCCACTCAATGCTACCTTGCATTGATTCAGGAATACTATGCATTCAAACATACCATGCATGGCCTAACCATGACTAATTCATATAGGATGCATGACTATAATCAAGATCATCAGTGCTTACTTTCCTTGGGCTACTAAGAACATAACAACATAATACAGGCATGACACATTTCTATATGAATGCAGTATAAAATTCAAATACCCATATGGTATGAGACCTCTTGCTTTTACCACTCCATGCAATTGTCATATTAAACCCTTACCTTCATGGGTCCTACTTACACCCTTGACATTACCAGTTTGGTTGGTTCTTTTGCAGGAGATTGCATAATTTTCTCACCAACTTTTGATTCTGGACTTTTTTCTTTATCCCTTTCTCCATAGGGTTGCTAGTCACATTCGTCAGCATCAGCAACCTATTCCGCCATGTCCATGTTGTCGTTGGTTTTTCCACTAATGCCAACATCAATGCAATAATTATCATTAGTGGCTCATTATAAACATGTAATATCTTATGCATGCACGGCATATCCTCATACATTTCATGTATAAAACTTGTAATCATAATTAGCAAGACAGGGTTTAAGGAAATTTCCCTTTTTCAAGTCCCTCATCCCTGCATGGAACTCCTCTTCCACACAACAGCTGGTTTGACTTCATGGTCTTGCTACCTATAGTCATGCAATTCCTGAAATTGCCATATTGACAGTAACACATTTCTCTTTCAAGCAATCACTAGCACTTTGATACTCCACACTAAGATTCTGGTGACTCTTCCTTGTTCCCTATTGGATAAGATTTCCAACGCCTATCCACATGCTTCATTTTGACCTCGGGTGAGAAAACCGCACCATTTCAAAAAATGATGGCAAAACACACCACTGAATTTGGTTTGAAATGTGAAATTCAGCCACCTAGGGTTTTCTTCCTTTTCAATCCTGAAACTGCTGAAAACTCCAATGAGAAATTCACTGCAAATTAGCCCACCGGAACACTAGCTGGAACTGTTAAAAATTCCACTAGAAAAACCCAGTTTTCCCTTTTTCCAATCGGACCTCTTTCCAACTAAGTTTCCGACGTTCATTGGTGACCAATACAACTAACATTTTTTGATGGCCGACGAATGCTTAGAAAAATTTCCACAACTTTTCTTCTTTGTCTTCCACCGTGTTGGCTGTCGGAGCAACTATCTGTCAGGTGGATAGTCCATTAAATAACCGTAACGACGGACGCATCATCAGCTAATCTCTTCTGAATTTCATCAACAACTTCATCAGCTAAGCATCAATGACTCAATCAACTAATCATCACTGGTCTACTTCACTAGACCTCGATAGCTTCATCTTCTATTCGTCAGCAACCCCGTCCTCTAGCCATTGGCGATCCCAACAATTAATCTTTTCCAATCGTCGATGATCTCATGCCTTAGAAAATTTTAGAAATTTTCCGCTTTGTCTTCCCCCGCATCGGCTATCAGAACATCTATTTGCTATGGCATCGGTGGTTGGGGACTTTATCTGTCAGAAGGATAGTCCACTAGATGGCCACAATGGTGGGTGCACGAACAGCTAGACCTTTCTGATGTTCATCACCGATTCCATCGTCTAAGTTCTGTCGATCGCCAATGATCGGACTTAGAAATATTTTTCCAAAATTTTCTTTCTTTTGTCTTTTCTCCGCTGACGGCATCGATGATACGAACAACTACTCATCGCCGTCGTTTCGGCGAATTTTAACCCTACGGAGCCATCGTTTCAGTGATCCCTACAACTAAGTGTCGTTGATCGCCGATGGTCTATGTTGGGTGGTCTTTCTACAAAAGGGGGTCGAAGTTTCGGCGGCCTTCGACTGATCCCCTCTGCAACTACGCTTCAACTTCCATTGATCTCCGTCGACGACCGACAGACACTTAGACAATTTTTTGAAAATTTCTTTTCTTCATCTGTCGGTGCATCAGTCGCTCCATCTGCTAACTCTTGCCGATGTTTTGGTTTCCTTTAGGATATCCTGGCTGACACCTTGGCTCATCAACAGACAACATGACCAACACTGTGGCTTGTTCTTCCCCTATTTTTCACCGACGTCGAGGTCTACATCGGAGGTCTATCCGTCTAAGCTATCCACTGCATTGGGGAAGCGATCCTCTAAACTTTTTCGATGGCCGACAGTTGGGACACTTACAAAAAATTTTGATATTTTTATTCAATGGTCCCCGTCGGACGGTCTTCTGCTTAAATGATCCGATGCATCGATGGGGCTTTGGACTAATTCCTTCGGTGGTTCGATGGTCTCAATCCTTAGAGGAATTTTTCCAAAATTCCCTTGTCATGCACATATTTTCTTCTCTTTTTTGCTAGGTAGAAGGAAACCTGCCTCTGCTAGCTGAGCTTTCATGGCCCATTCAAGCCCATGTTGCAACCTTAGCTTTGATGCCATATTGTAACGTCCTCGACCCTACGACCGATGAAGAGGACGCTACCAAAAAAACAGAAAACCTCTGGGAAAATAACCCCATGAAGATGAACATACATATAATGCTGATATAAAATGCTTAGAACATTAAACATGCTAAGATGCATAAAACATACAAGGATGCATAGTTACTCAACATACAGCGGAAGCAAACATATACATTCTAGCATCAACATGTTCATCATTATGATTCATTAGACATTAGACAGTAAATGTAAATGTAGAAGCAAAATCAACAAGAATGCTTATCTTATAAATATCTCGTCCTGCAACTAGCTACATCGCTGCAACGTTCCACCCAACCATAGGCCAGCGTGCTCATCAATATCTCAGCAACACTACCACCCCTGAGTTGGGCATGATTCCTCAAGGAATAGGGGTCAAAGCAGGAATACACATAGCCAAGGTACACAAATCAACCAAGCACACATAGTAGGGTTTATCAGGCCATCAAGGAGCTAGGAAACGCTAAATGCTAAGTTGGTGGTCTCAATGGAGAGATAAGGATGCCTATAGCAGAGCTAACCTGACTTCTAAGACATCCACACACCCAACACCAGGAATCAGTCCTTTCTCTGCTTCACAGTCCCTCAGGCCCTGACTTCCCTTTTTTTAATACTCTTCAAAGGTTGTGGAGAAGAAATCCAACAGTCTAACTCTGTCTTAGTGGCTCCAAACACCAATTTTATCAAGCATACCCAGCCTTTAATCCCTCTCTAAATAGTCCGAAGACCCACCACTGCATACCGCAGTAAAAAAAATAGTTCACGGCTCTGTGAAGAAGATAAAGACAACAGGGTGACAATCCCAAACGAAAAGGTGAACACAGCTCAAGTCAACAAGATGAATCAAAGTTGTTCTTGGCCCTAGCATGGCCAAAACAACTCAGCAACACCCAAAATATGGTTGCACACGCAGCAACCAAGACCAAGGAAGATAACAACCCAATCCCATAATGAAACAATGGGAACCTTACACAGTCCGTAGGTGAGGAAGAAGACAAACTCCCAGCATTGATAGGGAAAGCATATAAACTGCAGAATCATGAATCTAGGGTCATTTGTCTGGCTCGTCATGTGAGATCACAGTCTTCCAACCCCTGTGTGAGGAAACCCATGTCGATTTCCAATCTGTGCATGAGGATGAACAAATGATGGGGAAATTCCCCAAGTGGTGCACGAGGAAATAGGATATCCCTCTCTCTGTGTGAGGATTTCCAGAACAACTCACGGTGGGAGGAAAACTAGCACCCCCTTGCATGAGAGTGAGTTAGACCCAAAACCTCTGAAGAAGTGGGATCGTGGAAGAGTGGAATGAGTGTTTTCTTCTTCCCCACATGATGTGAAGAGGAAGAGTCCCCTGGTGGAGTAGGTACATGGGAAAGGACTGGAAGTCCTGCCACACCCACCACTACTTAGAAATACTGCTCCCAGACAGCATAAATTAAATGGGTGGTTGACACATGGCAAGCTCCCAATGACCCCCATGGGTTGGAAAACCCCTTCCTTAACCTTAGGAATCATGCCCTTTTCATTAAAATTGCACAGTCGTAGCTGGCCATAGGTTCATTTTAATTAATGTGCATAATTACATGATGCCAAAACTATAATGTGTTGGATAGCACAATATACCATCGGCAACGATCCCAATTGCCGAAACATAACACAACCAAATCGATGGTGGGGATTTTTCCTTTAGCTCCACACCACGATTAATTACAACATATACATCATGTATCTTTTAATGCACCCGGGGTCAAAACCGAGGATATTACAATACCATGGGGTAAAAACTGAGGTGTTACATTGGGGAACTTTTTGTCAATGGTAGTACTAGGTCTCCTTGCTGAAAGTGTTTGTTCTTGATATGTCGATCATTCCAATATTTTTGTCGATCCTTCTCAACACGCTGGTGAAATCCTATAACAAATTAGTCTTCCTCTAGCTGCACCAACTGAGCTAGGCGTTCTTCTAAAGCTCATGCATCATCCATCATTGTCGTTGCTGCAATGCACAAACTCAGAACAATGTACAACATTGGAATGATGACCTCCTGTCTATACACAAAATTGAACGCCATTTTCTATGTAAACCTTTTGTAAGTGGTGCGATATGCCCATAGTACTACTGGAATATTCAAATCCCAATCATCGTGGTTTTCGTTACACACCTTTGAGAGTGCATGGACCAACACCTCGTTGAATGCGTCAACTGTCCCATTTGTGTGTGGATGATAATGGGTACTCTTCTTATGTTGTATCTGAATCTCCTTTGTCAATGCACTGACAGTGCGATTGATGAAGTGACTCCCCTAATTGCTCATTAATATATTTGGAAAACCAAACCGAGTAACAACATTGTCAAACAGGAACCTTGTTGTCATTGCAGCAGTGCAATCTACAACTGGTGTTTCTGTTTCCCATATCATCAAATAATCCATTGTTGTAATGATATACCTCACACCAGTTCTCTTTCATAGTGGGTTGATTGGTGCCACAAAATACACTACCCATTATCAAATGATTGTAGTGTCACCTAAGGTACTAACAGCATCTCGTCCCTCCTTAATGTTTTCCCAGTCCTTTGACAAACATCGCATGTCCACGCATAGTCTGCTACATCCCCATTGGGAGTTGGACACCAAACCTCTGCATGGAGTACCTTCCTAGCGGTAGCGCGACCTTCGTATTTTCCACTTGCAACTCCCACATTTGCTTTCGCCAATACCTGCTCCTACTCATGCGATAGGACACATAGCCGTAAGATATCATCCATCCCCATCTTATAGAGTTTTCCAGCAATCAACTAGAAATTCACGGCTCAAACAACCACATGCTTCTTCTAATTTGTAGTGAGCCCTTTAGGTTCTGTTCCTGTTGCCAAGAACTGAACTATTTTCTCATAGTAGTCATCAACCATTCCAACTTGGAATAGTTGTGCATCAGGTAACCCATCTTCAATGTTTGTTGGTTCTTCACCTATATCAATTCATGATAAGTGGTCTAGGCCTACATTCAAGTGACTCGGCTTCACAATTATATAGAAATAAAAATCTTCGAAGAGAAGTATCCAATGACATATCTTCACCCAAAATAGAGGCTTATTCGCTAGGTATTTCAATGTAGAGTGATCCATGAACATCTTGAAATGACCTCCCAACATGTAGTGTCAAAAATTATTTAATGCGTAGACCATTGCCAATCCTTCCCTCTTTATCGTAGTATAATTATTCTCCACAGTCGACAGCTTTCGACTAGGGAAAGCAATGGGGTGATCAATATCACCTTTGCATGGTTTTTCCAGCACCAATCCCATCGTGGTTGATGATGCATCAACATGAAAAAGGAACTCTTTCATCCAATATGGAAAAACCAGTATTGGTGTTGTAGCCATCTTTGTCTTTAATGTGTCGAAACTTCCTTGACACTCCTGCCTCCATGTGAATTGAGCATCCTTCTTCAACAACTTCTCCATAGGTTCTATGGTCATGGAATATCCTCTAATGAACTTGTGATAGTATCATGTATGGTCTAGAGTCACTCTAAGTTGTTTCACATTCATAGGTGATAGAAATTTTAGTATCAGCGCAATCTTGGATGGATTGACTAACAGTCCTTCCGTACATACAATGTGTCCTAGAAACATCCCAAAATGTGCAAAAAATATGCACTTCTTCGAATTCTGTGCAATCTGATGTTGTCAACATCTCTCCAACATTAGTTGCAGATTTGCGAGATGGTCCTTTATCATCCCATAAACCGTCTAGTCATCCATGTAAACTTCTAGAAAAATCTGAATAAAATCCTTGAATGCGGCGACTACAATCCTACAGAATATCACAGGTGCATTCTTCAGTCCAAATGGCATCACCGTGTATTGATAGCAACCCCATTCAATTACGAACGTTGTCGTATGTTGATCCTCTTTTGCGATCTTGATTTGGTGATAGCCAAAAAATCCATCTATGAATGAGTAGACTTCTTGACCTCCCACTCCTTCCAATACTTCATTAGTGAATGGTGTCAGGAATGGATCATGAAGGCATGCATCATTCAAATTTCTAAGACCAACGCATATTCGAACCTCACCCATATTTTTGTCTTGCACAACCATGGGGCTGATCCACTCTGATTATTCAACTGGTTCTATGATTCCTAGGTCCAACATCCTATCGAGCCTAGCCTTCACTCTTTACATGGATTGTGGATTCAAACGATACAGACGTTGTCGCACTAACTTCACATTTGGCTTCAAAGGGATCTTCATCTCTCCAAAATATCCTAATATACCCTTCATTTCAGAAAAAATTGTTAGAAACAGATCCTAAAACTCATGCAACAGATCAATGATCTTCGCCATGGTTTCTCCATCCCAATAGTCACCAATATTTAAAAACTTTAGCTTCTCCTATGTCCCAATGTTAAATTTATGAATCTTCAATGGCTGGTTGATTTTTTCGTCGGTATCTCAGGTGTCGTGATATCTCGATTGCCTTTAGATTCTAGAATATTAGCATTCCTTGAGTCATATTCATCTCCAGGCCCTCCCATTACATTCTAGCATCCCATCATTGACTGCATCATTGGAGTCATATGCAGGTCCACCAGGTATTCGACTAGAAGTACCTTTAGAACAATGTCGTGGATATGTTGTAGTGCACTATGAATGACTAGATTGATATCTGCAAAATTGAAGGTGTGACAAAAGAAAATTGATATCTCTTCCTAGGTCGTGATCTCTCTGCGAAAATCAGCTGATACATACCACTATCGCGGCATTTCATCCAATGTGTGTACAAAAGCATGTTCCCACTCATCCTTTCGTTATGACACCCACATGGTATAACATGTAATCAGATGACTGATGGGATCATTTCTCCCATCATACCTCTCAGTTTGGTACTGTTCTGCTTCACCAAAGAAAACTGTCATCAACCTGTGACACTACAACCACCCATTGATCAAATTCTTATGGGTCTCCCACCAATGTGCTGGAGTAGTATTCAATGCTTCATCTAATGCCAAAAATATATGTGATTCTGACACCTTATCTCCAAATTCAACAAGAAACTCAGACAACTCAGGAATTCCTTCATATACTGGCATTTCAACAATCTCTGTTGTGACTCAGCACAGTGACTGAGTGATTAAACCAGACTTCCGAATTGATACCTCATGCATCTAATTCTTCCAATTTTCCAAGGCATCATCAAAATCTGAAGATGCAGAACTAAAAATACACCATCCCAACTCGTCATCAACACTAGGCTGGATATAGTCTTCTGAGATGTTGTATGTATGATCCCATTCTCCTACAAATTCTTCTTTAACTAGTTCAACATACCTTATTCCTTCATTTGTATCCATCAAGGCTATGACTCTGATATCGTGGTTCTCGAAAGTCATCATGCACTTCTTGAAATTGATCACCGCTAAAATGTCGTTATCCCATCCAATCCCCAGCAGTGCAGGATATGAGCTTTTGCCATCAATAACCTCAATCACATAGAAGTCCGTGTAAGTATTCATTCCTTCAACTTCCACTTCTAGATGCGGAACGTACCCAATCGGTGTCACTCTCACCAAGTTAGTCGGTCGCTGCTGCATAGGGGACCAAACTAATTATGGGCTCCCCATATTCTTCCATGTTTGCTTTGTTAGAATTTTGACATATGAGCCTAGATCTAGAATGATTGAATCTACCTCATAATCCCCAATTTGAAAATTCATTCTCATCTCTTTCCCCATTTTCTTCATATGCAGGGAGTTCACAACAAACTCCCTCCTCGGCCTTTGCTGATCAATGCAGCAGACTTGTAATCTTGGTGAGTGCATCAGGGTATTTTTCTAGTTACATATAACTTTCAAAGACATTTTTTGAGGTACCATGTTTTTCCGTGATGGTCCTTTTACCAAAGTGGAATAAAAAATATGTGGCATCTCATAAACAAGAAACTTACCCATATCTCTTCTTATCACATCATGTGCTCCAAAGAATGTGTCCCTCTCATCGTCAATATCAAATTCCACCTTCTTCTTTCCAACCAATCAGACTTGTGGAATTGGGCATCATCTCCTGTCGTCGCACCTCCATGAGTGATTACAGCAACATCAACAAACTAAAATCTAGGTTTTGCTAATACTTTCGCAAATCTTAGTCCTTGGTTCTGGTTTGGTGGTGGATTTGCTGGCTGGTTCACATTCTGATTTACATTTTATTTCAGATTCAAAATTTGGTTCTGGTTATGGTTCTGCAACTGCGGAATGTTCCTTTCTTGCCACTTCGTGATCATTTGCAGACAGTTCTCAATAGTGTGATCCACAACGATAAAATAACTATGGAATGTTCCTTTCTTGCCACTTAGCGATCAACTATAGACAATTCTGAACAGTGTGATTTGCAACGATATAATAATTACATTGTGCTTGCAAATTTAGGCAATCTCTCTAATAATTTCCCAGTACTCTGCAATTATAACATTGCATAGGTCGATGACCTCATCCTCCTCGTCAACCAAAACCTCCACCTCGTCCTCATTGAAATCCATCCTCATCGAAATCCTCTACTAAATCCTCATTGCTTCTAATACTACAATTGATAGAATTGTTGCTGTTGTGGGAGATTCGGCTGTAGTTGCGCATACTGCGATTGAGTGTATGGTTCCTGAGTATATTGTGGTTATTGCAGAGTAAACTACATCTGGGTGTATTATGGATGTGGTGGAGAAAAATGTGGTTATGGTACAAACTATGGTTGTGGTTGTGGCTGTGGTACAAACTGTGGTTGTGGCTATTTTCCTGCCTTGGAGAAAATTATATGCTTGACAATCCTTGTTTTCATGCACGATAGATCGACAAAACGTGCAATGCAAATTCGTTGGCTTCGTGACCATCTTCTACATAAACAGACAATCTTCATGCCAATTCCCATGAACTTGGAAGATGCAGAACCATGGCATACTACCATAACTCAATGGATTTGGAGCTCCTAACAACAAATATATTCGAAAATACGGGCATAGATCCTTATTATATCCCTCTGCACGACATTGAGTACACCAAAACTCCTCATGTTGATCTCTTCCATTCTTGATATCTTGCAACTGGATTGTTAGATTCACTAGTTGTGTTTGAATCTAAATCATGCCAACTCCATTTCTCCAATAGGTGAAGCTTCTAGCTTCATCCCGATCTCCAGAGCCTCGCTCTGTGTCACAATATTTTGTTGCATCAAAGGTATCTTGATATGTTGTACTAACTCTGTAATGAACCATTCCTTGTGATGTACATCACTCATTCCAAAATTGAATTTTTCCATTCGTGTCTTGAATCACTGATCAAAATCCTAGATAGTCTCATTTGGCTATTTCTTGATCTCTTTTAACTCTGTAATTTATTACGCTTCATACTTGGGATTTATCAATTCCTCAATCAATCCTTTTCTAATGTCAGCTAGATTCTTTGCTGGAGTCCCCGTGGAAACTTGTGTAAAATTCATGCACCAATCCAGTGCATGACCTTGGAAGGTCATCGCCAAATGACATTTCTTAACATCATCATCTTGAACTTTTTTGATAGTTCAAAATGATTCACACAGAAACCAGTATTGCTCAGGATCCTCAGTCTCATTCCCTTGAAATTGAGGTAACTTTACATCGCCGCCCACCATCCTCGGCCTTCTTCCTACATTCACTGATCCACTACTATTAGAGTGTTGATGACACATTAGACAACTTGGTGTCGAGCTCGTATATCTTCCTAAGTGCGGCACAGTGCACAAAGGTGTGGGTACGTTGTTTCTCTGGGTTGGTCTTTCTTCGGGCTCAGGCATAGCTTGGTCGTATCCTTCATCGATGTAGGGTCACTTTGTTTCTTGTGATATTTTCTTGTAGCCTCTTGTATCGGTCGCAGCAGGACTCTTTTATGTCCTCTTTCTCTTCTTTTGTCGAAACCTTAGTCCACTTCATAGAAGACCACTTCCTTCCTTAGCTTCCCTCACAGTCTCATCGTAACTTCTATCCATATGCCCCATATCATTGCATCCAACCCTTGTCTTCACGATACCTACAACCTCTGCACACCAGGGATCTACTCTTTGGATTTCATCTTTAGTATTTTTTTTCACATATGAGCATCTTAATTGGAAGTTGCAATGGTAACAGAAACCTACCTCTTGGTCCTTTGAAGAACTTCATTTCTGCGTCTTTTTAAGACTTGACTGTGTCAACTGTAAACTCAGTGATGTAGCCTTCCAAGGTGCTGTCAAGCCACAATTCAATATCCCTTGATGCTCTATTATCTACCTCCTGCAGTTGCTGGATCAGCTCTGGGGTCCAGCAAGTGGGCTCGCCTCCTTGGAAATCCGTCTTCTGATAAGTCAATCGTGTTAACCACTCATACAATATGATAAAAAACTCCAAGAAAAAGTATTCATGGAGATCAGAATATAGATACCTTCCCAACCACTGTTCTATCATCAAACTAGGGTTTTGATTCTCCTTCGTGGAAAATTCCCAAGCCTTTTGGTTGAACCAATATTGAATTTCCAGTCTTGTCAGATGCTCCAACATGTGCTCCTTCTCCATGCACTACGGTCCTAGCAATGGAACCATTTGTTGAAACAGATATGTCGACAAGGATTCACTCTTTGGAGACACCCTTAACACAATGAACTCCCTCAGAACCAACCCAAACAGTCTTTACCCTGTCTAGCAACACCTACGGAACATATGACGTCTCACCCGAGATGTTCGAGGGAGAAATATCAGAACCAAGTTTCTGCAGTAAGGAGGATTGTGCATCTACTTGCAAACTATCACATCATTACTTAGCATATCCAAGCATTGGTTCATACATTCATACATTCATATCATCATTCATCATATCACATTAACATACTCAGATCACAATAGAAATATTGATGCATGAATAGATCTACCAACATAACATTGTTCAACATATGAATGCATTCCATCATTAAGGAATAAACATCATATTGCAGTAATCATCCAAATCACATCATAGGAAGCATGAAAACAGAAAGAAGTAAAAAGACACAATGTTTCCATCAACACTCTATCATGTCATATTAGCTTCGCATCAAAACATGGGTTCTCAAAACAGTTACATAGTTTAGATCTCGCATTAAGGACAGATCACAGATTCTCAAAAATATCAAAATTTCTCCACAATGTTGATCCGAAGATAGACGAAAAAGACAATCTCAAGATGCATTCATAGATTGCACATTTACAATCCTATATCTACTTATAGCCTTGTGCTTTTTAAAATGTGGTCCACTTAAGTTAACTTCCTAACTACTTGGACCAAAATCTACAAAATAACAACCAAAATCTAAAAAATATGACCACAATATACAAAATGTGAGAAAAAAACCTTGCACGTCATCTTCTGCCTTGCGCATCATCCTTGATGTTGCGCAGCTAACTATCTCCAAAATTTCCCGCCAACAGTAAGCGAAAAACCACTGTTTGGAGCCTTCGAAATCGGTCTTTTGAAACTTAATATAAAGGGTCATCGGCTAAATGAAAATGGTTTTTCTATCATGGCGCAAGCTGAAAGGGGTATAGGAGGACAACACATTAATTAGTGCTCTAGGTTGTGGTTCAAAGGTCAATTGTAAGCTTCGCCTCTCACCAGGAAGCTTTAGTACCTTGTTATTCACTGGGTTTACTATTATGGAAGGGTTTCATTTTTTAGAAATGTTAAGTTAAGTTCACGTTAAGTTAACGGGTTACATATTTTTCATTTTGTAGAAATGTTAAGTTAAAGGATAAATTGGACACATTTTAAAGGAATTGGAAAAATATTGAGGTTTATGTGATTAAGGTTAGAGATTTCTCTTAGCCAGGCTTGGAATTTCAAATTCCCCTTTCCCGTCAAATCGGAATTTGTTAACAGTTGGGTATTTTCATTTCCTGTCACTTGACGTTATCAAAAATTTATAGAGTGTCAATATTTTATATAAAATTTACTTAATTTTTTTAAAGTAAATTTTTTAAATGTCATATTAAAAGTCATTATCGCAACTGTTAAACTCAAGTGATTTGGCCTAGTTATTTGGAAATAGAAAGCTATGGATCTTCCCAATCGAACAGGAATGGAGATACCTATATTCCAGTAGTCATCCAAAAATAGAAAAAAATATATATCCATTTCTCATTTTATCTAAGGAAAGCGACCCTCAAAAATCTATCATTTATTGATGCTTCTATTGAATAAAATAGGCCAAGATAGTAATTAGCCTAATTCTACCTCAAATTGGTGTTTACTTGAAAACAATGAAAGAAAACACCTTCAAAAATTTCAAAATAATAAAAATGATTAAAATTAAAAAAACACTTAACTCTATACAGAAATCCTTGGACATAAGCATAAAGAATTACTCTTGAAGTCGACCATATCCTACTTGGATTTGTTGTTCAAATACTTTTAGGATTGGAAATTATTATTCTCCTTCTTAGTTCCTCAATTGAAGTAACAGAACCAGGATGTTCCCATTTTCCAATATTGAGAGCAATGGATTCGCATGTTGCAAAGTGGATTCATGGAATTTGACCTATGTGAGCACTAGGCAGCCAAGGGTGATAATAAATGAGTTAACCTGCTCATTTATCCTAGAGAGTTCAAAGAATGTGTACTCAAGTTTTCATCCTTCCACATAATGTGTATTATTTAGGGAACGTGACTCTTGAATCATTTTCCAAAACCAACGTAAACACCAAGTTACCAACTCAGAAGGCGAAAATTAACCAGCCTATGGCATAGAAATGATTATTGCCATTGGATCATTGCTTACTGTTGGATCTTCATATGTTGAAATACAATGGCAAGCAATGAGCCTATCGTAGCAAAAAAGTACTAGTAATTATGATGGGTAATTAAATTCAGTGAGTGTCAAATATACGAGTTTCAATTTTGCATAAATGTCAAGGTTGACATGCAGTGTATGCACGTGGTCATGGGACCCAGATATGATGTCAGGGATTGAGAGGGAATGATTGGACATAAAATATGTGGCCGGGATAATATCAATGATTGGCAGTGATCCGGAGTAGGGAGTAACACGAGAGATAAAGGAGATAAGTGGTAGCAGATTATAAACTTCTTTCCACGCGGCATGATGTGGTAATATCTGCTGGGGAAAATGGTAAAAGGAAAACCACTTTCCACGGCTTCTGAAACTAGTTCCATTACCTAATATATAAATCATTGGTTATTGTGAAAATTTTTATTTTGTCACGGAATTGAGGAAACAATGAAGACGTTGACAACGCATGGGTCTGCGGTTCGGTTTTTTGTCCGAAGGTCAAGCACAGTGTTTTCACCACCTCCAAGGTAGTTCTAACACATTATTTCCACTTTATTTCTTACTGAATTTGTGTTATGGAAGAAGCTTCAAGATCAGATTCCCTCTGCAAGTTCCTAGATAGGAAAGAGGAGGTTATACTTGATATAGATGGAAATGTATTTGACCGAATTCTCTCTGTGTGCAACATTTCTCTGTCGAAAGAACAGTTATGGAGTTTTAAATCACAAGGAAGAGATGTTTTGAATGTGTGGAATTCTTTTATGTATTATTTCTCTGTCGAGCAAACCATGTATTACACTGAATCTGTAGAGTGGTGTGTAAATAATTATTCTCCCACTGAGAGAGTAATTATGAACAAAAACACTACTAGGATCCTTTGTCAGGTTAATGCAAATGTCATCTGCGAGGTTTTGAATGTGCTCAATATTTTTCCTGAAAATATGGAAGCCCTTAGGGAAGAAAACCTGGTCCAAGTGTTCATGGAATGTAATTCTGAGATTAAAAATACCTTTTTGACAGGAATTCTAAAAGCTGGTAATGTGGTAGAGAGTCTTGCCTTTCCCATGGATGTTTGTATTTTTTGAGAAGAGGTCCAACTGGTGTTGTCAATATTGAGTCAAATATTGGGATATGATGATGACAAGTCAGTGACTGAAGTTATGATTGGTTTTATGTTGAAGAAAAATTTAGTAAAACTAGAGACAATTGAAGTTTGTTGTTTTGGTTTTGATGAATTCTTAGCCACCGCAATTCATTTTCAACTAGAAAAATTTCCCAAGCTAAGACATTTCAGGTATCAGTCATACTTATTGAACATGTTCCTATGATCAAATGTCTATGAGTTGCATTTCATCAATACAATTTTTTGGCCTGGGCTACCTCGGAAGGTAAATATGTTTGATTTTGTGAATAAAATCATGACGAAAGTATACATAATACTTTTTTATGAGAATTTGCCCAGAAAGTTAGATGAACTGAAAAGTAATTTACATCCCTCGATGGAAAGTTGTACAGGAGACTCATTTTTATATAAGGAATTCATTGTTGTTCGTGTTTATGGTTACACAAGACCACCTTACAAAATACTTGCCTTTCTGACTCCTAGAATTTTTTTGTTAGAATTTATGAAGTGGAGGTCGTGTTCAGAAGAAGAACACTTTGGTAGTCTTAATAAGTGTTCCGATGTAAAGTTCCCATTAAATATCGACCCTTTCATTTTCAAAAACAAGGTTGCTTTGAATATTGCTAAAAAATTATTAGAGGCTATGGAATTTGAGAAAATGGAGAGGCTAAACTATGATCCAAGGCAAATCACATCTCAAAGAAGACAACAAAATAAAAACAAGGCCTCTGAACATCAATCAGTTGAAGGCATGGATAAAATATTTAATTTTCTAGAATTTGAGGAGGATTGTGAAGGAGTCAAAGAAGAAACAATAGATGCAGGTGAAGAGAAATGAAATGACTTGGCTATAATTGTACACACGCCATCTAACTCTACGTCCTTAAATAAAGTGGACCTTTTATAAATCGACGTAATGGATGTCGATGAAGAAAAATCAAACAAAAGAATAAAGACACAACCTGAAAGGGAAATGACGATGTAGGATGAGCAAAGTGCAGATGATGAAAAAAAAGGTCTTATTTTACAGTAATGGCATGTACAAATAAGAGAATATTCTTTTCATGAAGAAGGTAGCGCATGACCTGACTCTAGATATAGATATAATTTTGACTTCGTTTCTAGCTACACAGAACAAAGCAAGAAAAATTTAAAGGAGACACAAAATATTTTTCCCGAGGTGAGAAAGTTAGCAGATCAACAATTGACGCTAATTTCCACCAAGGATTTAGAGAGGAACACCCTTAATTTTTCTATGATAGATGATGAGAAAGTTTACGAAGTCAAGTTCTGTTTGGAGAAAATTGGCGTGCTTGATAAAATCCAGCTCCATCAACATTCTTGTGATGTTTTATATTCTGATTTACCAAAGGCAACATTGAAGATTACAATGTTGCAGATGGTTATTGATAAGTTGGAGAACCAACTCCGACATGACAAAGTGGAGAACAAATCCCATTAAGCTCAGATTGAAAAATTATAGAGATATGTTATAACTTTAAGGACTGAACCGACTAATGTTCAAGCAAGTAAAAAATTGGTAGAAGAAAAAGAAAAAACTATCCAAGTCCTTAAGAAAAAACTAAAAGTTCTAGGTACATAGCACGTTTATCTATCTGAGTTGACACTGTTACAACAAGAGAAGGATAACATTTATGAGGAATTCATGGAATTTAAGGGGAAAATGTTAAATCTACAGAAGGATAAAGAGGCATGGGAAATTGTGTTAGAATAATCAAACCATAGTTAGCTACCTTAGACATTAATTAATCCATTTTTGTCTTATTAGCCTAGTTTCCATATTCCACCTTACGCAAGTTGTCCTCCACATGTCCAAAGTGGTCAAACTTGCTAAAATTGAGTCATGGAGTGCTTGGGAAAACCACTTGGAATAGAATATACTTTATTCCTGGCCTTCCTAGTGCATGTCTGCTTTTTTTTCTTTATTTCCTGCTTTTGCTGAGTTTTAAGGAAATTGGGAAAGTTTGACTAGGTGAAGTTAACTTGTTTTTTGTCCTCATCATCCTCCACTCTTTTCACCTAAGAAAATGATGTATGAGTTGTCCTTCCATCATATATTAGCTTGCATAATTGATTTTTCCAATTCGTGAGCTCCTAGACAGATTTGGAAACTGTTTTATGCACCTATGGGGGATTTGCTTAGATTTAGTAAGCCTGCTTTTGACCAAATTCGAATGGCATCCCAATGCATTCAAATATCCCATGTAATTATTTATTTTGGTAGCCTATGACTTCACAGGGTTGGCTATTGTACACTTATTCAATACAGATTAGTGTTATGCTCCATATTCAGGCTCCTTTGTGTGTAATTTGCATGTGTAATTGGCAGTTTTTGTAAGTGTAATTGTTCTAACACATGGTTTCAATTTCCACATGGTATCAGAGCCTTTGTATATTGATTTCTCTCCTTCCAATTTGTTATTGCAGGTTCAACATCATTGACTGGGAGCATTCTGCTGACTGAAGGGACAATTTCTGAGCTATGGATCAATCTCAAAAGATCATCTTGACTCCATTTAACTTATTTGAATGGAAAGTAGAGATGGAGATACTATTGTGAGTGAAAGGCCTCTATAGAGTGACTATGGAAACAAAATCAGAGCCCAATGCAGCTGTAGAGAAAATTAAATGGAACAACAGGAGGGATGAAGCCTATGCTCTCCTGTGTCTGAGCATATCTAGAGACCTCCTTTTCCATATTGATGGATTAACATCACCAAATGAAGTATGGGAGAAGCTTGATGAAGCTCAAGGGCTTGGGCTAGAATTCCAACAGAAAAGAGGAAGGATTTGCAGCCCCAAAGCCAAGAGTGTCTATTTGTTGGGTACTCTGAAGATTCAAAAGGATACAAGCTGATAAATTTGAGCACAAACAAATCCTTCATTGAAAGGAGTGTTCAGTTCCAAGAAGAGCCTTTAGCAGCAGTGGAAGTTGGAGAATCCTCTTCACCACCAGAACCATTGAAAGTAAGTGAAGAGATAGTTGAGGTTGCTGATTCTGATATGTCTAATAATGATGATTTAATTTCAGATCCTAACAGTCCTACAAGACCAAAATGGGAAGAAAATACCATTCATGCAGCTGGAAATCCTAGTGATCCTAAGAGGACTAGATCTTAGTTTGAGAGTGCTCTGAGTATGAAAGATATTAATTCTTGCACATAATCTAGGAACTAGGAATCAAAATCATCAAAGAATAATTAACAAAATACTCATGAATTGGAAATAACTGGAATACCAAATAGGTTTCCTCTCTGTATATTA